>JAXRJS010000081.1:0-457500 GCA_037127375.1 Dione juno | reverse complement strand
ATATACATATACATATACATATACATATACATATACATATACATATACATATACATATACATATACATATACATATACATATACATATACATATACATATACATATACATATACATATACATATACATATACATATACATATACATATACATATACATATACATATACATATACATATACATATACATATACATATACATATACATATACATATACATATACATATACATATACATATACATATACATATACATATACATATACATATACATATACATATACATATACATATACATATACATATACATATACATATACATATACATATACATATACATATACATATACATATACATATACATATACATATACATATACATATACATATACATATACATATACATATACATATACATATACATATACATATACATATACATATACATATACATATACATATACATATACATATACATATACATATACATATACATATACATATACATATAGATATACATATACAGTTACATATACATATACATATACATATACATATAGATATACATATACAGTTACATATACACATACACATACACATACACATACACATACACATACACATATATATATATATATATATATATATATATATATATATATATATATATATATATATATATATATATATATAATGTATACTTACATACAAATTTGCAAATCTATATGTTTTTATATAAAATATGAGCAAACTTTACTCAAGTTTGCTCTATACGTATGCACCCTTCCGTCTCCTTAATGGCTAAGGCCGCCATTACACACAATAGTATCTTTTTTCGTTGTAATTATTTGTAACCTTTCTTTGTTTTTTATATACAATAAAGGATTATTATTATTATTATTAAAATATATGTTTTTAAAAAATATATATATTTTTTTAAGCTACGATCTATTTTAACAATTCACACGAAGTAGTTTTACTTTACATTTATTACTTTTTCACGAGCGATAAGGCAGACATTATTTGTTAATAAATGCACATTATAACCAATTTGTATAACTTGTATATTATGTAACATTTCTTTTTGCTAACAAGTTCTTTGGTTTTCGCGTTATTTATACATATTAAATAAAATAGTTTTTACCGTATTAATCGCTTAGGTATATTGACATAATTTTTGGAAATCCGACTTATCGAACACTTTGCAGGTTTAAGTTAAGTTAAGTTAACCGGTTAAGTAATAATCAGGTTTAACTGTTTTATTGCGGAGTATATTTATATTAAGATATTTAAAAACCAAGCTGTAATGGCGCGTGGAACAAATTCTTACTGTAAGCACGCACGACCGTTGCAAAATTAATCCCCACTGGCAATATGTGTAAGTGGACTGGAGAAGTTGATTTCTTTTGGCAAAAACTGCCAAAACACGCATTATCTAGACAGGTGGAAAGCAGAGAACGGAGAGTCTTAACACTAAGTTCCCTCTTCCTACCCTGTTATAGCGGGATACAGCATGCGGCTAAAAAAATATCATTCTTTATAACAATTAAATGATTGATTGTGTGCAAATTACACGTAGACCAAGGACAAAGGAATTCCTTTTTGCTTCTAAACCTTGGTGCATAAACGTTTCTAGCATACTTAATTCTATTTTATTTTGCGTTGTAAAGGAAAAATGTTTATTGATTTACTACTAACATCGCTCGTCATTATAGCTGTAGATGATTAATAAATCCGAAGCCCTTGTGGCGCAGAGCCACTGCTTGAAAACGCGACGGTTTATCGGTTCGATTCCCATTCGGGGAGAATTAAATATTTAATTTTCTTCGCTGTGGCGGCAAGGCTCATGCGCGGCGTTGGGTTCCGTAGAAAGCGGGGAACGGAGTGTCCAAACACTAGATTCCACATACCAGGTGCGGGATACAGCGTGACGGTAAAAAAATCTGATGTTTTTAAGACCATTCTGTTGTAGTTGCAAGAATCTATACTTCTATTATAATATATAACCTATACCTACTAATATTATAAATTGTAACGTCAAACAGTTTGCCCACTATGAGTTCTATCTATACATATCTTTATAAAAAAAAATTGAAGTAACCCACTGTACATGATTTCAGACTGCGTCAATTATTATGTGTCATGTGTCATACTTATTAGTCTTTATTTTTTTATTTGACGTGCGCGTAAAGCTGCAGGTTAAAGGTGTATATATAAATAGGCAAATCAGTATATTATTTTTCGTCCAATATAAAATATATCAATAGGAAAGTGAGCAGCATAGTGACATATCACTCGCTTAACCGGTTGGTCTTACCTCGATAAAAGTAAAGAAATAAATTTATTATATAAACATTTACGTAATTTAAAAATCGATTTTATTCAGAACATAATTAATTGCCTTTCTTAATCTTTTTATTAATCGATTCTTTAGAATTAAGTATAGTTCTTATATAACTGTTATTGTTGTTAATTCTTGAGCCTATCTTTCTATAAAATGTATGGAAAAAGATCGTGTCTCGAAGGCCAAGTAGTGGCAAGTCTTCCGTTTCTCATTCATCCAAGCATATTTGGTTGAGAATTGAGTGAACCTTCACTCAATGTCAAATTCTATATTGACAGGTGCTTATAAAAATTACCATAATTTTAAATGACAGAAGAAATATCAAAGATTATTTTAATTATCATAACCAAACAACCAAAGTAAATATTAAGTAAAATAGGTACATTCATTTTTGTTGAGTACATGAACATAATATTTAGCAATATACAAACATACATATATATGGAATGTATGTTGGTCCCTAATGTATGTCCCTAAAAAAGCGGAGAACGGAGTATCTTTGTGGGGCCCACACTATCGTCGCGGTGAGTAAAGTAAAAAAAAAAACATTTTGTTCCATACAAACATAATCAAAACTGACCTAATTTCTACAGATCTATCAATAGCGGGTCAAGTAGGTTGCTACTGTGACCTGGGCTTGTTTTTGTTTTCAAGTTGTGTACTAAAAGTTTAATCGTTTAGGTCAAGGGTACGGGATTTTTTAGGGATCTAAGTTGCCCTAAGACCAGAAATGCAATTTATTCAAAAAATATTATTTTTTCAGCCTAAATATATATGAGTGGAGTGTGACCTACACCTAACGACATATAAAGCAGTGTCGGTAAAAGAGAAATACCGTAAGGTTATTGTGATTTACTTAGGTCCTTCAGTCCGTGAGCCCTACCTGTTAGAGCCTTAACTGGTTCGTGTATCCTATCCGGCTAGTATATGTAGATGAGTTTAATATTTTTTTAGCTTTATCTCGCTTATACAGGGTAGACAGTGTTACAACACTCCGTTCCCCATTTTCCGCTCAATTTTCGAGACATTTGCGTGTTGAGTGACGGAACTCAACGTCACGTCGCCTCTATAAAAAAAAGATATCTGATCTCGATACTTCAGTTGGGATTGATGCTAAATATACATCTTTGTGTAGATATATATAGTATATACTATATATGTTTTAAGGAATGTACAGTAGATAGATAATAAATAAAATATAAACGACAATTGAAGTTCTAAGCACATATATATGTATGTATTGTATACTATTTTTCTCTGATATGGCTTAAAGGTGAAAATGTGAAACACAAATCAAATCTAAGTTCGTAGTCTAAAGTGAAACAGATTTTATGGAATAAGAAACATACCTAACTAATGATAATCTTCTTTTTTTTGAAGTCGGTTAAAAATAGTATAAAGAGATTTCATATAGACACAAGTTTTTACCAGCGATGTTTTTACCAGTGAAAAGTTTTGTAAACACACGACATATTATAAGTGTCCAAGGTAAAACAGACACGATACAACTTATATTGAAACAATTAACGTAATGTAATTATAGTCTATAGCCTTTCTATAAATTATAGTCTATAGCCTTTTTATAAATGGGCTATCCAATACAAATATGTATTTTCCAATTCGCAGCAGTAATTCCAGTAATTTTTGCGGTACCAAAAGTATTGTTTAACATTTAAAGGTTAGTATGAAATAGATAAGCATTTCCTGCATATAGCGGACAAGGTAGAGAAACACTTGGTGGTGATACATTTAAAAAAAAATCCTGTTTTTTTCCAAAGTAGGCGGGAGAACCTAGTGTTAAGACACTCCGTTCTCCGCTTTCTACCCGAATTGCACATGTACATTTTTTTTGTACAATAAAGCATATTTGAATTTGAAATTGAAAGGAAATTTATCAATAGTAAATCTTGTAGAAAAGTAAGCGTAAAACTTTCAAGGTTGCCTCTGTTGAATACCAAGCGCATTTTTATTTTGCTATAAATGTAAACACTTTAATTAAGTTCTTATCTTGTTCAATATAAAGCTCATTATCAATTATTATTGCACCGGTGTTGTTTCACTCAAAACAATATAGCATGAGATAAACGTAGTGTCCATAAAAATATTAACTGTACTAATTATAGTAAAAACTGCTCAATTAAATTACTTTCAGAACAAGACAGAACAACGCAATTAGAATTTATGAAAATAAGTTATGATTCATATTTATCGTGTGAGAATAATGCAAATATATAATAGTGCAGCTAATTTCACAATTAGGAAGCCAATAGGTACCTTTCTACTTTCTAGTTTCTAACAAGTATATATGAAATGTACAAATAATAACTACTTACCCCTCTACGCCGCCAAAAAACATTGGTTCCATTTTGTTTACGACAGCAAGATCGTGGGCGTTAAAATAAAAACATAAGCCAACGTAATTTGATAAGATAAGCTTAATTTGTTTCACACATCACTTGCCACGACGACGTTCACTCTACTAATATAAAATGTTGACCCGCCATTGTCAATTTGTTTTGACATTTGACAGTTGACAGCGAAGTAAGTTGAAACTAATGTAGAATATATATTGTGATATTACTATACAGATAACACACATGCATTGTATTATTGTGTAGAGTTTGTTATCTTTTCACAGTACATACTCCTTCGTGTATTCTCCATACAACGTGACGTTGGCGAAGTGAATTGTGATCAACTGGCACGCTCCAAACGCCATTACCGTAAAACAGAACAGAGCAGATAACATACAAATATAGATATAAAATGTAATAATTTTTTGTATGTTATTTGTTGTTTTATATGTATTATATCTATATATAGAATCTTTCTTTTTTTGTGTTTCATTTATAATGTATGTGTGATGTTTTTGTTACATGATTATTATTATTGTTAAAAATAAATACTAAAATTAAAAATAATGATTGAAAATTTAGTAAAAATATTTTTACTATGTAGTATTTATTATATATTTTTAAAATTAAATGCTTTTATCTTATAAATTAAATATATATTTTGTACATTTATTTTGTTTATGTAATATCAAAATGAAGTCTTATATTTCAAGATTGTTTTGAAATAAAATAATAAAGGTTTTGTAACATTTCATATATTTTTACATCATTTTTACAGACTTAATATACAAATTTCGTCTAACAGACAATTATTATAATAAAACATCGAACACACAAATATATTATTTTAAAGACCAGTAGATAATTAAAACAATTAGAAATTCAGAATAATAAAAAATAAAATTCTTAAAATTAGTAATGTTACAAAATTAATAACCGACTATTTTTTTGTTAGTTTGAGATCAGTAGATCTTTGGCATTAAATAGTAGATCTTAGTAATCATGAAAAATTATTACATTTATAAGTATGCCTAGCCAGCTGGATTTTTAAAATATTAAGGATGTCTCCTTTATTTTTTTTTAGATACAATATGTATATTGTTTTTCAACACACGCAATAAATTTTCCAAATGTAACAGTTTTTACTGTATGTACACAATAAATTATAAACAAATAGAATAAAATAATATTTCTATTTAAAATGTCACTAAATCTAAAGATACATTGAACCAATAAATTAAATACAACAAAAGACCCCTTTTAATATTTGCCTGCCATGTTTAAGAAAAGTTTATAATTAAAGAAAATAAAAGTACAATCAATGAGGTAGGTTAGATTACGTATATGGCTTTATTAAATATTTTATCTGAGGAAGTTTTTACATTTATTATAATATTTAGTTTAAATTTTAAATTACATCCAGAATTATTAAGATATAAGCTCTTTGCTTAAGATATATTTATAGTAAAAGCTAAATATTCACATTCATTATATTATTTATAAATATTTTGCTTATTTTTTTATGATATATTTAAAAATTGAGTTATCTTAAATATAATTTTTCAATTAATTTCATAAACTTAAAATAAGTGACTTAAAAAAGCACTTAAATAAATATAATAATTTAAAATAAAATTTTGCTTTATGTTAGGATTAAATATTTTTTTTTGCTTTGCGTGAAAAAAATTACAATTTAAATAATTAATTAATTAAATATAAATAATTAATACGTAAACATTACATTGTCTTTATTGCAAAATCGTGATTTTAGTTGACTTCTAATTAATTATTTTACTTTTTAATAATCATAATTGGAAAATTACAAATAACTATTGACATTATAATATATTTAAATATTTTTGTATAATTAGATTTATACACTGTATTTTAGTTCATAAACGTCTTTTACCCACTCTACAAAGATGCCAATTAGCTCCAAGTTCCAATTTAAGTTCAGTTTATTGCTAATTAACATCTCTAAATGTGTGTTTATACTATTTAACTATTAAAAATCTTTATCATTCGTTTAATAATACAGATAATAACAAAAAAATAGATTTTGAAAATATGCAATACATTCTATTAGATTCATGCAATTACATAGCGCTTGTAATTTATATTTTCTAATTATTATTTATACATTTAATTCTATATATTTACATTTTTAAAAAGTTAAAAAATCAGCTTTAAGCTTTTAATGTCTAACATATTTTCTTTATTTGTTATTTCTCTTTATTATTAAACGTGCCAGAATATTGTTTTAAAACATACATATATATTTTACAGTTCAAACACATTTAACACAATAAGTTTTTATATTATCTTATATAATATATTGTGCTTTAATAATTATCTATACACAAGCGACGGTACTTTGAAACTGTGCGTTTTGCCGTCGCATGGCTGGACGTCACCTGTAAGTGAAAAATTTATATGTAAAGGAATTTATATGTAAAACTTTGGACCCAACACTGTATGAACGAAATAATGTGAAATATAGCTATTAATTTTGTAAATAATACATTATTTCAAAAAATATATTAGAAACACTAAACAAATAAAATCAATATAATATTACACTTTTTTTGCGTGATATCGATATTTGGCATTAATTAAAAATTCTTTTTAATCATTGAACCTATAATGAAATATACACACTTTTAAATGTAGCAAACATTTAAAAGTGTGTATATTTCATTATAGGTTCTTCTTAGTCGTCTGTTTTTTGACATAGCGTCACGTTGAGGCGTCCACATTTGCGTTAGAGGCGGACGCAGCTTTCTCTTCTTTCGCCATTTTTCCCTATTTACCGATTGCCTGGTACAGTCTGATGCGTGGTTTTCAACTGCTGATTAGCCCAGCGCATATGTGACCTGTCGAGTGATCTGGTTCTCTCTACTCTTTCTTGTACATCCGGCCGATTTATTGAGGGTCGGAAGGGGACGTCTAAATACATGGCCAAAATACTGCAGTATGCGCGTTTGTACTATATCCAGGGACTGATTTACATATGTGGAGGCCCCGGGGCAATAATGAAGTGGAGGAACCTTATTTTCTGAATAAAATAATAATTTGGAATAGTAATAAATACTTACTGCCAACTTATAAAAACAAAATTCAGGCCAACTGTAATTTATTTAAATTTAAATCCTTTTACCTTCTTTTTTTTCTGAGTCCTTTCTAACGAAACGTCATTGATGATTTCACTAAAATCTAGCACTCTTAGTTATTTATCTATTGGCGATAAATTTGTGTCTTGTGCTTTAATATAATCGGTTATTTGTGTCACACATCTTAATATGACCAATAAACGTCCAGTGATCAAGAGCTTTCAGTTTTCCAGCTTTGACACTGGCATTATAAAAAGTTATATAAAATATGGTTTATTTAAGTTATTCACCTGTCAATACTAGTATTATGCAACGAGCTCTCCTCCTCCAGTGAGTGAGAATGGGAGTGGGAGTGCGGAGGTCGTCGCCTCGTAACCTCTTCTGCGGCTGACTCCCGTCGTTTACCGCCGCCGCCACAGAAGCATTTGCATATGATGCGTTTGAAGGCGAATCTGGAAGGGAAAGTTTTTATAATATTCAATTATTTTAATGTGGCCTTTTTTTGTGAGGTAAAGATTTTTTGTACGTATAACATTGTTCACAGTTATATTTAGACAGTTAAGACACTCCATTCTCTACTATCCGCCAAAACGCGTGTTGATTGCGGAGCTTAACGCCGCGTTTTGTCTCTTTACCAGAACGAGGACATTAAGATTGAATTTTTGAACTTTTAAATGTACGTCATATTAAACTTAAAAGTAAAACTGCTTATTGAACACCACATTAATATAAAATATCTTCACAAATAAGATATATAATATGTAAAATAGCATATAATTATTAATAGGCGAGCAATATTTTCCAGGCAACTTCATTGTAGAGAATATACTAATTAGGGATATACAGAGTATACCAAATAAGAAAAATGTAAGTACATATAGACAAATATATAGTTTGCATACAAACAAAATGTACACATAACAAATATTGTCACTTTAAAGATTAAAACTATAAATTTAAAAAAAATTAAAAGATACAAAAGATATTGTAACATCTATCTTACCTAAAATCTTTAGAAAACAGCGCATAAATCAGTGGATTTATCGCAGAATTACAATATCCTAGCCAGAAGAGTACACTGAACACTATAGGTGTGACACAGTCCCCGCAAAAAGCTCGTACTACGTAAACGCTGAAGAACGGCAGCCAGCAAAAGACGAAGCCACCCACTATGATGCCGAGGGTCTTGGCTGCTTTTGTCTCCATTCGGAAACGTTTAACCTGCAAAAATTTTTTTTTTTACAAAGTAAAAAATGAGCCAAAATTAAATATAAACAGTCATTTGATATTACTAAGCCATAAGTTAAATTAAGTTAAGTTAAATTTTGTTACACTATAAGGGTTTGTAGATGCAAAAACTCACGTAGATGATAAAAA
Organism: Dione juno; assembly: GCA_037127375.1. Taxonomy (NCBI): domain Eukaryota; kingdom Metazoa; phylum Arthropoda; class Insecta; order Lepidoptera; family Nymphalidae; genus Dione; species Dione juno. Next base: position 448,317 of record JAXRJS010000081.1, on the reverse strand, counting down.
TCTATTTGTCAATGCGGATGTTTGTTTGTCACGCAAATTTCAGAAGCAGCTTCCCTCATTTCAATGAAGTTTTTACTTCTCTTCTTCTTCTTCTTCTTCCTGGCATTAGTCCCGGCTTTTTGCCAGGGTCTGCCTTCCGACTAAGACCAATCGGTCCATATGAGTGGCGAAGTGGTTTTTGTGGAGCGATTGCCATCTGACCTCCAAACCCATTACTGGGAGAAACCAAGAAAGGACAGGGAATAAGAGGCAGAAAGACTTGGAATATAGGGGAGGGACACCACTTACATGGATTGGATCGGGTTATGAAAGTGGTGGCTCGAGGTCCCGGGGTCGCGTACCCGTATGCCGGAAACCAAATATCGGACAGATAATTGGCTTAGACACCCTCTGAGATGCCAACGCCACGCGGTGTTCCCAGGCGGTCACCCATCCAAGTACTGAACGCGCCCGACGTTGCTTAACTTCGGTGATCGGACGAGAACCGGTGTGTTCAACGTGGTATGGACGTTGGTTTTTACTATTGTATAATACTAAGCTTTCTTTAACAATAAGTGTTTATTTTATTTAAATCAGTTGGTAAATAATAGAGACATTGCGTGTTGAGTGTCGGGACTGAGTCACGCGCTTTTGTCTTCTTACTAGAGCGAGCATATTATTTAATTCCATTCCCCCGAGTGGGAATCAAACCCACGACTCTGTGCCGCTGCACCACGACAGTGAATCTTTATAATTAATATAAACAAGCAGTAGTAAGGAAGGTAAAGCTATTTTCTAAGATTTATATCGGTTCTTAATACTAAATAGAACGTATGATAAAGTAGATTTTCAATGCCTCCATTACTTACTTGTGCTTTAATATTTCTTTTCCCCATACGCCGAGTTCTTGGCTTATCATCAAATTCATCATACAAGGGCCCTGGAGCCAAATGATGAGATGGTCTCACCCTCAGTCTACTCTCCGTCAGTTCTCGCCCATCTCTCTCATAATGGACAGCGTATAGAGATGGACTAGGCGACCTGCTTGGAGACCTCGAGTTCTCATGAGCTGGACAGATTTGCTCTGAAGATGGATAGGAAACTGATATCTTGACTTTCTCGTGGGCTCGTCTTGCGCTGGAATGTCTAAAATTGGAAGCTTCTGTTTAAAATGGAAAATGTTCTGGTATTTTTTTGGGGAAAACTCGTAGCTTCTTCAAGTTATAGCTCCATAATTGCAATTTTTTAACAGAACAACATTTCTTGAGCCTTTAGTGTTGATAGAGTAATGAAAATCTACTCACAGTCAACACTGAGTATATTCAATACCACTTTAAAGTACATGTAATATAAGCGTATATACAACTTAACACGATGATTAAATACGATATAGTTATTACAAAGTCAACCACAGACGTGATATAATAGAAAAGTTAACACAATAAATGAAATAATAACGAAAAAGGAAGGAGCGAGACTGTCGACTGTCGACTGTTGACTGTCGACTGTCGACTGTCATTACTGTCAGCTACTTGAGGGTAGATGGAGACGCGACCACACCGTCATGGCTCAGTCGACGGGTTACGTTTATGAAGGGACTATATACGAATACTGTTATTATATAGAATATAATATATAAATTATATGTATGTGTATATGTACCAGTATGTGCTGTTTTGTTTTATAAATTATAAATACATATAATACAAGTTCTCTACAAGTCTTTCTTAATATATGACATTGAATAAGACAACCTTGAGTTACTTTGTTTAATAAGAGTACTTTGTAGGTACTGTCAATATATACAGTAGCAGGATTGGAACCCACAAAAATGTACTCTGATAAAAAATAAAAAGAAATTCTTTTTAATGATATACAGCCTTATTTAAAATACTTGAGACTGGTCAGATCTTGACTTGGCTCTTGACCTTAACTTTTTCTTACAAAAGATCGACGAGACTGTAGCAGTGTTTTCTTTTTACCATTTTTTTCATTGTGTTATTTTATATTAGTAGCTAATGTTACTTCTCTAAGAAATATAATGATACCAATCAAAATATTGATGTAAAATAGTTATTTTTTAATTAAATGTAAGACTAAATAAAAAAAAAATGTTTAAAAAATAAGTTAATATTTTTTTAATAAATGTGAACATAAGGCGGAACTCTATAACCATTACTGATTACGTATTTCAATGCCAACGCCACTGTAAATTGATACATATCTATTAAGCTCTTACCGTCTAAGCCTCTCAGGTGAAGCACTCAACGAAGTGCTTGTCGAGTGATTGGACGCTGTAGATAGCGGTGACCCGTGCGGTCTGGCGGACCCCCTGCCCCGGTGAATGCGTAGCGTCAGCCGATTGTCATCGAACCTGCTGCCGAGTCCTCGACCTGGAAAAAGAACGGTCATGTTTTGTATTTGGATATTATGTAATATTATGTAAATTTTCAGAATATTCATTTATTAACTATGGGATGTTATTATAGATTTTATGATATATTTTTATATAGAGGAAACTGAGTATTAAGACATTCCGTTTCCACACATTAATATGTGAAACATTATCTATTGAATGTTGAAAAAAAAAACAGTTTCAAAGTCGCTTTTCTAATTTTAATGTTGACTTTTTTAAATATATTTTATACAAACAATTAAATTGAGCAAACAGCTATAATACACACAAACCTTTAGTGGTACGAAACCCTTGATTTATAGCCTTAGTGGTCCTAACGGCAGCTTTGTAAATCCTCCAGTAGAAGAATAGCATCACAAACATTGGTATATAGAAGGAACCTAACGCGGAGTAGACCACGTAACCTGCGTCGTTGGTCAGCTCGCACGTCCAGGGACAGGGTGGGTTCATAGTCCAACCTTCTTTGAGCTCTGATTCGTCTGGCTGTAGGAAGAAATGTAAGTCTTACTCTCTATTAGTTTGTCTCATGGTAGATTGGGATATATGGTAGCTTACTTAACTTCAAGGCTTCCGTATTTTATTTGCTCGCGTAAAATTTTCCTCATCTAAGTAGAGATTATATAAGTACCTCATTTCGTTCTCAAACTACCATTCAATAAGAGGCATTGTGTTTTTAACAATGATATCACATACAGTCTGTCGTATAACAAAAGCACAAAAACTGAAGATCATTTTAATGTAAGCTCTGTTCACAATGTGGATTGAACTAGCAACTATCACAAATTTAATTAATAAGTAAATTTTTAATAGTGCAACTGTGCTGTCAGTGTTTACATCAAATATCAATGCTAGAACTTTATGTCGTTAATTTTATGAGAGTGGGAGGGTGTACGAGAAAAAAAACAAAAAAATTCAAAATATGGACCTTCCGCCCTTTCGACCTTGAATTACTTTTTAACGCACGTCGAATCAAGATGAACTGTTGATATTTTATTTACAATGTTATACCTAAAGACTATCAAACTTCAGCTGCCTGTGCCATTACCTTATTTGGTTAGGCACTATTTCAGAAATAAATTCAATTACACATGTATGTATGTAGGCTCTTAATACCGAATTTGGTTTTTAAGCTCAGACTCAATCGGCGCCCTGGTCACGTTCGTTACGTTGATTATCTAAAAGGGACTAACAAGGCAGTCATGTTAAATGCTTTTCTGCGTCCAGTTCGTGCGAGCACGATCTATGGTCCAGACTATTATTTTTTTTTCACAAATTACAGTTGACGCTTTCTTCTGCATAGCAGGGTAGGCAGAGGGAACGTAACGGTAAGATACTCTATGCCCCAATTTATGCCCAATTTACGAGAGAGTGGCCAAACTCGACGCCGCGTTTGGCTTATGAAGTGACGAAGCGAATTTTTTTTAAATTGTGTCGAACGCACCCACAATAATAATATTAGTAGTGAGACGTTGTCCCACTGCGCCACGACACCGTCACACATTTTATGATGCTTAACCTAGGGATCAGTCTCCAGTTTGCTTCTATACTTAGATATATGACTAGTTGAACTAATTAGTTACTATATTAGATCAGCCAATATATTTTTAAATATATGTATTCCACATAAAGCTGTCGATTAATATTTTAATTAAAACTCAGTCTATCACAAACAAAACAAAAACCAATGATTTGGTGATAAAATGCTCTCTAATAAATGAGAATCAATACCACAGAATGATGTGAAATATATTACCGTCACACACACACACACACACACACACACATACTTTGCGCGTGTTAACTGGTATATAGCACGAACGCTATTTTATTTGCGTGAACTATAAAATAAATATAATAATAAAATTTTAGTATCCCATTTCCGTTGGAATTTCGGGAAATCCCAATATCAAAGTGCCGCCCAACACTCTCCATGGACTACATGTAAAATTTCAGGTTTTTGCGTTGCGTGATTTGGGCTGTGCGTGTCTGTCAGTCACTCAGTCACGGAAGAGTTTTATATAAATATATAAATAAGTTATAACTTAATCAATTTTAACTGTAAAGCAGATTTAACCTTTGTGATCCGTAGAGGACGACTTGGCGACGACCAGGCGACCTGAAATCTATATCTAGGGAATCCTACTTCAGTCGTCAGCCTCTATCCCAGTTAATTTATTGGCTACTGTGTTTTCCAAATTTATTGTAAAAGTAAATTAAACATATATCATACATACATAGATATATATGTATTGATATAGGCATATGAGTATTTTGAATTTCCAGTAAGAAATTGTATATTTAGTTTGTATTGCTTACATTTTGCTTAATGGATGGGAGGAAAGCCTTCAGAAGATAGTTCCATAGTAAGTTTGCCACAACAGATATTTATTCCACAGTAAAACCTTACGTCGTACTCTATGCCACCGACCGAGGAAATAAATGTATTTCTAATATAAGTATTTCAATTAAAAAATATCCACTTACATTAAATCGCCAGCATGTACCTATTATCACAAAAAAACCAGTTCCGCGATATAGAGCCTATACACGCTTGTAGTCAAATATATAACTATTATCTAATAAAAACCATACCCGCTTATCTTTCCATCCAACTAACGGCGGGAAGCAAATCACAAAAGACAAGACCCAAAGACCAGCTATCAAGGCCTTTGCTCTCTTCCTGCTCATGATGCTAGGGTAGCTCACTGGTCTGGTTACAGCTACGTAACGATCTAGAGATATAGCGCATAGATTCAGTATAGATGCTGTGCACATCCAAACGTCTACAGCCAGCCATACTGAGCACCAGACGTCACCGAATATCCAAATCTGAAAGAATAAGATGTAAAAATAAATTAGGATAATAGAAAAGGATCTTTACTAAACATCAAAACTATGACTAATGTTTTTGAATAGTCTTTAATGTAATGGAAACATTTTGAAGCCTTAGCCTTATGGTGTCGTGGAACAGATTCGATTAATACATGCGTAGGTTGTGGATTCGATATTCATTTAGAGAAACGATTTGGATCTGACACTAAACAGAGCGTCTCGAATTCGGGGGGAACAAAGAGAACGGGATGCCATAAACTGATTGATATACAAGATTGCCTCCTCCTACTTTGCTTTACACGTGAATGCGGGATACAGCGTGAAGCTAAAAAAACGCATACACTCTTATAATAATATTAGTAAGAATAAAATAATAAGTCAATTAAAGCTAATTTCAATATGAAATTAGCTCATCTACCAAATGGTTTTGATATTTATATCAAAACTATGCCTAAGTTCATTTGAAATGCAAACACGAATATGAATATATACATACATAAAATATACTATATTATGTTAACATGTATCGTAGCGCAGACGAGCTCACGTACAATCAGGTATCACACCTACTACGTTTAAAAGAATCTGTTTAATATCATTTATTATTTTTAAATTTCTCCTCTCCCCATCTCATATCAAATTAATACAAATTATTAGTATCGTTCCATTTACATTTTTATATTTCGCTTCTTTGATTGAACTTCTTTGGTTAAAATTGAAATTCCTATTTAAACATTTATCGAAGAAGACTATAGACTATTGTATACGATAAGCTATTGTATGTATGTAACCACAGTTGTAAATATATTGTAAATTTACATTAAAAAAGAGCAACTGTTGAGTTCCTCGCCAGCTCTTCTCAGCGGAACTGCCCTCCGAGCTGGTGGTAGCTTTTAGTGGGACTGACAATACTGACATTTATGTTAATTGACTATTCAGAAGTGATTGTAATTAGCCTATTTAAATAAAGAATATTTTAATTTTGATTTTTAATCCACTGTAGGTATCTACTGAATGTGTCATGTGTCATACACGAACCTTAATTATTTCCATGCGACCACGGTGGCGAAGCGGCATGTATAAGTCATTGAATACAATTCTAATCTATTAACAGGTAACTAAAAAAGCGTGGTGGCTTAAAACTTTCTTCCTCTAGAACCAGACGCCTCTAAGTATATCTAAATATTAATAAATTTGGATAACGCTGTTTGTTTCAAATTTAATTATAAATTTCTGAACAGTATCAAAAAAATTGTATAAAATATAAGAAAATATATCTTAATCGGTTAAAGTTAAAGCTTATTATCAAAGAGTCACGGGTTCAGTGATTTTGTTTTGAAAATAGGTGAAATCTGTCTCAGTCTAGTATTTATGTACATTAAAAAAAATAAACCTATCTGTTATTGAATGACTGACTGACAAAAGCTATTGAGCATAAACAGTTAAATAACGAAGACTCTTATAAAGAAGTATTAAATATCGATTTCTAGAAACTCGTATTATAATCAAAACCAAGTCACGAACTATAACTTGTATTAGACTATTATCACCATATTCGTTTCGAGTTGCCATAGTAACGTCGAACCATAGAACGGAAACGTCACATGGCGTTCAGATTTAATTGAATTACAATAATAATAATGAATATCGTTACTGAAAATATATGTTTATTGTTTAATCTTGTTTAAGCTTGTTTAAATTTGTTGTGGGAATTAAACGTATGGTGTATGAAATTGTTTTTTTTTTTCATTAAATATTATATTTGTGACAAAATAACATTTACCTACCATAAGGTAGCAGTGGCGAAGGGTAATTTTTATTAAGGTAAGCAGAATATAAAAATTGAGCTTAATTTACGAAGCTTATTCACTCAACAATATCTTATGGATTTTGTTTCGTGATGCAACAAGAAGAACCGCCATTATTTATATTTGATTCGATTGATATATATTTTTTTCAATAGTTATTTATTAGGAAATTTACAAAAAGTAGCCCGATGAGAATTGTGTTATAAGGACACTTCGCCACTGGTAATAATCAACTTTGTTTGTATAAATTATTGAACATGGTTATTATGCTTTCAAATTCCACTTGTAGCATATTAATTAAGCATTGTCCTAGGACCAGCCAGGTATTACGTAAATTTGTAGCTAGCTTGGAAAGTAAAATATTTTATTTCAAAGCCCTACATCCTTAAGCTACGTTAAAAGCTCTAGTGAGTCATAACTTTTTGCAAGCTTTTATTTTTCTCCCGTACTAGATGTCTCTTAAGTTCTGGTGGCACCACATATTAACTTAACTACAAAAAAATCCAAGATGGCCGCTATCATAAAATGGCCGATTTTTCTACATTATGTAGATATTGGAAGTCAAATAAAAAAGCTTTTTGGAGCATTACAAAATTTACCATTAAAACGGTTCACAATCATAAGCTTACCTTCAAAATAGTGTTTTTGAAACTATGTTTACTTTATTAACATTTAATATATTTCTTATTGTTCTTCCTCTATGTGGCATTATTTGCATGCCTTCCAATTGAACCTATTCCACTTTGGCCATACCATCTTATATTCCATATACTCAGTGGCCTAAGATAGTATATCTTAGACGACGCTCTTTGAGCCTTTGTTGATGTCTCCAGATTCGTACATAATGGATCCAATTTAACATACCTGAACTTATTCAACTTAACGGCTGCTTTAGCACCTGTATAGATAGTGCTTGAGTCCGGTACATGTACTTGGTCTTTAATAAGTTTGGTTTGAAAGCATCGGTCTCCAGACCTCCAGACCTTCACCTAATGGAAGTATCTATCACTACATTATATAGAAGCGGCCTAAAAGCTGAAGCCTTGATGTACCCCTACTGTAATCGGGAAAAATTTGCTGTTGCTAACCTTGGTCTTAACTATAAAGGCGGAGTCGTTGTACATGTCTCTGATAATCTCAATATACGCATAAGGGATCCCTTTGGATCGCAATGCCCACCAGATACACTGACGTGGCACACAGTCAAAGCTTTCTTTCTGTAGGTCTAGGTAGGCCACATGCAGTGTTCTTGTTTTTCCCCTGTATACCCTTATTAAAGGCCCGAGGGCGGAAAATGGTATCTGCAGTGACCTGATCCTGGTTGCAATCCTGATTGATTCTTATAGAAACTTTCATCGGAGCGAGGGGTCGATCTTGCACTACAAGAGCTTTATAATGTCACTCATAACACTCATACCCTTATAACTACCACAATCTTGAACGCTTGCATCGTTCCAGTATTCAAGATACGTATATAGTTACGTATAAAATTATAACGTGTTACGTGTTTATTAATTATTTCCAACTGTCATTGAATGTCTTCAAATGAAAGGAAGAGGCTAAGTGTCGTATTCATCTTAAACAACCTATTCAAAATTTGTAGGCAAAGTTACAACCTCTAACATAGTATATGACTTGTATACAACAGTTACATATGAATATATGTGCCTACGTTTTATATTATAGAATATATATGTATAAATAATATGAGAGATAGAAAAATTATCTTTAAAAGTGAACTGTATTTCCACTATTGCCGCTTTGAATGAGTTTATAGAACCACTCGTTGATTTCAGTCTATGATGTAAGTAATAAGATATTTTCATTTATTTTTACTGTATTTTGTTATTTATATGAAATCTATTAAAATACTTATTGAGCGATGAATTACGAAACGTTTCTTATCGACATTGAGTTAGTTGTGAATTGTTTTGAATTCGAGATGAATGCAGAGAATTTGTATATAAAAAATTTCGATTACTTTATTGTTTGAAAGAAGTACAAAGTTAAGTTATGCAACTCATTACGTGTTTTTCTATTTAAATTCAAAATATTCTAATTTCAAATATACACTAGTAGAAATAAAAAGCTGCCACAGTATTGTAAGCACCCGTCTTGCAGCTCCCCATCGTATTGTATAAAGAAAGCAAAAACAAGATATCTTTTCGCTAGAGTCTCTAAACACAAGGCAAAATGGAAGAGATGTTGTTAATGGCTAGGTATAATATAATGCAGGGGAGACCTCGGTTGACTTCCGAGAACGAAGTGTCGAAGGAGGAGGAGGTGAAAGAGGTATATGGGGACCGCAGCGTTGGTTCTCCCTTTCCTCTGGCCATATCGATAGAAATAAAGCGTTAAGCTATGATGTATGTATGTATGTATGTTTGTATGACGACCATACTCAAAACACCTGTGATAAAAATAAAATATTTTACTGCAGGATTGTCAACGATCACACACATCCTGTGTACATAAGGCACACGCTTTGGAGTAAATGATATTATTTATTATATTTTTCTATTTTATAGTATATTCTATTATTATTATATTCTATTATTATTATATTATATTTTCTCTTCTATTTTTTTCTATTATTATTATATTTTATAGTATATTCTGTATATTACTTATAAATCACTTTAAGAACTCTACTTCATGTACCTCATGACACGGATATCACCTTAAAATGATGACACTTCGTTGTACACTTTCCGCCATTCTTATTCTATCAATAGAAAAAATAGAACCTGCAATCTTAGCTCGCGTGTTTTGTCAGTCAGTCAAATATACCAATTATACAAAGACAGCATTTCAATTTAACTAACTCTATTATATATACTGTTAATTATACCGCAACAGTTAATCTTTTCGAGTCATTAAGTTTCGCCGCCACATTGAATATTCCAAGTGATAATCACATCCGGTACTTTGCTAGCTTTATCGAGAAGTTTTATTTTTTAAGCTTCACACTGTATCTCGCATAGAAGGGTATGTAGAGGGTATGTGAAGGGAAATATATATATATATATATATATATATATATATATATATATATATATATATATATATATATATATATATATATATATATATATATATATATATATATATATATATATATATATATATATATATATATATATATATATATATCTTAATGAAATTTAACTAAATTGTTCATATCTAAATAAGCCCAAAGAAAGCAACAAATCCACTGTCGATAGTAGATAGTACTTTGTACAGATAAAATGTGCATCTTTTGTTTAACGGAAAATAGGGAAAATAGTATAAAACCTATTTGTAAAATATCCGAACTTCGCTAAGCAAAGGCCAGTACAAATTAGTTCCTTCAGACTGAACCACTTAATGAGATGTTTATTGTGTATAGATTTTCTCCAATAGTGTTGGGTTATTTCTAGGTTTTGTATTGTAATGAAAAAAATTTAACTCTTATGAGATCACTTTGTTGTCTGTCTGTCAGCAAATTTAAATTGTTTGGAAGGGATTTCTTTTAAAATTATAGCATTACAGAGACGCCTAAACGAGCTGTTACACGCAACTTCGATCTGAAATCTGAAGGGTAGAGTTTTATATATACTTTCATATATATATATATATATATATATATATATAATATATATATATATATATATATATATATATATATATATATATATATATATATATATATATATATAATATATATATATATATATATATATATATATATATATATATATATATATATATATATATATATATATATCGTTTTGCCATATAGTCAAGAAATGACTTGACGACTTACTTGACATTCAAAAAAATATATTTATTACCGGTTGGTGCGCTAGAAGCGTCTTTCTTGCATGTCAATATGACAGCCGTTAGTAATAAAGTTAATATTAATAACTGAATACTGAATGAGAAAGAAAATTGTATTTATTTTTATTTTAATTATATATATATATATATATATATATATATATATATATATATATATATATATATATATATATATATATATATATATATATATATATATATATATATATATATATATATATATATATATATATATATATATATATTATATATATATATAATATATATTTGAATCTAATTTCAACCTTCAATGGATCTTTTAGTGTCATAAAGTACGGTATCTGTAGAATCGTTAAAATAGGCTGGCTTTACGAGGATACAAGTTACAACTATTCACAAAATATCGATATTGGCTAAATTATGAAAAATGAAAATTTGTAGATTCAATAATTTTCTATCGTAAGTACATTTAAGCATGAGGCATTTTTGTTTTACGATTTAACATATTTATATTATAAGTTATATACGGGATACAGCGTGAAGCTGTTATTTCTATAACAGCTTCACGCTGTATCCCGTAAAAATCAGGATAGATTGTAAGAATGAAAGTTATTGAGACAAGTACCTCCGAGCCCACAATCTACTCTATATAAAATATTATAATGAATTAATGTAAGTTCACTCGAGTATAAAAACGTAGCCTTTAGTTTCCATTGCTTATTAACTTGCATGTATCCCTTCTATTTTAATTAGTACGAGTACGTACAGTGAGAGTTTATGAAAAAACACTCCTTTTTCCATTACTTTAACCAATGATTATTTCTATTTTCTCCTTTTTTTTCAGCTACACGCTTTATCCCGCAAATAGCAGTAAGCAGTGAGATCTTAAGATAAAAAAAATCTTTCTTCACTTTGCGCTACACTCCGAAAACAGTGTGTGCCCGTTGTCTTACCAGATCGGGAATTGAAAATAAAACATTACCTTCGTGGGGATTGAACCCACAATTATCTATATATTATTCAGAAATATTAATATTTCAAATTTACTATATTAATATACTTATTATAGAAACAACGTGTAACTATAAGTACAAGTACAATAACCGATAAATCAGGTAAGGTTCTTCGTGACTTACCGTAAAGCTGAACCATTAATAATAAGTTGCCTGTGGCAAAGTACAGATTCTATCAATAAAAAACTCATTAATAGTGAAAAAGTGGTTCAGAAATGTATTTTTAGTACAAATATGTATACAATAATATTTCTTTCGAGAATTTTTGAACTTGTATCCCGAGAGGCGGAGGAGGAGGATGCATTTTCATTTTCTTATACTCATTATAAGGTACAATAGCCTTATATCCCGCTAGGTATGAACTAGCCATGAAAACATAAATAATCGCACTATAATGATAAATCAAGAGAGAGTATTGCTAGAGAAGACGGGTATTGCGGGGAGGTTCCTCGTTCTGAAGTTGTAACCACCGATGGCTTGGAGCCCTGGAGCCTTGCCTTATATATATATATATATATATATATATATATATATATATATATATATATATATATATATATATATATATATATATATATATATATATATATATATATATATATATATATATATATATATATATCCTACTCACTTCTTCTCCCACAGGTTGGTTGAGACAGAATGCTTTATAGGGTCAAGCCCGCCTTTTGTACAAAAATAAATAAATCGTTTATGGTTTATGGGTCAGAGTAGACGCGTCTGTTATGAAATTTCATAATATCAAGTGGGTTTTGGAAATATTATAAATTTGCCGATACAGACAGATACTTAACGAAATTACAAAAACAGTGCTACTAAGTAAAGCCTTTTTAAGAATATGTAAATGACAAAAATGTGTGTAATCAAGGCTTTTGCGAAGTAATTTCAAGCAGAATAGCTACCATTATATTTCATAATAAAATTGTAATATTGATATTCAAAAGGGCAACTACTGAGGCCCTTGGCTGGTCTCAGCAGTGCTGTCTTCCGAAGCAATTGTAGCGACATGTTCATTCGACAATTCAAAAGTGCTAGTATAAATCTATTTGAATAAAGAATGTTTTAAATTTTAATAGCACCTGGCTTTGTACTAGGACGAGAAAAAGTGGCAAACCTACTACCATTGCTTTATATTAAGATACTGGAGTACTGCGCCATAGTGGCGTTGGGTAGCCGACGGACCAAATAGATACTCAATAAAATGATTAAATAACGTATATAAAAAAATTAATATAAATAAACAGATGTACGCTCTTTCCCGCACGCGAACCTAGTGTTAAGACACTCGGTTATCCACTGTCCGACTTTTGAGATATTGCTTGTTGAGTGGCGGAATTCAACGCCGCGCTTTATTTTATTACCAGAGCGAGGAATAAATTAATTAATTTTCACCTCATGGGAATCGAACCCACATTCGTCGCGTTTACAGGTATACGTTGTGCCATTGTGCCACGATGGGCACAATTATAGATATATACTTATATATAAAGGACACGGCTTCCAGACATTGTTGGGAAGGACTCTTGGTAATAAATATAAGACTATAAATTATCGGGAGGAGGAGAGACTTCCTTTATAAAAAAGTTAAGCTTTTTTATATACCAAATTTTGTATAATTTTGTAATATATTATTTTTTTCTCTATATAATTATAGTTTCAAAATTATGCTAATTTACATTTTTTGATTGTGGTTCTGTATATGTTCAAACAAAATTAGGGAATAGATATGAGATTTTTTTAGCTTTAAGTTTTATCCTGCTAAGAGAGAAGTCTAGTGTCGGGACACTCGCCATTTACAGTCCATCTCACTGTACGGCCTCAAATTTTGTGAAATTTTAATAGATATTATGCCCTTTATAACGCGTACTACTCGAAAGTCTGCCTCTAACTTCATATTTGCTCCACTTTTGTTTTAATACGTATTTGCCATTCATACCTTGTGAATTAAAAATGCATTTGAAATACAACCAAAACCCTTTAGGCGAAGATTCAAAATCAAGTGACAACTTAAATATCGATGCTTATATTTTTTCTATATACTTTGTATGGAAATTGCAATTCTATTGTCATTGTGCATAGAGTCCAAAATACGATAACTTGAAAAGAGGTATATTTAAAGATAAGTAGTTTTCAGTTTTATTTTCAGGTACTACGGTTTAATTTGCGTTCTCATTTCACTCGCTTATTACATAATGTGTAGGATTTTCGTATCTTCATCTACTTTCCGTATTTCCAGGGGTTTATATAGAGAGCGTAAAAAAAACAATTCTACCCTCATTTTGTTTCGCTTTTTAATTTTCAAAAGTTGTGCTGAATATGTTTATGGGAGACACGTGGGGGAATATATAAAAATAATATATATATATATATATATATATATATATATATATATATATATATATATATATATATATATATATATATATATATATATATATATATATATATATATATATATATATATATATATATATATATATCTTCTTCTGCTTAGCATTATTCCGGCCTATTGCCAGGGTCTGCTTCCCTACTTAATCTACTCCACTTTGCACGGTCTTGAGCATCCTCAGTGGTTAGTCCATTGGCTCTCATGTCTTGCGTCACGACGTCCAGCTATCGCTTCCTTGGGTGTCCGGGGGGTCTTAGTCCAGGGACAGACATATCAAGGCATTTTCTTCCGACGTAGTTCTTAGGCCGGCGCAAAATGTGGCCATACCATCTCAGACGACGCTCTTGGAGCTTATCCGCTACGTCACGGACCCCAAGACTACCTCGAATGAATGTGTTGCGTATGCGGTCAGCCCGAGTAACGCTACACATCCACCTCAGCATCTTCATCTCCGTTACGTGAAGCTCTTGAGTGTGCCGAGATAATGCTGGCCAGCATTCACTGCCGTATAAAAGAACTGGTTGGATCATGCTCTTGTATATCAGCCCCTTGAGTTTGGGCGGTATTCTGCGATCGCAGACTACACCAGTGACCTCCCGCCATTTGGCCCAAGCAGCGCTAACCCGGGCGTGGACATCGTAGTCGATGCCTCCGGACTCGTGCATAATGGATACCTGAACTTCTCCGACTTAACGGCTGGCTCAGGCCCGATGTGTATGGTGCTCGAGTCTGGGTTCCCGCAAGCCATGTACTCGGTCTTTGACACATTCAGTTTAAGACCACCGTTCTCAAGCGCACCTTTCCAGGCATTCACTTTACGCTCCAGCATCAGTCGGTTCTCGTCAATGAGTACTATGTCATCGGCATACATCATCAGCCATGGAGGTTGGTCTTGGATGTGAGCCGTGACAGTATCTAGCTCTACATTAAACAAAAGTGGACTAAGAGCAGAGCCTTGGTGAACCCCTACTGTAATCGGGAAGGGCTTGGTGTCGCCAACAGCGGTCCTAACCACTGAAGCGGAGTCGTTGTACATGTCTCTGATAATAGCAACATAGGATTCAGGGATCCCTTTGGATCACAGTGCCCACCAGATACACTAACGTGGCACACAGTCAAAAGCCTTCTGCAGGTCTAAGAATGCCACATGCAGAGCTCTCCACTTTTCCCTGTATGCCTCCATCAAAATTCTGAGGGCAAAAATGGCGTCCGTAGTGCCTGATTCTGGCTGAAATCCATATTGACACTCAGAGACAGTACACTCTCGGCGGAGCCTGAGGGCGATCACGCGCTTGAAGAGCTTCATGGTGTGTCTCATAATCTTAATGCCCCTATAAGTACCGCAATCTTGAACACTGCCCCTTCCTTTGTAAATAGGGGTAATAAAATTGATGTGGAATCGTCCCAGTGTTCAAAATGCGGTTAAAAAGATCAGTAAGCATGAGCACACCATGAGAGCCCAACGATTTCCACGCTTCGATCGGAATATCATCAGGTCCCACCGCCTTGCCGTTCTTCATGCGTCGAAGACAATTCCGAGTTTCATCAGGGGTTATTGGAGCTGACTCCACTATACCATGAATTAGCAAACTTTTAATCGACACAATGGCTCAACTGATATTTTGATGTCTCTATCAGTGTTTGAAAAAAAGTGCTTGCGGAGATTATAAATCTGTTGAAAGAAATGTATTCTTTCTCTATATGACTTGTTCTTAATATTAAGCCAGTTGTGTCAACCTTCCAATAGTTTTACGATAAGGTTTTTTCCTTATGTGAATAATGTATATTACTTGTATATATATAAAATTGTAAATCTGCATGATGACCTAATAAATAAATAAATATATATTGTAATAACTTTTCCTTGCTCTGGTTCAAGAAGTATAAAAAAAAATGACAATTCTGCCAGTCAACACACATAGATGAATACTTGGAAAAATCTAGAGCTATTTTTTATTTTATAAATAGCAGAATTGTTGAATTTTTGACTTCTTTCCTTGGACATTACAAAATGTGCAAGTTACTTGAAGATATTTAAAATTCTCAAAAAGGTTTTAGTTCAGTAGATTTAACTGTATCTGACCAGAAGTCGGCGAGAGACCAACAGTTTATAACTATTAACAATATATAATAGCTCATTTTAAAAAAACACTAGAGTATGGCACTAAAATTTTAATATTTATTTTGATTAAAATTTTCAGTTCTTATATATAATACCGTTTTCTAATCAGCTTCAGTTATTTGGTAGCATACTAACACTGATTGACCAGAAGAGTTCTCTATAGCTAAGTCCACCTTGGTGACTTAATTTACTTTAAGAAAAAGTTCTATACTATATTTTTTAGATTATTTTCAAAAAAAATTCTAAATCTTCTTTACCTGGAAGACTTCTCTCGTAGCTGAGAAGGGGAGCACAGCAACACCAACGAGTAAGTCAGCAACAGCCAAGGATACGATAAATAGATTTGTAACGCTCCTTAGCTTGGACGAGCAAAGTACTGCCGCTATAACCAGGCAGTTACCTGTAAAAGATAAAAGTATTGTATTAATCATATTTATGAATTAAAGGCATAATTGTGGAAAGTGAAGATCGGAGATTTTTGGCACTGTGTTGTCTCTGTAAGTAGGAGATAAACCTTTAGGCTTAAATTTTATTTAATATGCATTTCGGTGGAGCCCCTTTAATATACACTCGTGTCGCAAAATGCTTTAAACATGGCCCCCTTAAATTCACAGTTGGGTCTCAAGTCCCAGGCACTGCTCTGAGGTCTTCATCTACAACATGATTGGTACCCGCTAGTAGTTGCGTCTCTTAAGTCACATTTATCACGTCTGTCTGTACGCTTAGACACAATATCTAATTTACATATAATTGCCATTTCACAATGTTGTAAAAACAGTAAAAATTAACTCAACTATTGAAAAATTATTAACTAAAAAGGGAAAGACATGTTATGCTAGATGCACATTTAGGTGTCACATGCGCAAATTCATTTTGATAGATATTTCTGTACCAGTATAAAGAAGATAAAGTATAGTTTAAGTCGCTATTTAACCTTTTTCAGACAATTATTTCGCAGCAGTCAGGTTTGCTTTTTTAATAATTATTTCGATTGAATTTTTTTAAATTTTTTATTGGAACTTCTATTTCATTTCCAGGCACCATTTAGAAAAGCACAAAAAAGCAAATAAATTTAATAACATAATATACCAACGACATGTGCCAAAAAATTAGAAATACATACATACGCTAAATGAGTAGAGTAATGTACTCTCCATGACGCAGTGAGGTAATAAAGCCCAACGATTATACCGCTACTAATATATTTTAACACATGAAGATTGGTGGGTGTAATATTTTTTTTTCAAGATTCTCATTTAACTCTCTTTCTCTTTTCGTGTAAGTAAAAGAAAATGGTAAAATTTTCCAGAACATAGAACGACTAGAGTCATTTAAGAAACTCCTTAGTGAATTCTGCATAAATTCTAAAATGAACTGTTTCTATCTTATAACAGTAATTCAGTTATAAATTGTAATTGTAGGTAGTATAGGTAGATATGTTGTAGGTATTTGAGTCAAGTTCGATAGCAATTTATTGAGGGTAGCTGGGTAGGTAGCTAACGAGTCCCTGGACAGCTGAATCGAGTGTCTCGTATCGACCTATTTCCATTTTTGTACATATTCTAAATATATTCAATTATGTATGAAAAGTAAAGTATTGAAAAATTTGTTTTTAAAAAAAATATTTTTTTTTGCACTGTGCGGCGTCTTACTGTACACACGATGGTTGAGGGTTCGATTCCTACTCGAGGAGATATATTGAGATTCCTCGCTCACATAAAAACACAAAACGCCAGAGAAGAAGAGGGAAAGTGGGGTACGGAGTGTCTTAACAGAAGGTTCCCTCTGTCTAGCCTGCTATATGTCAAGCTATTTTTTTTTTCAAATTATTAATAATGTATATAATATTTCGACATAAGTGATGGTATTATTATAGGAGGTGATTTTAGTATATGTACAGTTAACCGCCAATTACCCACCGACCTGGTGAAGGCCGAGTCCGACGGATGTGGGCGGCCCAGAACCGGTCTTTATGGCGCTCAACGGGGGAGGCCTTTGTCCAGCAGTGGACGTCTCCCGGCTGATACCAATGAATGATGGAACGCCAATTTAAATATTGTGGCTTTATTAATGTTTCTTTTAAGCAGACTTTGTTATTTGGAAGCGGTAAAGTATAGAGGTGAATAAATATTTTTTCAATTCAGATTCATATCATAATTGGCGACCGAACGCTCTTTGAAACTTGTCAGTTGATACATATTGCCGTTTTATAAGGGAGAGGGAGAGGTGGGAGTCCAGATAGATGGATACAGAGCCGATATATATCGATATATGTATATCGTCCTATGTATCGATATCAATTAAGCCGATTTGTAAAGTCCTGTTTGGATGACGTAGCTAATTGATTTAGGTATAAGTGTAGAAATAGTGATTTGTCACTAAATCATATTTGCTTACCATAATGGAGAAAAGTAAGCTGATTTTTATTTGGACTATTACATAATAACGCGCCAAAACGAGTCCCTAGAAAGGAAAGACATGCTTCATCTTATCCACCTCTTTACGTATCTGTACAGTAAATATTTTTATTTCCACAGAGAATTGTAAGAGTTTGGGATGTTCTTTAATGCGAGTCATTTGGTAATGCGATAATAACATTATAATGTAGGAGGAGCTTTTAAAAGTTTCAAATTTCCTATGTAAAAGCAGTTAGATTTTTTGTTTGCGTGCTTCATGAGAAAGTAATTTTTTTTTGTAGTTTCAGATGACAAGTGTTATGACGATCCGTTCTCAGATTTCTGCATTTACTAGCGCGAAGTATTGAAAATATTTATTTACTATCTTTGAGTACATTCGTACATATAATTTCACACAATTTTATATAATTCAATAATGTATTAATAATTGATTGTAATAGTATTTTTTCCCAAACAAATATACAAAAACGAGCTTTACGCTAAAAACAAATTCTAGCAACTAACCATGGACATGGACGTGTAGGTGCTTAATTCCTTAACATTATTATTTTTTTAGCTTCGCGTTGTATCCCGTATGAAGCAGGGTATATATATATATATATATATATATTATATATATATATATATATATATATATATATATATATATATATATATATATATATATATATATATAGATATATATAGATATATATATATATATATATATATATATATTATATATATATATATATATATATATATATATATATATATATATATATATATATATATATATATATATATATCTTCTTTTTCTTACTGTCCTGTAACCTGTACTTCTTACTGTTCGATAAGAAGTTACTGAACTGAAAAAAATCAGCTAAGCTCAACTGAACTGAACTTGTAGTATTATTTCTACGGAGCAGCTTATCAAAGGCATTCTAAATAAAAATCAAAATGATACAAAATTCTCTCTGTAAATCTCAAAAATACGCATATAAAAGTAAAAATAGCCTTTACAGCAAAGATAAATTGTACAGCTCCAAACAATACCTTATATATGTGAATATTTTATGGAGTGAAATGGGACGGGATTTCGAATGATTTTAGAAAGTAGCGGACAGATATTCTAATGTATTGAATAAAGTAGTATGGAATTAATGAATTTATTTTACTATTTGTGATAATGACCTTGGTAGAGGTTGAAGCTTTTGATATATCTACTTTTATAAGTTCTAATTCTGATTAACTTACAATTATAAATATGGTACGGAACCCTTTTTGGACGAGGATGATTCACATATTCAACGGTATGCTATTACCGTCCGCATAGAAAAAGCACATTAAAAGTTTAAACGTAATGCGTGAATGAATAAGTAATCTCACAAGGGAGGTAGATCCAAGAAAGCTCCACCTTCACATTTCTTAAACTTTGCAAATCTCCTCCAACTTCTGAGGTGATTCGTTAATAGCCTTGGCTTTCGTCATGTACACAGATTAAAAAAGATAATACTCCAAAGGTCCTGCAACCCGGATATTAGATTTCACAATGTTAAGCTCCACGTGTTCTTGAAAAAAATTAGCTTGAAAAAAAGACACGCAAACTGACTGATAACATCACTAGTGATGTGAAGCTTAAGATACACAACCCTAAAAATAAAAAAAAGTTATATTTAGTTGGATAAATCTGCCAAGCACTGGACACAAAGAAAATATTAAATACTCGTATAGAAAAGAAAACCAGTTTTAAAATATACAAAAAAATAAATCTTTGTCTTCACTTTTAGACATCTCCAATAGTTTTGTTCACTACTTGTACACAAGTGCAAATACGAGCTCTTCCGACAAATAATGCCCGGACAAGTGTATCCTCCGCTCGCATCTCCATTCCAACAATAAAGTCATTTGGCATCAGATGTTTTAGACAAGCTCCTCAAAAAATATTGAAAAACTTCCAAATGAATATCGCAAAGTTGTGAAGACTCTTGATTTGAATCTCTTGGTTGAGTTTGTGCTTTACATTCTAGTACATACGAACATATATATATATATATATATGTATGTGAACATATATATGTATGTGTAGTTTTGATAATATATCACATATATTATTACTTATGTATGTATGCTATGAAAGATAAGGCCATCTTGGATCAGAGGCATAGACTTCAACTGTAAATGCGACGGTTCTGAGTTCGATTCCAACTCGGGGCAATGGATTTTTCAATATCTTGGAAATTGGAGAAATGCCTAACATACTATATATGATATTTTTTTATGTTATGTAGGCAAGACATTCCGTGTTCCGATTTCCGCCTTTTAAAACATGACAAGTAGAATGGACGAACTCAATGTTGCATTTTGTCTTGTTGCCAGATCAAAGAAAATAAAAATAATTCATTCACCCCGAGTGGGAATCGAACCTACAACCGTCGTATACCGTTTACTATGCGATAAATTATGTAGCTGAAAAAAATAGTCACTTATCACTCAATCGAGTCTCTATTTCTCTTTATTTAAAGCTATGGATCGTAAGACATTTAATACAAGCTCACGTTAACATCGTAAACACGCTACAATAAAGCTACCCAGTACCGTTGATATCTCCGATTGTCCCGGATTTGTTTCTATTACGGCAAAAGCCCGGATTTGGGACACTGGAAAGGAATTTAATTTAACTTACAGACGCTGTTTATAACATTTTCAATAGTTAAGCAAAAACGAATTACATAATAAAGTAGTTGTGAAGTACAATAAGCTTATTTGTTGTATTTGGATTTATAATATATAAACTTATTATTATTTATATGACAAAAGCATTATATAAATATAACCTGTTTTAACATAAAGTGTTCAGGATATAGTGTCATATTACTTCCTTTCTCCGCTTTTATCATATATAGTGACTTTGATATCTTGGAATTTCCTTAATTTGGAACTTATATTTCCTTTGGCGTTCAATTATACAGCTATTCTGCTATAAGTCCTTAGATTTTGATATATAGATGTAATATATTATGGTGACAAGCTAATTAATAACAGCTTGGCGTCGCTATTATATCATTTCACACTATACTATACTACACTCAGTGACCAATTAAGATCTAAATCACAGAGAAACATAAATGGAGAACAAAGTGTTCAATCACTAAGACCTATTCATTAGCTTTTTGTGTTTAGTTTCTTCGCTGATGCTTAAAAAAAAAACAAAATTAATCATCAAACGAGCTTAATTCGATTGAATTTTATTTCAAACTATTGAAATTTAATTTAAATAAGCTCTATCGTATTGCTCTTGTTAAATTTTTTTTGTTTATTTCATAAAAATTAATATTTGTAAAGAAAGTTCTATTTTATTAATAAAAATATTGATGGTCCTTCCTCGAGGACTATTCTAGTGGCGTTGACAAAATGATAATGAGAAAAAATGCAAAAAGCTACGCTCTCACTAACATTTATCTAATAAAGATGTAGATGTAGATAACATACTAAATTGTAAACAGTTGTCCTTTTGTATGCTAGTATATAAACGAAGATGAAGCAGAGAAAATCTATTGTTCAATCTCTGCGTTCTCTATCTGTAGGATATATATAGTATATATATATATATATATATATATATATATATATATATATATATATATATATATATATATATATATATATATATATATATATATATATATATATATATATATATATATATATATATATATATATATATATATATATATATATATATATAGAACGACACATACGTTTAATTCTATAAATTGATCTCTATATATATTCTTCTGCCTGGCATTAGTCCCGGCTTCGTTTGCCAGGGTCTGCCTTCCGACTCCACTTTGCTCGGTCTTTGACATCCTTAGTGGACAATCTATTGGCTCTCATGTCCTGCGTCACGACATCCAGCCATCGCTTCCTTGGGCGTCCGGGTTTTCTAACTCCAGGCAAAGACATGCCAAGGCACTTCCTTCCGACATAGTTCTCAGGTCGGCGCATAACATGGCCATACCATCTCAGGCGACGCTCTTGGAGCTTATCCGCTACGTCACGGACCCCAAGACTACCTCGAATGAATGTGTTGCGTATGCGGTCGGACTGCGTAACGCCACACATCCACCTCAGCATCTTCATCTCCGTGACGTGAAGCTCTTAAGTGTGCCGAGATAATGTAGGCTATGTTACATTCGCTGCCGTATAAAAGAATCGGTCAGATAATGCTCTTGTATATCAGTCCCTTCAGCTTGGGCGGTATTCTGCTATCGCAGACCACACCAGTGACCTTCCGCCATTTGGTCCAGGCAGCGCTTATACGGGCATGGTTGTCGTGATCGATGCCTCCATCATGCATAACAGATCCCAAGTACCTAAACTTCTCCGACTTAACGGCTGGCTCAGGCTCGATGTGGATGGTGCTCGAGTCCGGGTTCCCGCAAGCCATGTACACGGTCTTCGAAACATTTAGTTTAAGACCACCATTCTCTAGCGCACCCCTCCAGGCGTTCACTTTACGCTCCAGCATCAGTTGGTTCTCATCAATGAGTACTATGTCATCGGCATACATCATCAGCCACGGAGGCTGGCCTTGGATGTGAGCCGAGACAGTATCCAGCAGTACAATTAATAAAAACGGACTAAGCGCTGAGCCCTGGTGAACCCCTACTGTAATTGGGAAGGGCTTGGAATGAAATGAATTAATGAAAAAATGAATGAAATTGATCTCTATATATCATACTGCTTAAAGTACCCGTAGTAAAATTGTAAAACTTAAACTAACGTACTAAAAAACTAACTAAATGATGACGTACTAAATAACTAACTAACTAAATGGTCGTAGATTCTAATTTAATATTTAAACGAATAAAAAGAGGACAGTTGACTGATTTATCACAAGCGACGTAAGGAAAAGGCGAACGTGCGTGAAATTTATTGCGCGCCTTATTTATTATATATATATCCTATAATAACTTTAGATGTTTATACTGTAACTAGCATTTATTTTGAATACTACAAATAGTTGTATAGCCATACGCTTTTATCCAGCTACGTAGACATATACTTAAAGAAAATAAAAATTTTAACGCATCGGGATTTGAACCCCCGCCTCGTGGAAACGTTCCAAGCGCTCTGACCAATATACATGTGTTCTTCACGTAGACAACGTCTATGTGAAGAACGCGTTGTTCTGTAAGGATTTTAACAAAATTAAATGAGATAAATGTTTGACCACATAACGCTGTCATAGTGGCTCTTTCCTGGCATAGTGGTACAGTATCTGTCTTTGTGTGACGATCTAAGTTGGAAAGCACTAGGTAGCTCTATTTATTTTAATTGATGATGGAAATGAAAGAGTTGTGGGTTCGATTCCCGCGAGGATGTCAAATCACGGAATGTCAAGTCTAATATATGCGATAAAACTGGTACAATTGCTTCCTGTAAAATATTTTAATTTCCACGGAATTATCTTATTTTGCTCCGGTAACAGCAGAGTATCGCCGCTCACAACGTATTTTTTGGGAAATTGGGAGGAAAGCCGTGATATATATATATATATATATATATATATATATATATATATATATTATATATATATATATATATATATATAAATGTAATACCTTTAAAAACATGAAAGAATTCACGTGATTTATTATTTTTTTGTTATAGAAGGCGTTGAAATTACATACTTTTAACTTAACGAAGTTAGATTCGCCCACTACTCTGGTCGGTAGGTGATGGATTATAGACTGGTACTACCCAACGTTAATTTGAAGCATAATATTTTATAGTGATAACATGCAGCTTATGTAATATTAAATCGAATTACTTGTCCCTACCATCGGTTCGGAAGGCAGTTCTGCTGAAGAGCCTGTGTAAAACTCAACGATAGCTCTTTTTAATATATAAAAATTTTATTATTTGACAATAGCATATAGGTAGCTGCTGAATGAAATTATAATTATTGTATTCCCACACCGTCCGAGAACCACACCACCATGGTGGCGCTGAGGCTCTGCATCTGCCTGTAACGCGACGGTTTGTGGGTTCGATTTCCACTTGGATAGTATGAAATATTTTAATTTTCTTCGCTCTAACAACAACGCAAAACGATGCGTTGCCTTGCAAAGCAAGAAGTGGGAAATGGAGTGTATTAACAGCTAGGTTTCTTGAGCCTACGCTGCGTGTAATGTGCGGGATACAGCGTGAAGCTAAATGAGCGAAAAGTTAGTATTGAGACACCCCTTCCTCTACTAAAATTTGATTTATTACCGCTGTACTTTCTTTTCTCAGAGGTAAATAGAAATAATTTATTTTCTCCAAGTGGAAATCGAACCTGTAGTCGTCCCAATTATGGTCAGGCGCCGTTCCACTGTATATTATATGTAAAAAGATATATAATTTACATAACATTTTTATTTTCGTAAGCATCTAAGAGTACTGGGTCTCAATTCGTTTGTGTATTTGTGTTATATTACGGTTGTAATGCGATTACTCTGCCAGTTATGAAGTGATTTTAATAAATCGTTTTTAGGGTAGAACGTGTTTGTTTTGTATACATTTTGGTACTTTTTTAAATTTTAAATTATTAAATTAATTAAAAAAAAATAACAGGTTATAAAAATAACAGGTACCACGACAGTATCTACCACTTATGTGAAATAAAAGCTGTTGTTTCAAACCGTGTACTTGAAAGTAAATTTCGCTTTTATAAAATGCGGAGAGTGAGTTCACTCTGTTCAACTTGCTACCTACTACCTACTTACTACTAATCGTTATTTCATATCAATGGTAAATATATAAATATACGTACATACATACATGCATACAAAGCAATCGCCCAAAAGAAAATACTGTATTGACTAAAATAGAATGCAAAGAGGCGCAAAAAGGAAACGGATGCCATTACCGTTTCACGGCCTGAAAGTCTCTAAGCTATTATTATTTTATAATCGACTTATCCTTTATATAAGTGCACAAAGAACTGTATACTAAATTTACCATCTATAATTTGACTGTTTAGTAAATTATCCCAAAATTGACATTATTGAGGAAAATCGTACAAAGTTGCGGTATTTGCTTGATATTTTTGTATCGCTTTTCCTTGTAAAGCTTTTCACATATTTCATTCTCGGATTATCTTTTTTGATAAAAAATAATATTTCTACAGGAGATTTCAACTCAAAATTATGAATTTTCAAGATCAATGCTACAATTGCACAATGATGCTAAAAATTATTCATAATTTCTTAATGGTTAATATAGCATAAAGATCCTACTTCAAATAATATGCCACTAGACTTTAGGAAAATGTGTGTTGAGCGGCGGAACTTAACTCCGCTATTTATCTCACGGAAGCAAGCAAATGTGAATTATCATTTCCTCCGAGTGGGATCAAGCCCCAACCCCCGCTTACCGTCAAGCACTATACCACTGTACTTCAAAATGAAAATAAAATATGAAAATGAAAATAAATAGTATTAACGCTGAGGTTAGAACAAGTTGAGAGGATGAACTATTACAATTTATAAATAAATTGCCGCCATTGCAAATAATATACACATAATTCCGTTTGTGAAATGTTTATATATATATATATATATATATATATATATATATATATATATATATATATATATATATATATATATATATATATATATATATATATATATATATATATATATTATATATATATATATATATATATTTGTGCAATAAAGTATTATTATTATTATTATTATAAAATTTAAAAAAAATATAAAAAAAGAATATCATTACAGTAGTCAGTAGGTGATGTAAAATGTACGATTACCATCCGAAGAACATGTGCTAGATAAAACACGAGGGAATGATTAAGCATATAACTCTACATAAGATATACTTGAAGTAGGCAGAACAACTGATAAAGAACTCAAATTCTGATGATAACAGCAAGTTGATATTAAGAACAAAGCGACTAGCGACTAAAGTAAACAGTAAGCAACAGCTAACAGTAAGGTACTTAGATAATAAAATATATTTACAAAATCAAAAACGACCTAAATGCGTTTATATGTATACGCCCTTTGCGTAGGCAACTATTGAGCGAGGTGAACTTGAATCGCGTCTCCATTAGCAGATTAGGTCCATTTGTGGTCGGACGAATGGTCCGGACATTGGACAACTCTGTATTTTGAATTTTATCATTCATCTGTGATGGATGCTGGGTTTATTGTGATAAATCTTTACAATATATAAGTGTGTGTGTGGTGTGTGTTAATACGAGTGTTTTTACCTGCAGCTTCGCTCTGGTGACATTCTATTTGTGCTAGCTGGGTTATGTCGAACCGATTAATGCAATATGATATATAATATATATCTAGATAATATATATATATATATATATATATATATATATATATATATATATATATATATATATATATATATATATATATATATATATATATATATATATATATATATATATATATATATATATATATATACATATATATATATATATATGTACAAAAAGATTTTTTTTATTCGAACAAATAATTGAGATTAAGGCGTTCAATTTTTTTACTTTTATAATATTAGTATAGATTGGATGAAAGATTTTGGCCGTTTTAGGCAAAGGTCATCCGCTAACTAGGTGGACTGACGACCTGAAGAAGATAGTTGGAAGCCGCGGGATTCAAAAAGCGCAAGACCGGAGTGGTGAACATTATTGGAGGCGTGTGTCAAGCAGTGAACTCTGAACGGCTGATGGATGGATGGGCTCTATTAATTCAAAAATATAAGAAATCTATATAAAAAATATCTGTATTTTTAAATATTTCTTGATGTTTTATAATCTGTAGTGTAATAAGCAAGATTGCAAACAAAAATCCTTATTTTATCACCAAAATATCGATGAAAGCAGAGCAGATGAAAATTTACGCTTTACGAGATCACTTGTTGGGAGACGGAACCGATCGGCACGCTGTGTCATCTTACAAAAATTCCATGGGAATCGAACTCACTACTTTCGCATTCAATTCAATTCAATATTTACTTGAAATTGCCCAATCCTTACCTGCTATAACCAACACATCGATGAGTGCAAGAACAGCAAGACTGGCGACGCTGGTCGGCTCGTCCCAGCGCACGTCGTCGAGGAGGGCAGCGCAAGCGGTCTCGTTTAGCGAGCGCATATTACGCGCCCGCGAGCCGCGCGTGCGCCACGCATCGCCTGTATGATTACGCCATCGACGATCAGGCTTTCTGTTTGACCAAATGGATTATATTATTGCTAGATTTCATCTTTATGAAGTTATTTAAAGTCTTAACGTCGTTAGGAAAATGATGTTTTAAGCCATGGAAATGAAAAATGCTTACAAATTGTATAAAAATGAGAATGTAGCAGGATTTGAACCCGCAACTCTTCGAGCACTCTTGGTGCAACTCCAAAATTGTATGCGTTTTTAAATATATTTAGAAAATATTTATTTGACTGTACAATCGAAATTTTATAAACGATAACACTAAGTACTATATATATATATATATATATATATATATATATATATATATATATATATATATATATATATATATATATATATATATATATATATATATATATATATATATATAAATATATAAGATGAAGATAAGGTCTTATTGATGATTGTCTGAAAATCAATTTACTCGTTTAAATTTGCGAGTAAGTACTTTTTTAATTGAAATTTAAATGAAATAATGGTTGGAATTCTACCTGTCAACATACAATAACATGTCTCATTTGAGAATGTCTGTTTGTCTCAATTGGAAAGCGGACATCGGAATGTCTAGACATTGAACTGTCTGCCCAGATATATATTATATCATTTTAGGATTTTTTATTATTATAGGGTTTTTTATTATTATAGGATTTTTTTTCATTTTAGGATAGGCAGATTGAAATTGTGTTGAGTGGCGGAATTCAGCGCCGCTCTGTATCTGTTACTATAGCGAGAAAATAAAAATTATTTATTATCTCTAAGTGAAAATTGAACCCTTAACCATCGCATTTACAGTCGGACGTTGTAACCACTGAGCCAATGGACCCAAATCGTTTTTTTTTTTCACCAAATAATTCTAAGCCCGGACTTAATACAATAGACAAACAAAATCTTATGTAATTCTATAATATTCAAGTATTTTCATTTTATATTTTTAAAGGCGCTGTTTTAACAATATTCAAAAGAAACAATATGCTCGTTGATTTACTTTTGCTCCATTGTAGTCGGTATTAAAGAAGCTCTACGTAGAGTCTCTGGTATTAAGAAATGAGTTTTTTTTTTACTAAATCTTATATTTTAAATATACATTTATAAAGGAAGCGAATACGTGTATTTAAATATAGTGTCTGTACAGGTGTTTTAACATTTTATGTGACGTGGACCTTTCGACTTGTAGATACACGTTAGCCTATAGTCTCCTGAGCTTCATATTTTTTGAAATTTTATAATAGTGTAAGAAGTACCCAATATGTTCAAAACATTTTTTTTCTGGGATCTGCAGCTTTGTAAATATATTCTATATAATATATATATAATATATATATATATATATATATATATATATATATATATATATATATTTATATATAATATATATATATAATATATATATATATATATATATATATATAATATATATATATATATATACATATTTTGCTTCCCGCTGTATCCGCAATGATAGGGTAGGCAGTGGGAACCGTAGGAACCTAGTGTTAAGCCCCGCCGTTCCCCGCTTTCCGCATTTTGTTTGTGTATTGAGTGGCGGAACTCACTTGTTACCAGAGCGAAGAAAATGACCATTATTCATTCTCCCCGAGTGGGACTCGAACCTACAGACCGTCGCGTTTACAGGCAAACACTGCACCTCTGCGCCACGACGGTCTATGATTAGTTCCATAATTAATTTTATTTTCCCATTTCCTTTCGATATCCCACAACGTCCATGTGTCTGCGACATACCGGTGACGTACCACGACGTATGTACCGGCCGGGTCTTAGCGGCCTTTTGTAATATTGTTCTTCTTTTATATCTGCCCCCTCTTGTCCATAGCAGTCCTCGTTATTTCCATACATCGCTTTGTCATTTTCCTTTGACCACACGGACGAAGCCGCAGGTAAAGCTAGTGTCTTCCATTGCCATTTACTACTACTTAGAAGGAACACACTGATTAGTTTACATTAAACACAAGACAAACGAATGGTGAATTTCATAGCTTATTTTAGCTTCATGCATTGGAAATCTAGTGTAAAAAAACTCCGTTATCAGTTTGTAACTTAAAATGGAGACACCGTGTTGTATATGGATGAGTAGTTTGTAGAAAATGGGGAAAAAGACTATAAATAGCTATCCATAATGAGATTCGATCCCACAATCACTATACTTATTGTTTTGATTGCTTCAAATATGACTTTTTTTTTTTTTTTTTAGCTGCACGCTGTATCCTGCACATAGCAGGTTTGGCAGAGGGAACGTAGTGTTTAGGCACTACGTTTCCCGCTTTTCGTCTTTCGAGTCATTGCAAATTGAGTGGTGGAACTCAACGCTGCACTTTTGTCTTGTTACCCGAGTGAATTAATTTTCCCCAACTGGGAATCGAACCCACAGACCGTTACGCATATAACTTATAGTTATCTAATTTTCTAAAAATCCACTTCAAACTCCAAACTAAACGGCAGTGTGTAAATGTGTAAACTGTTAAACGAATAATATATTATAGTTGTAATTACACTAGCTGTTCTTAATTTACGCAATATTTATTATCCGCGTGTATCCGGAACCAAAGCTATTATCCCTTAACAAGGGTCTCTAATTAAGGTCAAACTTTATTGAACATTCAGTAATTTGAAGTATTCAAAAGGTTCTATTTAAATTTATATTTTAACTTCAAGCTTTAGCATTTCCCGCATAGAGCAGAGTAGGCAAAAATAACCTAGTGTCAAGATACTCTGTTCTCCATTTTCTGGTCATATTGTTAGTTGCAGTATAAAACTCTATTCCTTATTTTTTAGTCTGTTATTTTATTTATTATATAAAATTAGAGTGTCTGCTTGTAATATTAAAATAACCGCGTTTTACATATATTATTAGAATATATATACGATACATATAACAAAATAATATTTTTAACAGTTTATGTCTGTCTGTTTGTTCCGGCTAATCTCTGAAACAGAATAACTGAACCGATTTTGACGGGACTTTAACTGGTATATATATATATATATATATATATATATATATATATATATATATATATATATATATATCTATATATATATATATATATATATATAATATATATATATATATATATATATATATATATATATATTTTATGTTGCTATTTATCAAAATTGTGCAGTAGAATCACTGTAATATTATTTACAAAATCTGCAAAAAGTTTTGAACGCGGTTATATTAGATCTTGTGCCTCTTGTTATCATGAAATATATCATCATATAACATATATATATATATATATATATAACATATGGGTCTTTCTATTTTCATAGTGTATGAAATGTGACATATTGAGTTCTTTGCCGGCTCGTATCAGCCGAACTGCCTTTCGACACGGTGATAGTGACATGTAATTTTCGCAGGTAGTGGGGTTACATTAAAATCGGCAATGTAATAAATGGGCTATTCAACAACAAGTACATATTTTTAATTAATGTCTTTAAGTAGTCAAAGAAACTCGTCAGATTCACAAGAATAATTAATTATTAAAATTAATTATTATTAAGATAACATTTTGAGATGTTAAGAATATTTTCTTTAAAAATACATTGTGTTCAGGAATATATTTCAGGCAATAAGTACGACTGTCCAAATTATTTTTTCTTTCGTTACCGACGTTTTGCCATATCCGAGTTATTTTGTGATAAGTGAAGCACGGCCAGACCGTCGTGGTGCAGAGGCACAGCGTCTGCCTGTAAACGCGACGGGTCGTGGGTTCGATTTCCATGAAGGGAGAATGAGTTATTTCCATTTTCTTCGGTCTGGCAAAAAGGCAAAAGCGCGACGTTAAGTTCCGCCACTTAAGCGATAAGCGGAATTGGGAACGGAATATCTTAACACTAGGTTCCTTCTATCTACGGTTCCCTCTGCTATGTGCGGGATACCAAGTGTACAGTTAAATAAAACATGCGTGAAGTCGCTAAGATTTAGACACTTTTTTTTATTAATATCATATGGGGCCGTCATAGCGCATCTTCCAGCTGTAGAGTGTAGATGGCGACGGCCTTGAACTAGATTCCCACACGATTCAATTGATTATTTTCATTTACACGCTCTGGTAACTAGAGAATCTCTAAAATTAGACAGGACGTGGCCAGCAGAGTGCCTTAACACTAAGTCACCTATGTA
This sequence comes from Dione juno, assembly GCA_037127375.1. NCBI lineage: Eukaryota > Metazoa > Arthropoda > Insecta > Lepidoptera > Nymphalidae > Dione > Dione juno. The sequence continues at coordinate 416,118 of JAXRJS010000081.1, read as the reverse complement.
GGCAGAGGCTACACGTTAGAATCCAATTTATTCATAATCACTACGCGAAGCCTAACTAAAAACCTAACTCGCATTCTATTCGATATGTCTAAGTAACTGTCACGCTTAAAGTTTGCCAACTTAGTTGCTTCGATAAACTTTTGCTACGACCCTCTGTGGCTAGAGTAGTGAGTAGCATTGTTTGTAACCAACCCTTTTTGGGTATCGGGGGATTCATTAGGTGCATATATGATGGAAATAAATAATAAAATATTTAAAATATACCTGGGAGGTAGGTAAAGGTTAATGTATCATGCCTCACGCTTTACACTTTATCCCGCAAAGCAGGGAAGGAAGAGAGCTTTATTTTAAGACCTTCTATTTTTAAATTTAGTAAAGGGATGACCACTGTCATATATGTATTTACATCACAGGCTTAGATAATAATGGCGCATTGGTATAGTATGTCTGCTGCTTATCCTTTACACGCGAAGGTTGTGGGTTCGATTCCATCGACTCGTTTAAACGAATTCTTACCTCACTATGCTAAGACAGAGTGCGGCATTAAATTTCGTTATTATCTGTGTTTCGAATTTGGCCGGAATGCAGGGAACGGAGTGTTACGTTTGAAGTTTTCAATCTTACTTTATAATAAAAGGCGTTCTTTTCCGATTTAAAAATTATTTTTAAAACAAAATATTACGAGACGAGACACAAATAGTCTACAGCAGTTAACAAACGACGGCTAAGTTGGGAGCATAAATTGATTCCACATTGCAATCGCACTCAAGTTAACTGAAGCCCACTCACTCTGTGTAATGCTCTTACTAACTCGTTGTTGCACGACAAAACGAATGCAGTGATCGGGAAACAAGGTAAAAAACATATATGAAACTAGACTTTTCGGATTAGATTGTACGTAGCTTGTCTGACTGTAAGTCAGTCTGTCTGTAAGCGCGATGGATGTGGGTTCGATTCTCAATCGAAGGAATAAATTGTACCATTTCCTCGCTCTGGTAAATTGGCGGGAAAGTGGGAAACGGAGTGTTTTAACAATATCCTCTGCTCACTCTGCTTTATGCGGGAAAACGTGAACAATTTTTTTTTCTTTTGCTTATTTTATAGATAAAATGTTTCGGAAATAAGTATTAACTAATACTATATTAGAAAAATAGTGAAACGTCACATGAAACGCAGCAAGATGTCCATTGGTATATTCTGCTGCAGTTTATTTAATTTGAAAGGCCATCATCACTATTATGCTTACAATTTTTTTTGTATCTCCATGCCTTATCCCGCAATTAGTAGAGTAGGCAGAGGGCTACACACCTAGTGTCAAGACACTCCATTCCCCGATTTCCGCCGTTCAAGACATTGCGTGTAGGTGCCGTTACTCAATTAGATAAAACTGTTTGATCAAAGTATATACGACAAAAATAAATTAATATTAAGAATAATATTTCAAAATATTTATATGATAAATATTCTATTTTGATTCATATACTTAAAATTTACAGTTGAACAAGAAACTCCTTAACATACCAATGATTGCCAAATATACAATTGCGGCAAGAGGAGCTCAGCAGGTATAAAGGGGCTGTAAAATGAAGCTGATTTGAAACGATTCTATATGCCACCTTAACCTAACGTACGTCTACGTTCTAGAAATGAACTAATGATAGATCTAGACAGCCCGACATCCTTGCAAGAGATTTTATTTATGGCATTGTTATACCTCTCGCTTCTATTTGTACCGCATAGAAAATTCTAGAAAACTATTACTGGGCTATTGATCATTTGCTGGTTGTTATTGTTCTCTGTGCTCTTTCTATTAAAAGACTAACTGCTTCACGTATGATTGTCATTTGTCATGGCGTCGCGAGTATTGACAGCTATATAAGAGTACCCTACACCCCACCAGCACATGCTTAGCTGTTCTTATTGCCTCCATAGAGACGTAACAAGATATATCGGTAGCTTTACCCAACTTAACAAATTATTTTAATATGGAAAATTCATTTGGAATACATTTAAATAAGGTTTTAACAGGCCCAAAGCATATAACAAAAGATGTATGATATAAAAAAATATTATAGAGGACCGTCCTGGTATATCGGTTCGATTCCCACTCGGGGAGCATGAATTATTTTCATTTTCTTCGCTCTGCCCTCAGTGAGTTAAATTGAGTTCCACCAATCAATATGCAATGCCTCGAAAGGTGAAAAGTGGGGAATGGAGTGCCTTAACACTGGGTTCCTTCTACCTACGGTTCCCTCTGCCTATCCTGCAATGTGCGGGATACAGCGTGAAGTTGAAACAAAAGTAAAAAGAAATAAAAAAATAGTATATAACATCACATAAGTAAACCCGCGGGCATATCCTATTATTGCCGAATAAGTCCTTATAAATTTCATTACGCCAAACTCTATATCGGCACCGTCCCTGATGATTAAATAAAATTGTCTCCAAATAACTTCTTAATGACATAGTGTGAGCACTGTCCTGTGCTGGATCATTATCCTCCCAAATTCCAAAACTTGATAAATATATTGCACAGTCTGTGTTAAAGGGGCATATCTTAGGAATCCCTCATAAAAATTAATTTATTTTGTTATTGTAACTATTCCCCATATTTTACTTTGCACTAGGCTATCTCTTTATAATCCAAAAATTGGGAGCAAAATGTGGTAGAAGTGAAGAAGATATAAAGGTAAATATCAGTTTTGATTAGCGTTATTAAGCATTATTATATTCATCGCGCTTTTTACTAATTTTAAATGAAATAATTTTAACGAATTAATCTTGTGTATTAATTATGATCTGACAGTACTCAGCCCAACCTGTCTTCCGAGCTGGTGCTAGAGCTTCCTTAAAGACTGCCACTTGACATTTCAATGACATTTCAATGACAATGACATTTCAATGTAAATTGAATTCAAGAGTGCTTGAAATGGCCTAATTGAATAAAGAATATTTAGATTTTGATTTTGACTGACTAACATAAATGTTTTTTTTTTTAAATCATAATGTGATTTTTGATTTAACTTAATTTTGTATTTGAGTTTCACCCTTTTGGATGACGGCTTCATGTACTCTATTAAGGTACGGCGCGGCCTCCAAAGTTAGTAGGCTTAAGTGCTATTCTTCTCCTTTGATATATGGACACTACTTTATCTAAGTAACCTGTGATCGAGATGCTGACTATTCTAGGCAAGTACCCTATTGATGTATACGTAGGATAGCCTGTTAAGGTGTTACGTGTATTTTATTTGTCTATACAAATATTATTAACAGCTATAATTTGATTTTTGTTCGTAATGGATAAATTCTAAAAGAACTCGAACGATTTGCAATTTTTATTTTCTAATATAACAACTATCATCGGTAGTTTAGCCTTTATATTATTGCCTTGAGCAGAATATATATGAAAATGTTTGTATATAATAAGAAAATGTATAATTTGTGTAAGCTTAAATTTCATGCGCCTTGTAAATAGATAAAGTTAGGGAAGTGTGACGGAATTGTCCTTCTTAAAAAGTTCTAAAAAACGTCTTTGATAGTAAATAATAACTTTTAAGCTTTACCCAGCTTTAGCCGTTTTTATGATAATAAAATCTCCTCCATAATGTTCTTCAAATGTCAACGCAACGCAACGCATCAAGTGGAGTCGCGAGTGAGCCACTAGTGTTGAACAAGGCCCCATAGTCTCCAATGAAGTCGTAAAAATTAAGAGTGAAGAAAATTATTATATTGACAGACGACTTGGCAGAGATTCAGTACAAAATGTTTCTAAATAAGTGTAAAGTGATGATATAAATGCTTGAAAGTTTGAGAAAATTAGTTTCAACTTAGAAACAGCAATATGTATCTAACATACTAAAAGAAAACTATTTTTATAAGACATCAAAGTTTTAACGTCTCGGGAGTCGAGCCTGGACCTCTTTGATGCCGTTCAAATAAAATACAAAAAACATACTTCCGTTACTGAATGTCTAACGCACAGACGACATTATGATATATGACTAGAGTATAAATCTGAAATTTGATATGTAGAGTCCTTGGAGAGTACACCTCCCATACAGAAGGAGCTTCCTCAGAGGGAGGAGGGACTAGGGAGGATTTCCCGAAATTTCAACGGGAACGGGAAAAACGTAATTGTGTTCTACATTTCATATAAAATATATGTATATATTTTATATACGCATATAGTTCCCATATGAGCCACGAAGAGTTTCACTAATCGTTTAATTGCAAATCGTTGTTTCCACCCGAGCCTTTAATTTCACTGAGTGCGTATACATTATTAATGTTTGTACGAATGTTTTACACTTTTGTCAGATTTTGTTTAATACTAGGACTTAGGATACTGCATCAAAGAGTAATGTGCTGTAAAATTCAGGAAATAAGGTATACTTTCCTAATTTGGAGAAATTAATAGTTTCTTTATATAGTTAACGTTGTGGTTATTTAAATACTCATATACGATATGGCATAAAATGATAATAATAATTATGAACAATTTTCATAATGTGAAAGATAGTGTTATTCTACATTAAGCAAATAAACAATATTGTTCGAAAACAAATTAAGAAAAATTTGAACGCAACTCTATGATTCTTAACAATAATCTTAAGAGGCGTGAGTTCAAATCTCGCATGAATTATTTTATACGTAACATAATTGCCACAATATTTTTTTATACGTTGTATATAAAAAAATAAGTTAATTAATAATAATAAGTTTATTAGTAATAATGGAATTCGGGAGGGTTTAACGACTTTTGAATAGGAGATAGAGTTCTCGGAGAGACCGCCTCTCAATCAGACATGCTCAAGTAAACTCATCAGTAGTACCATAATTGATAATAGCAGAATTGTATAAGGTTTCAGAAGCCAAATAACTAGATAACTAGATTCAAAATTTAATTTGTACTTTTATAGTAAACACTTACTTAAGTGAACTAAGTATGAGTTTGAAGATAAATAACTTTAAAATATTCTCTATAAAACACATATACAATTACATATATATAAACAAAATGAGGGAAAAATTACATCGCGTTAATAGCTCTCATCGCTAGTTTACAGTGTCATGACGGCCATAAAATAATTTTAATGCTGTTATGAAAACTACATAAAAGTTCCAAAACTATGGTACGAGTTTTGATGGATTTCTAAAAGTCACTTTGTATAATAACTAAATAACTTTGTCCAGTACAATCGTTATAAGACACATATAAAGTGACAGTGAAGTGAAGTGTGAAGTAAGTGGTTGCGTGTTTGATTCCCATCTGAAGGAACGAGAATTTGTAAGCAATATTTCTTTTACTATCGGAACAAGAATAGGTGCAAAAATTTAGGTGGAATGCGGATAACGAAGCATCCTGACTTTGGACTCTTTCTGTCTGTCTCTGTCTTTTCTAACCCTGCCATAATTACTCAAAAAAAGTGAAATTAGATATGTATATATATATATATATATATATATATATATATATATATATATATATATATATATATATATATATATATATATATATATATATATACATATGTAGTTACTTTGCATAGAGAACCCTGGCTGTTAGCTTCCATTGGTTTTTCAATTAACAGCCCCGTAATGGAAGCTACGCTCTGATGAATGCGTCGATACTATCACCACTTTCATAATTCTTACAACTGGTTGACCTGGTTGGCCAGTTTTGACCTGGAACTGGCCTTAAATGCTTTGTAATAATCCTCTATTACATTTAAAAATTGATATAATTGATGTAAGTGTGCTGTTAGTTGGAGTAATTTCTTATGTACATGCTTAGAAGTAAAACGTGTGACTGTAAATAAAATTGTCATTGGTTCAATTGATGCTAAAGGGCTTTTATAATTTTTCTTTTAGTGATATGATAACACAGACCACAGCGTTGAGTTCCACCACTTTATATGCAATATCTCGAATTGAGATAGAAACAGAAAACGGAATTGTTTTGACTCTACATTTGTTTGATTTTTACAATCAAATGTAGAGTCAAATGTAGATTATGTTATTTTGGGATTTTTCATCCATACTAAAATTTTCTTGGTTAAGTTCGATAAGACTTGGGTTCAACCAGCAAACAAACGATATATTCAATTCACCGGAAAAAGTCCGGCTATGCATTAGACAACCTACTCTCTGCTTACGATGCAAGTTAATGGAATACGTCTCTCTATAAAATGCATCTAAAAAATACGTATATTGTACTACACTACATATTTTATTTTATAATACAGCGTAGAGAAAAAAAATGTTTTTTTCACAGTCATATTAAATCATGTTATATTGTATACTTAAATAAGCCCATTGCTCATTCGATTACAGAATAAAAGCTTTAAGCTCTTTATGAAATATACTCTACATTACATACATTATCTATTCGCTTGTGGCTCTACGTTTTGAATGATTGCCCCGAGCACCATCTACCGTTATTAAAAAGTATGTGCATAGAGTTCCGTAGTACTTCAGATAGGGTTTTAAGTGAGATGCAAGCCATAAGTTCAGTTTTATATAGAGCAACTAAATTTGACGTTATTTTTGTTTTTTTTATAAGCTAACTAATAGTCGATAGTTCCACTTTTTAAGAAGTAATATCTCGAGGATTGGGCAGAAAATACAGGCGCTATAAACAGAATGGAAGATGACGTGAAAAATAAATAACTATTTGAAAATTAAATGTCTTGGAATATATCAACAGCAGTCCAACCTGACCCAGATCTGAGATACATAATTCCAATCCAAATACTAAAAGCACTTCGATTATTATTGTTGGTTGTGTACGAATAATTCCAATAAGTAAATTAGTTAATGCTACAGAACCCTTCCTCTGCCATTATGAATCATTTCTATCCGTTTTTTTTATTATTGAAAAAGCTCGTTTTTATAAAAATCCGCATTCATAAAACACCTCTTTAATATAATGCCGGGTCTATACGCTCCAATTAACCGACTTTTAAAAGAGTAATGAATTCGCGGCCGTTTTAAACACGGAAATGTTGAAATAATTACTTATTTCAGAATATTGCAACGATTTCGATGTAAATTTCTAGTAAAATTTAAACTTATAGAACACTGCAACAATTTATTTATGAATGAGATAAAATTATTTTAAGATAAGAATTATATTATTATACTTACATAAAATTTGCTATCCTCGGTAAAAGACCAAATGGATCTCTTACGATGGATATATAAGGAAGAAATGTGCTAAAGCATTAAAGCTTTCAAAGCTTTCTGGTTTGTGGGTTGTGCAATGTACACTGACATACTCAAACACTGATGTATAATGCTTCTATTTGGAATATTTACAATGGCCTAATTATGCTAGACCTGTTCAATAAAGTATGTAAAAAAATCTTTCTCCCTCATGAGTTGTCTCGCTATTGCAACCTATTATTACGTACACCAGCTACTGGACCAGAGGAGACCTGCTGACATAAACGAAAATTGTCAAATTTTAGTTCCAAAAATTTTTTTTTAGCTTAAACTTCAATATGTTCTACTATATATTAATTAATACTGATCGAGTGCCTTTAGGCATGTAAATAACGGTTTGAAACAGTATAAAATTAAAAATAAAAATAAAGCCCAATGTTAACCACAGCGTTGGTAGTAAATAACCACAATAAATTCACTGATACAACTCAGTTGCGTGTTTAACGTATTTAGTACTAACAAGAGCTGGCGTAGCGCCAACTGATAGGTACTAGTTAGGTGCCACATCGGGACGTGTCAAAAACGCCATTTTAATTTACTTAAATGATATATTAGCTTTTTAAATGTTGTAAATAATAAAGTGTAGTGTTGTTTTGGAATTGTTAAGAAAAAAGAAATAGATTTCAATATGTATTTTATATATAATAAATGTTAACGTGACGGTTGGGCGTTTGATTCCTTCTCAGGGGAATCAATTTTATCAGTCCCTCGCTCTATTAGACGTCTACTTGGCGTTGAGTTCCGCACTCAACACTTCACGTATCGACAGTTGGGCGATGCACGGGTAACGGAGTGTCTTAACACGTAGTTTCTCCGTCTATCCTGCAATATGCGGGATTATCCAACGCGAAGCTTTTTCAAATTCCAATTACATTATTTGTCTTAAATAGAAAAACTATATAACATAGCTATATTTTGATGCACAGTAAACGTTTAATCGTTATTCATATCGCATATCTATTAAAAGTTATTATGCTACATAAATAATTATTTTACTCTAGATATTTATATAAATTGCCTATAAAAGCTGCACTTGATATCAATATATTAAGTGCAGCTTTTATAGGCAATTTATATAAATATCTTATCTAACATTACAATATTTTATCTAACATATACATAACATTTTTGTGCAAGTTTGCGATAGATGGATTTTACCATGAAGTCTCTTTTGGAGGCCTCAAATTGGTTTTACTTGTCCGGTCAATTAATTTTTTTTTGGGGCACAACATAGTGATCCTAAATTAACTGCGCCTTGTGACCTCGACGTATCCTAAGACAATAACATGAATGAAGGCAGGGATACTGTCTGAATTTACGAAAGTTATTCTGTTTTTGTTCTCTACTTTCTTTTGTTTTTTTTTAAAACAATAGAAAAGTGGAAAAGTGATACAGCGTCTGACTATAAACGTGACGGTTGTGGGTTCGGTGTTCATTAGAGTAAGAAGTCAAAATGAGGCGTAGAGTTAAAATTCAAGTTTCAAGTTAAAGTTCAAGTTCAAGTTAAAATTCAAGTTAAAGACCCGTTAAAATTCTTTAAATAATATACTCATTTTTTCACCCTTATGCTTTATGCCTTTCCATCTCGATTTGATATTTTGCCTTTTGACAAAAATCAACATAATTAATTTGTCTTAGAAGGAAACTGGCAATATAACCGACAACCATCGTGTGTAACAGCCCTAATATGAATTAAGTAATTACCTATAAAGGCAAAGATACAAAGGAACATATCAATTTTAATATTTCAACATACAAGCTATAACATACTATAGCAATAAAGTACAAGGATTGAAAATAATACATTTATATGAGAGTTTTCATATATGTCTGTATAGATTAAAATATTAATAACAGAATCTATAATAATAAAATAACGCTGAAGTTTATTCGGTTGAGCGCGCTTATCTCGGGAACCTCTGGTTCGAATTAAATATATATATTTTGTATGAGATTCTATTTATTGAGGAATGGTATAGGCCAGGGTTTCCCATTCTGTCAGTCCCGACTCTCTGGGGCATTCCATTGCTCCATTGCTGCGACGTGGACGACGGGCTGTTGGGCAGTTCAACCGAGGCTTACTCTTGCGTCGCTACGTGTTCATGTGTATATAAAATATTACTCTCTACCTTTTGTATAGAAAAGTAATTTAAAATTCAGACAGGAAAAGTAATGGAATTTCAGTATATGTTTGGCTGAAAAGGGGTAGGAGATGAAGGACGTGGTAAAATTAGAAAGGTTATAACATAAAGGTAATTGTTTTGATGTAACTCATTGTACGTGTGTCCAGAACTACCTCGGCGCTGGGAATCTCTCATGTGTCATAAACTTCTCTGGATTATTTGCATTTGATCATGGAGATAAAACTGAGGGTAACAGCCAGTTTAATTATAATACTAGCGATCTTATGGCGGCTTTAACCGCTTGATACAAAATGCATATATGTATATATATATATATATATATATATATATATATATTATATATATATATATATATATATATATATATATATATATATATATATATATATATATATATATATATATATATATATATTTATATATATATATATATATATATATATATATATATATATATATATATATATATATATATATATATATATATATATATATATATATATATATATATATATATATATATATATATATATATATATATATATGTATATATATATATATATATATATATATATATATATATATATATATATATATATATATATATATATATATATATATATATATATTCGAACGAATCAGTCCATATGAGAAAAATAATGAAGAATGTGCGTATATAGATGAAAATTATCATTTCATATGGAATATTTTGTCCAGAGGAAAGGTACCGAAAAATTTTTATCTACCGAATTCTGTAAAATAAAAAGTAGCTTATATGTTGCTCCACATGCTCCATATGTTGCTCTATTTTCCAGTGACCGTGTGTGACTGCACATGCGATGGTCATCGGCCATGTCCTGTAGGAAGTGATCCAGACTATCATATTCTTTACGACAAAATCTAGCTTTGTGTCGAGCCTTTCAACCAACAAGCCCAAAAGTGATATTATATTGAATACTTTATTATTATTATTAGTTTCAACCTTTTATGTTGACAAAGTTCTCAAAGATCACGATCTTTCCAAAGTCATAACGGAAGTATCAATTTTATTTCGGCTTATCTTAATTCTATTAATTAATTATGTATTCTATTAAATAAGTAAGGGTTTAGATGACTGACAGCTTCATTAATGTGCGATCAATCATTTGCTCCGCGGTGTTGGTAATAAGCTATATAATAAAAACAGTGTGCTTGTGTGTTCATGTTTATGTATATAGGAGAATATAGGATTCCTCTGCAAAAACTCAGATAAATAACTTAAAAATATTCACTTTTAGTGAGGCGCGATGATTGCGGATTCTATCCCCGCTCGGGAGGATGAATTATTTTTATTTCCTCGTCCTGATAACTAAACAAAAGGTGAGACGTTGAATACTTTGAAACTTGGGCGGAAACTGAGGAACGGTTTGCACTAGGTTCCGTCTGTCTATCCTGTTTTTTGCAAGATTTATCGTAAAGTAAGTAAAAAAAGCTAAATTAGAACCTTTAATGAGATAAACAAGATGTGTAACATCGCTCCGTCTTCGCTCTTCATTAAACATATTGTAAACAAAGTGTAATATATATGTTAATAACATAAATCACATTAAATTTGGATTCAATAATGAACAAAAATAATTTAATTTTAAATTTACAATATCATCTATGTAAGAGATATTTCAGATAAATGTCAAAGACAACATTCATCATTTTATATTTAATAACCATAAATTGTGTCTAAAAATAGCTAACAATACTTTGACGTAATCGAGATAATGCTTGGGAAAATATTTCAGAATGTGGGGCCGTCGTGGCGCAATGGCATAGTGTTTTGCTGTATACGCGACGGTTGTGGGTGGGTTCGATTCCAGCTCTAGGAAAATTAATTGTTTTCATTTCCTCGCCCTGGTACAAAAAGTGCCACTCTACGTGTAACGTCTCAAAATGGTGGAAAGCGGGGAACGGAGTGTCTTAGCACTAAGTTCCCTCTGCATGCTAGGTGCGGGATACAGCGTCGAGCAAAATAAAAAAAAAACCCTGCAATTTTTTGTCTGTCTAATCTGTTTCAAGCATATAGCAATTTGTGTGTCATCTATACTTATGGAACGCTCTAACCTCGTAAACTACTGATTGGAATTGAGAAAGCCTACTAAGACTATTAATTGAGAAAGGCTATAAATAGGCTATACCACGTTAACCCTTTTGATGATACCCACTGTACTCAGCTATAGTATCAGATACACGTAAGATGTCATACACACCTGTTAGTCTCCCCGTGCGCAGCCATATGGAAAAGCCGGTAAGTTGAATTGCTAAATCTCAAATATAATTATTAAGAAATTTAAATTGATTACCTGCAAAGGAGAATAAGAGAGAAAGATATCTTAACAGGAATAGTCCATCTATCAATAAAGGCTATAGCCTATCAATATAGGCTATCACTGCCATATACAAACTATCGCGCCCTGCAAAATGTAAGAGATTTAACTTATGGAGAAACTTCAATCGTTATAGTCCGATGGGATGACAATCTCATTCGATAGCAATTTACAAGAGCGACTATTTTACGATATACTCAAACAACTTGTGAAGTTGTAACTAGGGAATCTTTAATACATTATTTTGTAGATGTAGGTTAGGTTCCTATAAGCACACCATAATCGAGAATGGAGGTGTAGTGTTACTTAATAATTATTGTTTATATATATATATATATATATATATATATATATATATATATATATATATATATATATATATATATATATATATATATATATATATATATATATATATATATATATATATATATATATATATATATATATATATATATATATATATGTATATATATATATATATATATATATATATATATATATATATATATATATATATATATATATATATATATATATATATATATATATATATATATATATATATATATATATATATATATATATATATATATAAACAACAGATTTGCACTAGTGATTCTTATGGAGCAGTGTGAAATCCAGAATATCTTATGAAGAATCTTTATTCTAATCGTTACAATATACAAAAAAAAAACAATTATTTTTAGGCATTGAGTTCCGCCAATCAAGATGTAGAGTCTCATATTCAGACGCAATGCGGAGAACGGAGAGTCTTCGCACTGTATCCAACAACCACATATGCACATCATTAACTATATATAGATATGGTAATATTAGAATACTTATTTAGCACATCTGCTACGCTCTTTAATATAAATTATATGTAAATTGGAATATGCCCAAGTTTTGATTTATTGTTTTAATTATGTTATTTGTTTTAAACGTATATTATATTATAACAAAATTATATTCCTATTAAGTTGTTAATATTGAAAGCTTGTATTTAAGCAGTTGAAAATTAAATTGTTGATGCCATGGGAAATTTTAGCGGCAAACTGTTAAGAGTCGTTATCTACAGGTCTGTAGATATTGTAAAAGTGAATTTTTCTAACTTATAGTAAGTAGTGTCTTAACACTACGCCTATACGTATAATACCTAGTGTTAAGACACCTCGTTCTTTATTTTCTGCCTATTGTTTAGACATATTGTTTTTTGAATAATGGAACCAAATGTTTTAGTAGAATGTTAAATATGCATTATCCTTTAAAATCTTATTCCACACAAAAGAAAAAATAATATTTTATAAATATATCACAATTTTAATGAAACAGGAATCGAACCTACGTCTCTTGATTGAAGAGCAAGTACTCTAGCCAATAAAGCTGTACGTTCTTATCGATTAGGTAATTTAGTTAAGCCCAAATGTGGATTCGAATACCGTTACCGTCGTTAAAATGCTCTTGCCAATTGGTTATTTTTAGCAATGAATTTTAGGTAGCGGGAATTTGAAAAGTATATAAACAAAAAAACTATATAAGAAAAATTCGACGTTGTTTGATGTGAACGTATGGCGGTTAGAGTGCTTGGGCGGTTTCCAATAGGCGCAGGTTCAAATCTCGCTACATTACAATTATTTATATGATTTCTAAAAACCCTTTTCATATGTGCTTGTTAAAAAATATTATCACAAGTGGATATTGAAATTATGACAATTGCTCTTACCATTTGATAATCAACGAAGACATCTATTAGACTTTAGTAAGGAATGAACCCATATATTTCGATCACAGTCAAACGCTGGACCACTGCGCTAAGATGAACTCACTAAGCAATAACATTGAAGTGAAATGGGAAAAGTCAAAATAATTTTGTTCTAAGAAATCGCGGCGAAGTAAAGATATTTTTGATTTGTATCGATATTTAATTAAATAGAGCACTCGGCTGTATAAATATACTTGTTTGCTCACATTTTTGTATTTGTTAAGTATAATAGAAACTGGACTAGCTGTCGTTAGACATAAAGAAAAATGAATTTCCGGATAACTCAAGGAAAATCCGGACGTTTATTTAAAACGGGCTAAACTGTCAAAAGACTCTTAAAGGTTTTTGTATGAGTCTCTTTTGCTAGTAATTTTAAAGTTTGTCAGTATTCGACATATTTGTGTTTGACAGTGGGACATATGAAAGGATAACTGTACAATATATATATATATATATATATATATATATATATATATATATATATATATATATATATATATATAATATATATATATATATATATATATATATATATATATATATATATATATATATATATATATATATATATATATATATATATATATATATATACGCCTCTATAGGATACTTTATCTTTCTAACCTCTTCTCTAACCTCAACCTACTTTATGAGCATATATTGTAATACCTTTTATAACGACTTCGCCTCGTAGTACAATGGACTTAATCAAAGTGATGTCATATTATAGCCCATGCCTTCCTGGATAAGCGGTTTTTTTTTAATTATTATATTGTTTTTTATTTGTTTAATATTAGAATATATTGGTAATAGCGAATCTGTGTATATTTTATATATGGAACTTTTTTATTTATTTGGTTCTTTTTATTTTTTTCCGCAGCAGATAGTGACTAATGATTAAGCAATCCCTTGTCCATATAATTTTATTTAAATTCCACGACGTATTGTCACTATCAGTGAAAATTTGGGAATGGAAGGGATAAACGCCAGATATTGTTCTATCCACTGTAACTCAAGCAATATATGGGTTACAGGTTACAAGTTAAACATAAATTGGATTGCCCGTTCATTTTCTAGACCTTCTAGAACGAGAAAGAAGGTACACGATATTCTACTCTCTACATTTCGCCTAATTTAGAAACTATTACCGAGAACCCAAAATCTCAGCTTATTAAGTAAAAATCGCGTATACAGCTGTTTATATGTCAACCAGGAGGAGAATGGAGAACGGAGTGTCTTAACACTACTTTCCCTCTACGTAACTTCAATTTTGTTTGAATAATGCTCACAATGATTTATGAGAACTTAAAGTCTATTTTAGTTTAGGAAGTAAATTTGAATTATATTAAGTAGCAAATCTATAGGCGGAATAAGGTCAGCAAATAAATCAAGGCGCTACATGCTCAAGGAAGCTATGCAGTAGCGTGAATAAATGTACGACTACACAGAGTTTAAAGGATTTTGTTAAATAGGTTTTTTTTGCCTTCATATTATAAATTTTCATGAATATTATATTAGGCTATTCCCAAAAATATAATGATAAATAGCTTATATATTTACTTAGTAAAGTATAGAAAGGTAATACAAAGACAAGGTGTTTCGTACTAGACTTTGGGCTTCCTTGGCCGAAAATGTTTAGTAATACAAATTCCAAAGACATTGCAAGGTGAATTCGAACCTTAGACCATTTTGAATGCATCCATACTATAGCCAACTGCGCCACCAATCGACCTTCATATATAAGTTCTATACGAATTAATCTATCTATTATCAATTGCACATTACAGATTGGCAACAAGATATTTGGCATTACGCCGGTAATGACTCAAGGTGGGTTACTGAATAGAAATATCTCTAAGATGGCATTTTGATTTAGGTTTATTTTATACTAAATTGCTATAAACGACTTCTATATGTAATACGATGCAATGCCTTTTTTTGTTTTGTCCTGTACGGAACTTCAGGAAGTTTAAAGCTTGTACAAAGTAGTTGATGATAACAGGAGGAGCAAAGAAGCACTCTACGACCATAGAGTTTGGAACTTCTATCTCTCTGCTCTCTGTTTTTTCCATCTGATATTGTTTACTTGGATTTTCATGAAATAATTTACACTTGTCTTCTATATATTATCTCCTAAATTGTCCTAGAACTTATTATAATTTATATTTAAGCTTAGATTAAAAATTAAATATAATTAACACAACAGCCGTGTGTCACCAACATGTTGTCATTCCAAACAGGAACCAAGAAAGCATCGAGCTACGACTGTGGATCGAGACATTCCACAGTCAATTTCAGCTATTTTAGTCCTAATTAGGTATATTTTGGGCTGTATAGGTTAAGCTGTTTATATTTAATATTACAGTTTCATGTATAAAAAATTATAAAATATATTTTTTTAAGTTTCGCCATACAAATAGAATATCTCAAAAATTTGTTGGTAAGAGGGGGCTGAAGTAACTTACTAGGTTTTTTTTAAAAAAGGAAAATTTCTTAAGAATTTTCATTAATATCTTTTAAAATTTTCTTACGAAATCGCTTCAAAGAGAGATATGTATTAATTACACTGCTTTTATGTATAATGGTTAGCCATTGAGCTAATGTAAGCTAGAGATTGCAGAAAATTATTTAAGCTTGGTTTCGTAATTTTTTATATTTATAGTAAAAATTTATATAAAATGTTAAAATTAATTACATATTTTTATTTGATATTCATAAGTCTGAAGTTGGTTCGAAATCCACTTGGGAAAATTGATTATTTTATATTCTGCACTGGGACTTGACGTAGAGTTCCGCGTAAAGTTCCGAGTGACGTTTCCAGTTCGGTTCCAGTTCGTTTCGTAACTCGAATCCAAAATCATCGCGCTTACAGTAGCCAATCCCGCTGCGCCACGATGGGTTAATATCAGTTTTATTTCAGCTTCACGCAGTATCCTGCATATAGTAGGGTAGAGAGAGAACATAGTATTAAGACACTCCGTTTTCCGCTTTCCACCTTTCGAGACGATACGTGTTGAGTGGTGGAACTCAACGTGCGATTTTTCTTATTACCAGAGCAATGAAAATGAAAATAATTCATTTAGCTCGAGTGGGAATCGATCCCACAACCATCACGGTTACAGGCAACCACTGTCACTCAGCGCCATGATGGCTTAATAGCAGTTTAATGCTACGTTTAATGTACCTGTGTGTGGTAGCCAGTATAATCATTGATAAAGTATATATTGTTCATTTTTTTTCAATTAAAATTATAAGTCACGCTATCTCATCAACGTGACATTTGAGTGAGAAAGGCAAAATGAAATTAATAGACCGCCAAATTAATTCATTATTGTCCCAAATGTAAAGGCTCAGCCCATTTCCACAGAAGGGAATCAATTTTGATATTCATTTTTATTAGGACATTTTAATTAACTATATAGGAATTTGTATAAAATAATTGAACCTGTCGTGGCACCTAATTGGGAATCGAACATATACGTCGGATTGTAATATGTTCGATTGTATAGGTTCGATTCCCAATTAGGGGAATTATCAGGGAACGTCTCAAAAATTGGGCGAAAGTGGAGAACAGATTTCCTCTGTCTTTTAACACTAGATTTCCTCTGTCTACCCTGTATTTATTTTACCCTGTTATATGTGAGATTATATAAGCAAATATATGGTTTAAGCTGTCCCATCATAGTTAACAGATGTGAATTCGAATATTATTGCATTTAAAATATTTTAAATTTCTCTGGTGATTTATAAACACTACGTTAAGGCGCTACCACACTACATGCAACGGACAGTAATGCAACGAGTACAAAATGAAGATAAGAAGGACTATCTAAACATTCAGTGCTCTTTGCATACTTTGCCATGTGCAGCATGAAGTAAAAAAAAAAAACGACTTTTTACTGTAATAGTGTAGTCAGTCAGTCAGTCAGTCAGTCAGTCAGTCAGTCAGTCAGCCAGTCAGATCTCATTATACATTATATTTATCAACCTTTAAAAGTTCAACAATTTTCAAAGGTTTCAATAATTTCTATAAAATATTATTTTGTTAAGGCAATTATTTATACAAGTACCATCTAAGTCCGGGCCACATCTATTACAATTTATTAATAAAACCGATAAATCGATAGCTCTAGTGATTGCATATTTTGCTTAGATGTTACAGAGTCGCTTAAA
The DNA here is from genome assembly GCA_037127375.1 of Dione juno. Lineage (NCBI taxonomy): Eukaryota > Metazoa > Arthropoda > Insecta > Lepidoptera > Nymphalidae > Dione > Dione juno. Next base: position 398,455 of record JAXRJS010000081.1, on the reverse strand, counting down.
GTGAATTAGATATATATTTGTATCATACTTAAAGTAAAATTGCTTACTGAAAAAAAATTTAGAGATATATTTGAATTTTTATTATTGAAAAGCATTTTTTTTTAAATATCAGTTTAAGAAAATATATCGATGACGTCAACTATAATTTATTTTCTTTGGATACATTTTAGATTTTCGCTTCTAAGAATAGCCGCTCATTAAGACTGAATGATGAATACTTTATTATTACAATTATCACATATTACAAATGTGCTTAGCTTTTCCGATTAGTCGGCCGACTAGTTGGTTTTTTTATAACTTAGTCGGCTAGTCGGCCAAAATCATAGTTAGCACTTCCCTAAGAAAAATATTTTTTGAAAACATATAGAAATTTGACCTCTCACTTACCAGTCTGTGCACTTGGACAGTTTCCAAGAGGTGTAAGTTGAAATCCTGATATATATCAAATTTTTATACGTGTGTAGATAAAAAATATTTTTGAATGAGATATTCGTACATTGGAATTAATTCTTTAAATACACTTTTGGTCCTATTTCTATACTTTTTGCTCTGTTCGTTATAGAAATTGCGTATCGGAAGGTTAGACCTAACGTGGATCTCTTCATTGAACATTGAAACATTGTGTTTTGAGTGGCGGAACTCAACGTCGCGCTATCTTCTTCTTGGAAATGGCGTCCATAGTGCCTGATCCTGGTTGAAACCTATACCGAGACTCAGAGACAGTACACTCTTGGCGGAGCCTGAGGCTGATCATACGCTCGAAGAGCATCATGATGTGGCTCATAATCTTAATGCCCCTATAACTATCGCAATCTTGAACACTGCCCCTTCCTTGCTATGTTTTGCAGGAATCGAATCGGAATTATAAAATAAATCAAATTAAATTAAGACCCGATTGCAAAATAAAATAAAAAAAAAAAAATAAAAAATAAATGCAATTGTTAAGAATTTAAAAAAAACATACTGATTGATAACACCATTGAAATAATTCTATAACACACATTGTTTATGCGTGTATAACAATATTTTATATATCTTTTGAATTAATTTTTGAAGGATTAACATAGCTCATACAATTTTACAGGGCTTGGGAAATAAAACAGTTTAAGCATGGTTCCATAATTAAATATCACTTTCAGCCACAAGTACCCTCTCTTCAGCTATAGTCGGGTAAAAGAATGTGCCTACTGGAATACACATGTCGTCTGAAATGACTTCAACTTTTCCATTTACCATAAATACCTATTTCCCATCTCCTGAAGGTACAAATCTACTTTACAAATAAATTCACATGTCATTTACGAAATGGGAAAACAAATAAGATAAGTATCGGAAATGAAACTTGGTCCTTCGAGCCTCACTCTTTACACACTCAGCTCTGGATGTACGTATAGCGTTAGAAGATCAAAGAGTTACTTCAAATATTGAGAAATTTTGTTATATATTTATATATATTTATATAAATGTTTTAATTTCATATTTTTTATGAATATTAAGTCTTCCATATATGTTTCTTTTTTAAATTAAATAAGTAAAATTACTGATATTTTATAGTTACAGATATAAATCGTCTACAATTTTGAAATATGCTATATTTTCCTAGATTATGCAAGTGACGAAGAAGTAAGAATAATACTATTGGACCGATAAAGATAACTTTCACAACAATAGGATTAAAAATGATTGTCTTGGAAATATCAAAAAGTCTGGAAAGTACATCATACTACTTGAAAGATGAGTTTTCATTTGAGGTCAAAATTAAAAGGAAGTTGTTACCAGAACAACTAAAAAAAGAACAACTATGCCACAGGGCTTACGTCAGATATGACAAACTTATTTAAACTTAAAAATGTATAGAACATCAACCTCTGCCGGATCAATTGGCTCAGCTCAACTCACATAAAAGAAACTCATCTGAATCTACAGAAATTATACCTCATAACAAAAAATAATAGATAAAAATGAAACTAGCAAATATGAAAGATTTTATTATCCAAAAACTTAAGTTTCATTACAATCCCATCACCAACTCTCAAGATCCGCAAAGAGAGAACTATATATGGGGCCATATGACTCAGACTCTTTATCTCCCAATAAGGCTGGTCATCGAGGGAGGGATCACCCTCCAGAAACCTTTGCCAGTAATGAACACAGTATAAGACAATGATATGAAATTCTGAAGGAGGCCTTTACCTTCACATAAAAGGGGTTCTTGCACGATTGCATGCAATTAAAAATTAAAAAATATTAATATATATATATATATATATATATATATATATATATATATATATATATATATATATATATATATATATATATATATATATATATATATATATATATATATATATATATATATATATATATATATATATATATATTAATGTTTATTTTTTAATATAATGCATCAGCATAGTCAAGAATACATAATAAAAGAGAATTATCTTTCTATTATTAATTAATTAATTCTTTTTTCTTTCACTATTTATCTATACATATATTAAAAGTAACTGATCGCTTATTGGAGATATATGAACGATTATTGGAGATATTTATAAATGTAATAGAACCCAAAACATTAATTTGTTTGAAAAAACATTTTTTTGTGTCGGTCAGTTTGTCTGAGTGTTTGTGTATGCCAATCTCAAGAACGGCTTAACCGGTTCAAATGGAGTTTTCATTTCATTGTATTATTTCTAATTTACAGCTCATGTTTAAATATCAGTATAATTTTTTTAATTCGGTTTTTTATTATGGTAATACTATATATAAGGTAATAACATATTGTGACTAACATTCGCTGAACTCAAATACCTTTGAGAAATCAACATATGGAAATAAGGTATCGAATTAGAGATCCCCAACCATATAATTAGACCTTATCAGTTTGAAAGCTAACGTCGTAATCGTTTTTAAATATGAAAGCTCTTCTTACAATTTTTATTAAAATATTTGTTAGTACTTCTTTATGCTATAGTAGTGCAATATACAGTGGATGTTTGACTATTTATGTGAAGATAATGAGTTCGATGCCCACTTGGGTGAGTTACTTCAGGTTGGTTTGATAAGCAGCTACGTTGGGCTCCCTTGGGCGGAATTGGGCGGTTAATGGGGAACGGTGTGTCGTAGCACTGTTTTCTGTGGCTTCCTTCCTTCCTTCTTGTTGTATGCGGGAAAGTTATATATTTTGCTCTACAGATTTATCAATATAAATTTAAAAAGAATGTATACAAATTACTCTTAATACACTTTTATTCTAAAAATGCTGTATATTATATAGTACAAATATATACTTCTTATTTATCTAATGATAGCTCACGTATTGAGCCTTTAAGAACTATTTTCCTTTAAATTATATAACGGACATAATAATTATTATTTCATCTTTGCCTTATTTTCATGTTCTGAGAATGCGTCATAATAACTATTGTAGCGTACGATTTACGCGCCTATTGACATATCAGGATGGACAAGGATAAACTAATCTGATGTCAAGACTCCACTCAGCACTTGCCGTATAAATGCGAGAAATTTCATATTGAGTGGCAGAACTTGACGCCACTGAGCCACAACGTCTTTTGTGGTCATATATACAATTATTATTTGCATATTTCCATGTTATTTTTTTTTACTTTTTCACTTCCATCTTTATACACCATAATTTACTTGAAGAAAATCTAGAAGAAAAATTACTTTATAAAATATAGCAATATTTTTTTCGGTTGTTCAATAACTTGGGGACCCTTGTTACGTGTCTCATTACAATGATAGAACACAAAGTCGCGCCAAAAAAAAAAAAAAAAACTTAAAAAATGTAGATAGATTATGTAAAAAGGTTGCATGTACTAAGGTTTTAAAAGTAGCTGACAAACGGGTCGATGCTATTAATACAAAATTAATTAAGCTCATTTAATTCCGTTAATAGTATTACATCATTAAATTATAACTGAAAAATTATAGCACAATTGCCTGGTTAGTAAATATTTTATTGTTTTTTAAAGTGTCAATCCACACTAAGGATAGAAAAATATTTAAAGAAAACTTATAAAAATTTGAACCCGCGCCTCATGGAAACTGTCCAAGCGCCCTGACCACTAAGCCTAAATCAGTGGTCAGAGCGGTTGGATGGTTTCCATGAGGTGCGGGTTCAAGGCCCGCTGTGTTTAAAAAATTATGTATTTTCTTTAAGTATTTTTCTTAGTAAATATCTGTCTTTCTTGTACAACATAATGATAATAGCTTCACGCTGTATCCCGCGTATGGCAGGGAGCTTGTGTTCCGTTCCCCGCATACCGCCTAATTTTGAGATATTACGTGTTAAGTGGCGAATCTTAACATGCAATATGATGACAAAATATGAAGAATTAATATAAATAATATATTTAGAGACAAAAAAATTAAAAGTAAATAAGAACGCCCGCGTGGCGCAGCGTCACCGCGTGACTGTAAATGTCAAGTCTGTAGTCGTGGGTTCAGTTCCTACTCAGGTAGTATACGTTATTTTCATTTTCCTCGCTTGTCTCGCTTTCGGTTTTATGACTAAAATTTACGACATAGGGGCCACCTCGGTCTCTTAAGTGAAGTAAAGCGTTCGTTCTGATACTTATATTTTTATATACTTTAAAGTATTCTAAATAATAGTGAAAATTTTTAAAAAGACGTATCTATCTATATAAAGTCTTATTAATAATTAATAATATATTCTTGACATACCATACGTATATACATATATATATATATATATATATATATATATATATATATATATATATATATATATATATATATATATATATATATATATATATATATATATATATATATATATATATATATATATATATATATGATGAGATGATGAGAAAGACGTTTTATTGTGGCAGCAAATTATACAGGGAGAAGCGCTGCGTATTTACCTACATTTAAAATGACTGTAAGATGGAAATGAGTTTCCTTTTACAAGTTAATTATAGCATATATTAATTTATCATTTGCCTCTTGGTATATACAACGATTCTCGGTCTAGTAGACAAACTTCTTAAACGTTCTTTACACATAAATAGAGAGACAGAGAGAGATCTACTTTCCGAAGTCCTTTGCTAAGTCACTTTACTTTCCGAATTATTCATATATACTAGATTCACGCCTACACGTATGACAGGATCAAACCAATCCGGTTTCTCCCCTATATGTGTTCTACATAATTTATTAATTGTATGTTTTATTAAGTCCAGAAGCTTATAGATTCATATATTTTTTATACTTTCACGCTATATCCCGCACATAGCAAGCCGTAGGCTGAAGAAACCTAATGTTAAGACACTCCGTTCTTCACTTTTCGCCGTTCGAGGCATTGCGTGTTGAGTGGCGGAACTCAACGTCACGCTTTGCCTTATTGCCAGAGCGAGGTGCATGAAAATAGAGCATACTCTCCGTGTGGGAATCGAACCCACAAACTTTCACGCTTGCAGTCCGACACTTTAAATCATTTTATATCCTAATCCATAATATATCACAAAATGTCAACACACCCTTCCAAGTGACAATATATGTATGTATGTTTCAGTTTAATATACCAAGCTTTTGCTGGCAATTTAATATTTCAAAAAGGGTCACAATCGGTCATGTGGTAGAAATCACCCTTATCTAAAATACCATGACAGTTCAGAAGTCAGCAGAAATTTCATGTACTCTTTAGATATTGTGAATTAGGTTCTCTTTGTGTTGGTTGGCTTTTTAGTAGAAGGGAGATTAAATTCTAGATAGATAGATAATATAGATAGATAACAAGCCGCCCATGATGTACTGGAACAGCGTCTGATTCGGAGGAGTGGCGTGATTCGCTATGGTAAGAGAAGCACGGTATTGAGTTCCGCCACTCAACCCATAATATTTCGAAAAGTGGCAAGCGGGGAACTAAGTGTCTGAACACTAAATTCTCCGTTTACCCTGCTATATGCGGGATACAGCGTGAAGCTAAAAACGTTGAGTATATAATTTTTCGTTCGTATTAATTTTAGTTCATACGTTACAAATAGCTATGGTGGTGCTATATGGGCATTAGGTACCATAGCCTCCTGTCTCGCCTGACCTGGTTATACCGCTTCGTTAAATCTTGCCCTTCGTTATTTGGAATGCTTTCCAAAGTTTTGTTTTGTCAGGAAATAAGGTAACTTTGGTTACCTATATCATATTCGTGGCCAGCGCTGGTTATACTTGAATTCAGCCATACCTCTTCATATACATTTCTATATTAATTAATTTGCGACAGATTTTGTACTTTATGTTGTTATAAAGTAGATTAAAATGAAAATGGTGGCGTTGAGTTCCGCCGTAGTGTAGTGTCTTAAAGTATAGCTCAAGCGAAATCGAATCTACGACTATCGTGGTAACAAAATGTACAGGTCACAAAAACACGATAGTGTCAATAATATGATTTATAGCTTAATTTTTTCCAGTAGAGAAAATATTCCATAAATTTGTTAATATTTACTGTAAGCCAAAATAAAAATATACCTGTACTACCTCACACATATATATATATATATATATATATATATATATATATATATATATATATATATATATATATATATATATATATATATATATATATATATATATATATATATATATATATATATCTCCTTTGTAATACCTATAGTATACGTACTAAGGAAATTAAAATAATTCTTTTCCCCAATTGGGAATCAAACCACTTAATAATCGCGTTTGTAAACAGATGCTATGCCGCTGCGCCACGACGGCTGGCGAACGAAACCGCAAGCCCAAGCTAGTTTATTATAAAAAAAACTTATTCTGTTGAACAAATATGTATCAAATTGGTAACATTTAGTACCGAACGTGCCCCAAACGCAACTACACTATGGAGAACTCGAAATGCCGTTAGCTTCAATTTCCGAATGTAATATATTTCAGGGCCGTTAGGGAATCTCATATTGCGAGGAAATAAAATACCCACAAGGCGTGTTTTAACATTAGCCATATTACTTCCTTTTGAAAAATAATATTTAGTTTTTGTATGGAAGCGAGGGAGGCCGGTCCAAGGTGAGTTAGTTGGTAAGTGGCACTGATTGCGTGGAATGGACATTTAGGACAGTAGTCGCAGGTTCGATTTGTTGTTATCATTTCAATAAAGTGCTTACAGTTAAAAATATCTAATTTATAAAATTATATATTTCCGAGATTAATCTTGTGAGTCGAATTTTAAGTAACAGTTGACAACTTGTTGCCCACGACTTCGTTTGCATAGACATTTTTTTAGCTTCACACTGTATCCCGCACTTAGCATGGTAGATAGAGGGAACCTATAGTTAAGACACTCAGATTCGGAGGAACGTGACGGAACTCTACGCCGCGCTTTGTCTTGTAACCAGAGCGAAGAAAATGAAAACCCATTACCCATTCTTCTCCAGTGAAATTTGAACCCACAAACCGTCACGCTTACAGGCAGACGCTGTGATGCTGCGCCACGTCGGTTCTCTGGTTAAACTATGAAAGGTAAATTGTCTTTAGTCCCGTTTCCATAAGAATTTCGAAAATTGGTCTCTTCGCAATCCCCCCTACGATATCCAAGGCACCTAAAGTACACATGGTAAATTCTTCTACACTCAGTTATTTCGGATGTGCGTGTTTTGTTTGTCAATCACTGAACTACGGAAAAGTCTTTTTATATAACTTATTTTATATATATTTATTCTTCACATAAGCCTGTTTTTGTTTTTGTACATGCTTTTTACCTGTGCATTGAATAAAGTAATAATAACATTTTGACTCATATGCTATCTTTGGAAGAAATATTTAATTTACATGCCACCTACAAATATTTCTTTACATTCTGCTCATATAAAAGAAATTTAATTAAAAAATTTAATAAAAATTTACTATATAAGGAAAAAAAAAAGTCCCGCCGAGTCTCTTGCGCCGGTTCTTCTCAGGTCTGAGGCATTAACTTTAGTGAACCGGTGGTAATGCTTTAGACAATCAAAAAATAAATCATATATTGAATTTAATGTCCTTCAAGTACAAGGAAATCATTTTTATAACTAGAAAAAAAAGCATGGAGCCGGATAGATATCATAACCGGACTTAGAGTAAAGTATTAAATACGTCGCGACCTAATTCCTATAGTTGACCTATTAATAAGAAATTATTGAAAAATCTTACGTCCGTCTCAGATCGATGCATAGAAGACTTTGATTGATTCTTCATCTTAAATTTCAGATTACGGAAACGTGATTTTAATATTTTATTGGGAAAATGGATTATTTTTTGATATCTTCGCCCTGGTAACAAGATAGAGTGGCCTTAAGTTCCGCCACTCAACACGCTGTCTCAAAAGGCGGAAAACGGGGAATGGAGTGTCTTAACACTAGGTTAAATCTACCTTCCCTGCTATGTGCGGGATATATATATATATATATATATATATATATATATATATATATATATATATATATATATATATATATATATATATAACATGAGTACTGTTAGCTCAATTCTCACTCGTGGAATACATTATAATTATGCAAATTATTTTAAGTCCCCCGCTCTGGCAAGTAGGACGCGGCGTTGAGTTCCGCCACACAAACAAAATATATGGTATTCGGACGAAAAGTGAAGAACTGAAAATCTTGACACTAGGGGCTATCTTAACTCGCTTCCCTCCGTCTTATGCGCAAAAAATTTAAGGTGCTAAGACACTCCGTTCTCCACTTTCCACCGAATAAATGTTTCCAAATAGCATATTTGTTACATATAAAAATAATTATAGAATCACTTCATCAATTTCTCAACGTATCCTTCCATCTGTATACAGATCATTAGTTGCGTACCCATTGGATTAGAACCCACAAATACCGCTCTAACCCCGTAATAAACATCACCCTGTATATATGAAGTAAACGCTGCCATCTATACTATCGGATTGTGGTCTATAGCGTAAATAATACATACATACATATGTATGTAAATTAGAATAATGTATCGCTTTAGCATTGATGCGCTAATGAAGGGGATTTGTTGAAGCCGCAAATATATAATTGTAACTATGTAATTGCTTTGTTAAATTTAGTTTGTTAGTTTAGGTGTAGATTTTTTGGGTATATTTTTGCTATAATCAAATCAGCGTAATGGCACCGCTGGTATAGCGTGTTATTATAAAAGCAATGGTGGTGGGTTCGATTCCTTCTCTGGTGGCATATAGCGTGGCGTTGAGTTCCGAAAGTTGGGCGAAATACAGTGTTTTCTTCAATATCAGCCAAAGCCTTTTGCCTTGCTCAATAGATAACTACAATCGAACAAAGGCAGTAAAATTAGTTTAAAAAAATACAAAAATTAGCACCGACTAGGTGATATATATAGACATATTTACGTACGTATACCGTACGACCGATATGTATGAATTATTACGTTTAATTTTTTTTATTTTATTTGTTCCAAAGTATTTATAGGGTTGTCGTGGCGCAGAGGCACATCGTCTGCTTGTAAACGTTACGGTGTACAGGTTTGATTCCCACTCGGGGAGAATGAATCATTTACATTTTCTTCGCTCTGGCAACAAGGCAAAGGACGTCGTTGAGTTCCACCACTTACCACGCAATGACTTCAAAGGCGGAAATTGATGAAGCAGGTGTCTTAATACTAGGTTTCTTTAACCTACGATTCTATTTGCCTACCCTGCTATATGCGAGACACAGTGAAGCTAAAAAAACATTAAATTGTTATTTTCTGCTTTTCAGTTATATTTTGGTACTATTTGACATCGGCTTAACTTCACTGGTTCAATATAATTATATACAAGTGAATAAAAATAGCTATTAAGCTATATATCTATAAAAAATCTTTAAATATTAAACCTTATGTTTGACTAATATATAAATGTGCATTCTCATATGCTCTTTTTTAAATCCTCCTAACAAAGTAAATGATACTTTTACATAAGAATTAAATGTTTAAGCTTTATAGTATCTTAAAGCTACTTGTTAACAGAATAACTAGTAATGGTCTTTTGATAAGCTTTCTAATTAAAGTGTTGTATAATAATTTCTTGCCTTTCATATGTTATATATTATTATATATTATGTTATAAATTAAATACTTAGCCTTACAGGTTGTTTGTTTTTAGTTATTTTGTGATCATTCAGGAGGCTTTATATACTTAATCTAATATTAAAATATCATAATAAAGTCTGGCATGTAATCCAAACATTTTAAGTAAAAGATGACACGACACCGGGGCACGCCCTCACTCAGTACGTAGGCAATATGACTGTCAGTCACCGTTCTTATTATACAACAAAATTAATAAGCAGTTAAATATTTACCCTGTGACCATACACGCGTTTAAGTTAACTTTGAATAAATGGCTGAAAAAGTTACAGTTGCGCACACACTCTTACATATAAACACACACACACATACACACACCCACATGCATGCACACATACACAATATTTTTCCCTATTAGTATACATATAATTGTGTACACATATAACTAGATGGCATTCGATTTGAGAACTACGATATATCCCCAACAGAAGTCTTCTGACTACTTAATTTGTATGTACTTATTATTTATAAAGATTTTTTTTAATTATTTATACTGCTTTAATTTTTGGACTTCCGCAACTTAACACGCAATATCTCAAATTTGTTTTGATGCGGGATACAGCGTGAAAGCCGAATAATGGCAAAGAATAGAACAATAGCTTTAAATGTAGTTTATGTATATTTAATTACTTTATAGCATTTAAAGTTGCAACAGCGCCATAAAGCAAACAAAGACAAATGTTTTGTTTGAAATTAGACAAAGCTCGGAAAGCTTAACTACTATCTGTTGACAAACATTCGTGTTCAAGAGCAAAATAAATTTTAGTTTAAATTATATACTGAATTTAAACAAACAACGCAATTCTTAACACACAATGCCTCGAAAATTGACTGGATCGCGGGAAATTGAGTGTCTCTATTTTCTACCCTGTCCCTCTGTCTAGCCTGCTATAGCGGGAAAAAATATTCTCTGTCTGTGCACGTATGGTATATATAAAAGCACAAACAGTAACCACAATTCTTTTATGTATATGTATTAAATGAAGCTTTTTTTGTTCATTTGAATTCTATATGTAAATCATAGGACCAAAATATCTGATGTAGAGCTAAATCCTAAATGTCCAAGAGTCCAAGAGTTGCAAAGTCCACGCCGACAGAGCTGCAGGCATCAACTAGTATGAAATATGTCGACACTACAGCTACTTGTTTGTTTCCGCGTAATGAACCGACGCTCAACAATACTCTGTTTACTTTTATTTATGTGATTGTGATGACAATGGAACAAAGATATAATGTATGTATATTAATTAATTTATATGTTTGATATAGATTTTTTTAAATTTGAATTATTAGAGAAGTTAAGTAAAAAAGATCTTTTCATATATTTTTTTGTCGATTTACTTGAAGCTTTCGTAAGCATTTTGGCAATATTTAATTTGTTTTTATAAGGCAATATTAGTTTCATCCCTTTCATTCACAAGGCACAAAAGTTCGAGATGCAAATGACTTAGTTAGTTAGTAGTGTGTAAATATTTTATTATGCGTGAAGGCTGTATTTATTATAGATCTATTTTTACATCATATTCTATAATTATGTAAAGCTATCTACTTTTAAGGTTCCGTGCCTCCAAAGGCAAAAAATAACGGTCAAGTTCGAGTACTACCCGCGCACCGAGGGATTCCATACCTATTTCATTTTTTTTATAGTGACAACGGTAATACATAATTTGTGCTTTCACGGTTTATGAGATACAGCCTGGTGACGGACAGACGGCGGAGCCTTAGTAATAGGGTCCCATTTTTACCTTTTAGGTACGGAACTCTAACCCATTTAGAATAAATTTGACCTGACCTGATCGTCCAGTATCAAGTTAAAATTAATATGAAATATTCTTGTCTATATTTCTTGGGAGCACAGAAAAAAATCAAACTTTCAAATCAATTGAATTCAAAAGCTACGAGCGTCTATACCTCGTTTTTGCAACACTATGTATGAAATTCACCGCGTAATCAAAACCTTTAGGATACCGGTGCCCTGGAGTTATAAAATGGGCAAAATTGGAAATTCTGTAAAAAAATGTTGTCCATTTTTTTACGAAATGCATGTATAGGAAAGCAAATTTAAACTCATCATGTTTTATTATGGCCTACAGTTATGGAATTAGTACGAAATCCTTGATGCGCGAGCTCCACTCGCACCTGACTGACTGTTTTCTATACAATGACCTGTGCCATAGCTAAAAAAGTGAACTGAACTGACTGACTTTCAGATTGACTGACTTTTGTCTATATAGGCTTCAATAGGCCTGAATAGGCAAATATAATATAACTAAATAGTACAGTATGTTAATAGAGATATATTAAGACAATATATAATATTGTTCTATGAATTAATGACGCTGGATCAGGATTAAGGGTCCGCAGGGAATATTACTGAGGAAGAAATATTGCGTTTAATCAATTATTAAATTCATTATACAAATTGTATTTAAAGCTCGAACTGTAAGCTTAATTTGTATACTTATTAGTTTAAGGCAAAGAGAGTAAGTAGTGATTCAATTCCACTTTTTTTCTGTAAGACAAAGTGCGGTGTGGCAAAAAGGGAGAAAATAGTGTATTATGATAATAAATTCTCTCCGCTAACCATGCTATGTTATAAAATTGACATTGTAATGTGTTTCTTACTGTGCTTTCTTACATTGATTTTATGATTCCGTACCACTAAAAGCAAAAAAGGAACTTTGATAGGAACACTGCTGTCCGTCTGTCTGTCTGTTCATCTGACAAGGCCATTTTTCTCAATATTATATATCAAGCTGAAATTGGGGGTTCAAATCCCGCTGCATTAAAATTTTTATGTTTTCTTTAAATATTAACTCAATTTTCATTTGTGAGAACGCGTATCTCTCGTTAGGTTATACAATGCGAAAATATGTCTATATATTAATATAACTACTGAATATTAATATTATTATAGTATACGGAGTTGGTATTTGGTAACAACTGGTTTATTACAGGAATGCTAAAGCAAATAAGCGTTTCTTATGAAATATTTCTGGTTATCAATGTGAATATGTAAAGGAAAGTGTAAAACATGAGATCCTACTGGATATATTTAAAAATGTATACCAAGGTTGATGGCGTTTGACAGTGGACGAGGCGAAAATGGTACGTAGAGACCGTAGAGTTTGGCGCTACGTTCTATCTGGCTATCCCGTTAGATATTGTGGATGAAGTTAAAAAAAACGAATACCGCTTAGTACGAAATTTCTCGAAATAGGGGAAAAATTTGGACAATTTGAGTAGCTAGTATAAACTGTATCGCTTGATTGAAATAGAATCTGTTTACTTAATTAGCCTCATTAAGTATAGCCGAGAAATAACATATTATTATGATCCAACGGTTAATTCGCTAGAAATAATAATAATGTGTAAGATAATTGATTTGATTAAATATATTTATTTATAATGACTTCCAATAGTTGTAGCAGGATAGATATAGGAAACTTACTGTTAAGACACTCCGTTCCCCACTTTCCGCCCAATCTTAAGACATTGCTTGTTGAGTGGCAGAACTCAACGCCGCGCTTTGTCTATTGTCTTGTTACCAGAGCAAGCAAGTCAAATAATTTATCATCTAGCTTACATTTTTGTTATATTTTTACATGGCAGCCATGACATTCTCGATTTTTCGAGCGTCGCGCGTATCAGCATTGACTTTCTGTTCAGGGCCTTACACACACGATAGTGTGTAGTAATTTTAATAAAAAAAAACATTATTAATGTATCATCTGAACTACCTAAAATGGAAATCTGGAAATCCGTTTTCGATTATACTATCAAAACTTAAGTATATTTTTCTATTTACAATCCGTCGAACGAACAATGTGTCCGTGTGTTGGGCGTGGAAATCTCTATTACGATATATCCTAATAGGATACTCAAATGGTTATGTAATGATGCAGAATAAAAGTATGTAATATAGTTATTTGTTTGCTTTATTATTAAAGAAAAAAGGCTACATAGCTTGAAGCGTGACAGGTAAAAAGAAAAATTTCAAAATCTAGGACAGGTGTTAAGACTCGTTTTTTAGCTTGGTATGTATCTATGTAACGATAACTTTACACGTCATTTTGACTGATTTTGAGCTGTCAGATTAATTTGAGTTTTTGCATACATATCAAGGATCGATCTAAAATAAAAATATTAAAAAAAATACTTCTGTAGGAAAAGTAACTAAAAAAAAAACAAATATTTGTTTTACATTTAAATGAAATAAAAATAAATGTATTGTGATATAAACAAGTGGAGCGCTATTTAAGTAAAGAATTGACACCATGCAACATACACTGAATAAATTATGATGGAAAAGCTTTAGATAAGTTTAGTTGTCATATTCAATTTCCTACTTACTCCATATTATGTAATATCAAAAATATTATTATATGCACCGCAAAGTCAACAGATAAGATTCAATTAAAAGTTTTAAGTAGACCAGTGAAATTCGGCAAAAAGTTTTATAAAGGAAGTTCTTGGCCATATTTCATGTTAACGAGATGGCACAATCTATGCAAAAAGCAATATTTTTTGGTTTATAGCCGTTAGTTGTTTCCAATAAAAACTTTAGTCACAAAGTCTTAACTATTGTAAACATTTAAATATTACTTAATATGAATTTGAGGGGAAAATGTTTTAGGTTAGGTTGGGATCTAGCAAGTAATCGTATAGCAAGCTATATTTGCACGCTCTCTCTTCTCTCTCTCTCTTTCTTTTATGACATTTGTCTCTTGTTACGTAATTTAAGATTTTGTTAATAAGGTAAGATCTTAAGATTACCAGCCATCAGAGTTGTTATGGCAACAGTACAATTTGAAATGATTTGTCACAATTCTAAAAGTAACAGGATATGGTGCATGGAGAGAGGATGGACATATGGAGAATAAATAAAACTGTATTTTTATAGAGGATAGCAACAAAAATTAGTATATAGACATAGTATTCTACGAGACACAGGTAGAAATAATTCATATAAAATAATCAGATTGACTTTGATATATTTGAGCCTCAAGTTCACAAAATCGAACCACATCATAATATACAATTTGAAAATTGCCCATCGCGTGGTTTACATGCGCCATAGTGACGTCGTAGGAAAATATCGTTCGATATATTATATTTTACAAGTTCATGGTCAACACAAAATATTCCTAAAATGATTAAGAATTGGAGACTTTAATAGCTCAACATCTTCTTCTTCTTCTTTCTATTATCTAAAAGAAAAATTCTCTCTCTTATCAAAAGTCATTTTAAAGACTCTTTTTATTATCAGCCAATTGAAAACGTGCAATTTGTAAGAAAAGTTAGATCAGTCTGAGTTATCTCAAGCGTAGTATCTATCAGCTTGTCATACACTAAATAGAACAGCAAATTGTACGTATCGACCCTGCAAACGGTAGACGGCGAGCTATTTTCTATATGGGTATTGGAAAAAATATGTGCTATTTGTGGAAAGCTGTCATAATACTCCTCTTCATACTCCTGGCTTTGGTAGCTTAGGAATAATACTGACTTATGTTATTATTTTTGATGCAGACTCAAATATATTAATTATTTTTATTTTCCTCGCTCTGATAACAAGACAATGTGCGGCGTTGAGTTCCGCCACTCAACATTCAATATTTTCATAGATGAAGAGCTGGTCATTAAGTCTCTTAATTAGTATTAAATCGCCTCTGACCTGCTCAATGCACCTAACCAGCAAAAATCTTAAATAATATATTAAATATCATCCTGGTAGTTGAGATACACCTGACTTTTTACGGTAATGAGTGCCAGTTCCATTGCTTGCATTCAAATATTAGCTATTTGAACGTATATATACATAAATATCAACGTGATTACAAAGTGGTACCTACTGGTAAATAATCTTGCCTTAGTCTTTAACCTTGGCTAGTATAGATATGTCCATAGATATTATAGAATAAAAAAAAATATATGTAATATGGTAATATATGTTCAATTACTCTAAAAATGATGTCATTGCGAAGTCATTGTATAGATGTAAATTTTATGACCAATTCTCACATGACTGACTGATACGGAACTAAGTATACGTCTTTTCCATTTGGTGTCCAGATAAAAACAAAATTGTACATTATTAAATCGTTTATAAATATATTTATTTAATAAAGCGCACCGGCTTATCTATATCGTTGTAAAGTATCTCCTACGTATTTGTCACGGCTCATTAAACTTGTTATCACCTTAGTGGAAATCGATTCTGAATATTATTATTATAAAATCTAAACCGGGTCAAATGTTGTAATGAAGCTTTTTGCATTTGTATTATTGTAATCTCAAATCCGCCCAATTTTTTCTTTTTTCGAAGAGTATTTAGTGTATAGACATGCCGTTCTCCACAATTAAAGTAGTTAAATGTTTACCGTTACTAAGCCATAAGTGGGGATCATATATATATATATATAATATATATATATATATATATATATATATATATATATATAATATTATATATATATATCTATTATATAATATATATCTATATATAATATATATAATATATATATATATATACTATGCTATAATATATATATATATATATATATATATATATATATATATATATATATATATATATATAATATATATAATATATATATATATATATATATATATATATACTATAGATATATATATATATATATGTTTGTGAACCCAAGAAATCATTTTATGTGTTCCAAATGATATATTAATAAATAACCGCACTCTATCACAATAACACCTTAGTATATACTCAATATATATGCACACTGACTTATAGTAATCATTCGAAATGAGAATTCCACCAGAAGGAAGAAGCTATGTAGGCGTCAAACAAGTGTTACAATCATTTGACTTAAAGTATTGCTAGCAAAATAAAATGGCGACATTAAATGTTGGTAAACTTCATAAAATTATCAAGGAAAAATTCAAACGGTCGAGGTCTTCCTGGCTCAGCAGTACAGTGTCTGGCTTTAAACGCGACGATTGTGGATTCGATTTCATCTGAATTCGTATTCATTTTCCTCAAACTGGTGACAAGACAAAGTGCGGCGTTCAGTTCCGCCACTCAGCACGCAATGTCTCGCAACAGACGAAAAGCAGGAAAGCTTTGTCTTCTTAGCACTATCTTCCCTCTGCCTATCCTGCTATGTGCGGGATACAGTGAAGCTAACAAAATCTATTTAGGTCAATCCTTACACTCGCAGCATCGGCCTTGTATTTGTGAGATAGAATTTTCTAGCTTTCCAAGCAAACTACACGTCGCCTGTTCCCTACATAAAAGTAACTTATACTGTGACCCTCCAATACCAATAACCATTGGAGGCAGTCCCTTCGTTCTTATTGCGTGAGGAATAAAGCCTATTTCAAGAAACACCCTTTTGTCTCCCTATCATAGGATTCGCGAATAAAAGTAATTTATATATATTTCAATTGATATACGTAAATCACGAATGACGTGTAGTGACTAGTGGATTAAGGTGATTGATTGTGTGGTTGAGGTATAGCAGGTTTGAATTTCGATTTAAGTTGTAATTTATAAATATTGCTTTGGACCTGTTTGTAATAAACTTCTTCATTATTTTTATTCTGAATTTAGGTTGATTATACCTGAAATGCTAGTACAATAGAAATTGGCTTTACGCTTTATACCGCATAGCAATGAAGGCAGAGAGAAGCTTGGGGTCAAGAATCTCCATTTTCCGCTTTCCACCTGTATTTGAGACATCGAGACTAATTAATAACTAAAATGGCAATAATTCATGTTTATAATCATAAATATTAGTTTATAACAGATAAATTGTTCGTGTCCAAATGGAAATAACTAAGAGCTTTGTATGTCATATGACATCATAAGTGCACGAAGTAACTTGAACCACAATCTCGGACAGTAGAATACATCGAAATGATTATCGTGATGTAATATAGCCTATAGGCTGTAGCCTACGCCGATAATTGGAGTAGCCAAAATAAAAAAAAATCATTTCAAACCAGTAGTTCCTGAGATAGCAGCGCTTAAACAAACAGCCTTTTCAGCTTTACAATATAAATAAAAAGATATTGTTATAAAAGACAGGTAAAAAATTGAATCTACGTCCCTTAAAAGCACGAAGTAATAGAAGAATATATTCGAAGCAATAAGTATATAGTTTCACTTCACACAGTATTTCTATATTATATAGGGGCTAATTTATAAAGATAAATAAATGGTGTATCAAGTATATAATATCGGTCATCTCCCATCTCTCCACTCGGACCAAACTACACGCGATGATAATTAATTACATCTGCCTAAGGGAGATAGTATTTGATCGACTTAATGGAGACGTGAGATTGGGTTAGGGGTTCAATTACACGTGTACGATTAATATTATTATTTTTTAAATATTTCTGAGGAAATTATTATTTTATGAATAATGTTTCTACATAATGGATATTTTGTGAAATGTGCCTAAGATGTAAGAGGACAGAGGTCCTATGAACAAAAATAAATAGTAACAAGCGTATAAAGTAGCTTGATGAGAACGTATGGCTTAGTGGTCAGAGTGCCAAGACAAGAGGCGCAATTTCACACCCAAAAATATTCTAAAAATATTTTTTTACAAACCTGTTTGATTTCTATCGTTTAATAGTAATTGTATCAAATGTTTAATATAATAGTTGTGATGACGTTTTACTAGTCAAAAGGTAATGTCTAAGCTTTTTAACGTTCTATCCTGCATATAGTTAGACACATAGCTTACTTCGTTCTCCGTTTTGTGTGTGCAGGTAATCCATCTAATGAGAATCGAACCCACGTCCATTTTGCTTAAATCCGGACTCCGTCTCACTGTGCCATGTCTGTCTCAATGTCAATATTGAACATAAAGTAATAGATTATATCTTAATACTATAAAATTTGATAATAATAATGATAATTCCTCATTTTCCATCTGAGAAAATGTACAGAAATAAATTATAAAATAAAATATATATTTACAAAATTCAACCTTATTGCTTACTAGCACTATTTGCCAGTAACAGGCTTTGGAAATATCAAATTGAGATAGGGATTCAATTAATAGTATAAACATAAGTATAATTATATACATTTTTCTGCCAGTAATGTAACGGTATCTATGATAAGCGTGACCAGTCAAAATTGCACATAGTCATGGCATTCAATAGTTATCGACGTATCCACTCCATTGATCCCGATTAAGCCGTAAAGCGCTATGGAGTATATGCTATTCTGGTGTAGTTGGTTAAGGCTGAGTATGGGTTGAAATATTTCTGGGGAATTGAGATGATACCACATTTTCTTCAAATTCCTTGGTCTATTTGGAGAAAGTGTGGTGATACGTTCCGTAACTTGTAATGTATTTTTTTCGTGATCTCCGTGAAGAATAGCGGATGTCAACGACGCTAATGAGTTCCACCAATTGTCAGGCAATCCAGCGGGGTATCTTGGTATAAGGTTATCTCTGGCTAAAAGTAGATGCATGAAAAAAAAATATTCAGAATTATGATTCTCGTGTATACTTCTATATAATAGCAACCTTAAAAACTTAGGCAGAGGGAACAGAGTGTCAGACACTCCTCTTTGAGACATTATATGTTGAACGACGGAACTTTACGCTGTGCTATGAGAGACTCTAATTAGCTTGCTTTTACAGCATTATTCGACTTAATAAATCATAGCTTCAATAAACGTACCGACACCTCCATTAACACTTTCTCCTAACTTGAAACCGGATACTTCTAAATTGACACTTACTAATAATAGGCGTGTCATTTCTGACTACATCAAAGTACTTTATCATATATTATAGAGTAGCAATATCATTTACCAGTATCATATTTTTATATCAAACTTAACCATAAATTTCTATGTTATTACGAAATGATCTTCTAGTCACACGACAATTACTGAATTCTGACTGACTGACTCTCAATTACTGAATTGAGAGGCGTCTGACTGCTTGTATTTTTTTCTTATTCTTCTTCACGTTTAATCCCACATAGAAACTTGTGTTGAGAATCTCTGTTCTCCGCTTTCTGCCTCCAGTTGATACGTGATGAAACGTGCTGAGTGTTTCAGCTTAATGCCGTATGTATAACTTTTCAATGCAAATATTATATTACTAATAATGTGACTATTGTGTTATCCACCAATTTCTATATAATATAAATAAAAAAATAGAGAACAAAAATAGAAAAAATTCACAAACGAAAATCTAGACGCGAAATAAATCTAGCTTTAATAATAAAAATGGTTGATTTATTATTACTGAGTCAAATTACGCTAATTACAAGGCATTTAGAAAATATTCTTCATATTGGCAAATTCTCTTTGGCATACTCTTCTTCTGGAGTCCGTTGTGGCGCAGAGTGACAAGTAATAATAGTGTCTTGACACTAGGTTCTCTCTATCTAGTCTTCTGGCTTCTATGAAGCATAAAGCTCAAGACAAAACTTTTGTTTCCAAGGAGAACTTAAAAATAGTTTTAAATCTCTATTCAAAGTAAATTCAAATAGAGTTATTCTGTCATTTTTGTACATTATGCTGAATAAAGTGAAAGAATTTAGTGATATATCACTACATTTAATATTCTATTTGGTTTATATATCTACTGTTTTAAGACTAAGATATTCCAAATACCATAGCCAATTCTATCGTGTCTCCCAACAGCGCTACAGATTATGTATTAAAAAGTTTTATACATATGACATTGTATTATTTTAAATTCTACAATTTGCTTCCTTACGTCTCGTGGGGTGTTTATCTGTGGTTATTTAAAATGTAAAAGTTTATATGTAAAATTTATAAAATAAACTATAGATAACATAGTACTAACACAATGCAATTTTTTTTATAGCTTCACGCTTTATGCCGCATATAGAATTTTTAAGACATTCTCATCTCAGACTCATCGCCGTGCTTCCACTTCTTGCCAGAGCGAGGAAGCGACAATAATTAATTCCCTCGAGTAAGAATCGAACCCACAACATTCGCGTTTACGCTCAAGCACTATCCAATAACCCCACAACGACATTATACATATCTAAAAACAGTAATATATTATCCATATATTTTTTTTATATTCTCTTTTAAATAGTAAAAATAAAGAAGAGAAATAGACTAAACGAAAGCTGAGAATATACTCATTTGAAATTCTTCAGTAATAATCTCTTACATTACTTTATCAAAACACTACTGTACTGTACTGTACTGTCCGTACATGCCTGTGTCCAAAATTTGTTTCATTTCAGAAATTCAAACGATAACACTAAAGTTAGCTTTGTAGATAGATTTTTCTGAATTTTGAATGGAATTTATACATTTTCGTAGTATTTAGAATGGAAGCGAAATATTATAATAGCAGCGGGGGTTATATTATGAGTATTAAATATATGATATCTGGTATATTTAGAAAGTTTGTTATTGCAGGTTCAAATCCCACTGTTTCAATAGGGAATTATAATAATAAAATTCTCATTTGCTAAACTGATAAAAAATCAGATTTAAAATACGAAATATATAGAAAACCTATAAATCGAATCGCCTTAGAACTGGCACTCATAGTCATTGGGTAAACATAAATAAAGCATAGAAAGCACAAGGTATAAAGCATATAAGTATTTCGACGCAGCGTGAGCAAGAACACATGGCTTAGTGGTCAGAGCGCTTGGACGGTTTCCATTAGACCCGGGTTCAAAACGCGCTGCGTTCAAATTTTTATACGTTTTCTTTAAACATTTAGACTGTCTACTAAAACTGACAGACTAGCATTAACATGAAGGAAAGTAAATAAACTATTTAAATACTGATGCGCTTCGATTTCACAAAAATATTTTGTATCTGTTACCTGATCCATACACAACGAAACCAGGTCACAGGTCATTAGTAACCAACATATGTAGTGCCTAAGTGCTGTAATATCTAGGTGTTTGTCATCGCTCGCAATAGTAACGCTCGTCCCAGCAAATGTCAGATTTCACGCTTTAATTTTGGCAGCCAAACGGTGAATCTGTGCTAAGTGGATTTTCAGAAATTGACGCGATTGTATCTCCGTGGGGAAGAAAAGTTTTATTTTTACTTGGATATTGGAAATGTGAGTTCATTTTCGCTCGCTTTGGATAAAGATTTGAGTTTCAACACTCAAGCCGCAATATCTTGAAATTGGAAATGAGATAATAGAAAATAGAGAGAGAGAGAGAGAGAGAGAGAGAGAGAGAGAGTAAGACAATTAAAAGCAATCAAGAATACAGCTATAACAAAAACCGCTATTTAGCCTGATTCTTCAAATATGATGTTGTTTACACTTAACATGCATTTTTTTATGTGGAGAATATGGAGAACGGACATTTTGAAGCATATGTGGTAAAAACAATAGTAACAAACTATCTAAATAGATTCTTAAATAGTTAAGAAGCTTTAAGATTATTTTTATTATTATTATACTTCATACACTTTACCTTACCTTACCTTACTTACTTTAGTACCTTTTATTGGGTAATGTATTTTATTATTAATTAGTTAGAAATTGCTTACTATGTATATATAGACATAAGTGTCTAGCCTTGATAGTTCATTTGAATTGCCAACTTGACTATACTAACTCAATCTAAAACTACACAAATAACTTTAGGCTTTATGATAGCTTTTATAGTCTGTGGTGCTTTATTTTTGGCAATGTTGAAAGTTGCTTTTATTTAGAACTATCCGACTCCATAATTTGAATGCTTTTTAATTTAACGTCATAATTCGAATCCGTTTGTAAGAAGTTCGCTTAATATTTGTTTGCAGCTTTTTCTCGCTTATGAAGATTGACAAATAGAATTTAGTGCTATATTAAGATACTAAATTCCCTACTTTCCGCCCATTGTATTAGCTATTGCGTGCTCTTCTGTTCTGAGCGTCACGCTTGGACCGGTAAAATGTCCCTGACTGAGCATCACTACACCTACCTCCTCCTCCACCTAACTCCTCAGTATAGAAACTGATAATTTAGTTGCACCACAGTAACCGTGACCTGACCGTGTAATTTCCAACATGTTCACCAAGCTATAACCACATTAAACACAAGAGTGTACATATTGGAACACCATATACCGCCTTTCGCGGCATTGCGTGTTGAGAGGCGGCACTCAACGCCGCGTTTGTTTTGTTACCAGAGCGAAGAAAATGAAAATCATTCATTCACTCCGAGTGGGAATTGAACCCACAAGCTGTCGCGTTTACAATCGAGAAGCTACCTCTTCGCACGACGTTTTTTTTGGGATTTTATTTAAAATTAATATAATTAATGATATAAAACAATAATTAACTTACAATTACCCATAGCAAGCGCTCAGATTAACATCTATTCGTATAGCAATTGAGTAGTTGAGTGGCGTAATAAATCCGGCTTTCAGAACAATCCGATGCGTTGTTAACAAGGAGAACTCATTGACACCTGAATTGACACCTCAAGGTTTATAACGTTTATAAAGAATACTCTTGAAGTCAAGAGGTTTTATTTATTTTAATTACTTTAAATATAATCGATTTTCATATAAATCAGAAATAACATTTCAATAATAAATAGTATAAAAATATTTATTCGTTAAGCTAGATACAAATTATAGTCTCTGTATGTAGTTATGTACTATAAATCTATGACTAATCAATGAACATGCAAGAGAACTGTTATACTGACTCTTTAAATGACAGCGAGGATTGTACAATCTAGTGTCAAGTTCTCTAGCGTGAAGTCTATTTAATAAAATTAATAAAATCATTGATAAATATAGGTTGAAAAAAAGTAAACTTTGGGTCAAATCAGTAAATTAGCGTTTAAATAACGTTAAGTCTGTATGAAAAAATGTATTTATATCGATTTAATGGCTGTTAGATACAAATTATAGTCTCTGTATGTCGCTAAGTATGTACTATAAACTATGGTGAAAAAATGAAATATTTTAATTTACCAATAACAAGATGAAGTGCGTTATTGAGTGTCTTTATAATAAGGCAGAAAGCAGGATATGGACAATCTAGTGTCAAGGTTCCCTCTAGCGTGAAGCTCTATTTTATACAAAAATTCAAAAATCAATTGACAAGATAGGTAAGGGTTTGAAACAAAATAATTTATTTTTTAAGGCTTCATACCTCAAAAAAAACAAGGGCTTTGTTATAGTTGTAAGTTTAGGTAATTAATATCAAATATCAAAAGGCATAAGCTAGAACTTATAGTACAACCAAAAGTCAAAATCCAAAAATTTTATATTTAGAGATATTTCCCAGAAAATATGGTATTTTCTTATACAAACTTTTGACTGTATTTCATTTCATACAAAATGAGTGCATACGGCCGCAAATTTAAGGTTGTAAATTTTATAAGTAGTATTTTCCTCAACTGAATACTTACAATCTTAAAATAGGTACGGAACCCTCGGTGCGGGGCTTCTACTCACACTTGACCAATATTTTTTTTTCAATATGGGCAAGTATCAAGTGTTATAAAGCGTTACGCTTGCTTCTGCCACCAACAACGTAAAACATAAAGCAAAATGATTTGTGTTAGGTTCTTAATGTCAGTAACTGGAACACCGGCGATGTGTTTATTTGTACGATATATGAAAATAAATTATTGTAAGAATATACTCTTAAAATTCTATTAAAAATCTAAATTTTGTTAACTTCGTCTAGTTCTTAATACAATATTTTATTTAATTATTAGCATCTTCAACAGTATATATATATATATATATATATATATATATATATACATATATATATATATATATATATATATATATATATATATATATATATATATATATATATATATATATATATATATATATATATATATATATAATATATATATATATATATATATATATATATATATATATATATATATATATATATATATATATATATATATATATATATATATATATATATATATATATATATATATATATATATATATATATATATATATATATATATATATATATATATTATATATATATATATATATACATATATATATATATATATATATATATATATATATATATATATATATATATATATATATATATATATATATATATATATATATATATATATATATATATATATATATATATATATTGAGAATCTTAGTAAACTACTAGTTTTAATTGAAAAATTTGTTTGTATGATAGTTGATTAATTGAGGGTGCCGTTCCGGTTGTTGTGATTATATTAATCTGCGTCACTCTATATATGTAACTCAATTATATCCATTTGACTATAGGACCGAAGCTGCAGGAAAGAGCTTATCTTGTATATATACTTGAAAGGAAATCGAACCTACAATTGTCAACTAATTAGACGTTTACTATGTCAAAATGCTGTAAACTTTATTGCTTGTAAAATAATAAAAATCGATAATTGAACAATGTTTTCGAATAACACAGCAGTATCGGTTACAGTATTGAAAGGGATTCACTTGGATATGAATTTAATACGGCCATTATATTAAAAGTTTCAACAAAATTGCCTCATATTAGATTTCAGAAACAAAGAAATGGATGCTATCCTGACTTCAGTGGAAGTGAGCTTAAAATAATACTCGTAGATATTACGTAAGTAAAAGCTTTAATGTAATGATGGTGGGTTTTTATCGAGCTTTATTAATAAATTCTTGAAGTGTTAACAATATTGATATTTTATATTAACACATAACACATTCACAAACGTAGGAAAGATTAACGTAGATCGTAATATAGTCTATAGACTAAGCCTTCCTTGATAAATGGACTACCTAACACAGAAATTATTTTACAATTTTAATGAGTAGGATCTGGACATAGTGCGTTCTACCAAGCTGTTCACAGTCCTAAAATATTAACATATAGATGCATTGATAATGACATATGACGATATCCACAATGACGTTCTTGTGATCATCAGAACATTTACATTAAGACATACAGCAGGGTAGGCATAGGGAACTAAGTGTTAAGACACTCCTTCCCCTTTCCATCCCATTTTCGAAACAATGCCTTTTGGGTGGTGGAACTCAACGTCTCGCTTTATCTTATTACCAGAGCGAAGAAATGCAAATCATTAATTCTTCCCGAGTGTGAAACAAACAGTCTGATGCTGAGCTGGTGCATCATGGCGGCCTGTCCTCTCTTCAATTAGAATATACTTGTATATAATGACGTAAGCATTTAGGAGCATTTTTAGAACTAGATCAATGTTTCACTATAAATATTGTTTCAGTGCATTAAATATACCTGAACCTAACTGCATATTGAGCTTGAATATTCCATTCCACCTTGTATGGTAACTTGTAAACTTTGTAAATCAATTTGTAGGTACTGCCAAGTCGGAAGACTGAACTTGGCTGAGCCGTTTGTGCAACTTCCTACTTGTTGCTATATTCTGATGTAACATTGTTCTCTTAGTTTGATTACATTAGTAGACTTTAAATTATTCAGCTCTTAATTCGGGATAGAATTGACGTACAATCCCGCCCTGATTTTGAATTTCTAATTGAATTAGGACTTAGAAGTTATCATCATGGAGTATATATTATTGTGAAGAGCGGCGATTTGTTTATTGAAAAAAAAAGAAATATAATAATAATTACATAGCATGACCTACTAAAATTATTGATATTATAATACTTTAACCGAATTTATTTTTTAAAACATGTCCAAAAACCAATGCAATGAATTTATAATTAACAGAGCATTTTAAAATCGAGTTTCAAATATCCAATTGTTAAAAGATTTCCAAAGGAAAAGACAAAAAGTTTGGTAGCGCCAGACTAATGTTTCACATTTAGTGTCCATTCATCGGACGTTCCAGTTTTATCACAATACTGTTAAAGTAGAGCAATGTAGAGGACTCATTATAATAGTTATATAGGGTTCTTTTTAAGTATTTAAGTAACTTTTTTTATCTCTATAGTAGATGAAGTTGTATTTATAAAAAAATAGTTTAGGCCCTTCTGTCTTTGTGTGTTATAATGGTGCAAGGTACCACTTTAGGACCTATGTTGTGAACTATTGTTATCACATGTTATCATGATTATAACTTCCGCTGTATATAGGGAAGGTATAAAGAACGAAGTGTCAAGAGTCTCCGTTCCGAGACTCCGTTCTTCTCATTTTGTGGCGAGTTCGAGTGGTGGAGCTCTACGCTGGACTTTGTCTTAGCATAACAGAAAGGTGAAAGTAATTTAATTTTGCGTATTTATAGTTAAACGCTCTGTTCCATAATGGGCTCATATAATTTCATACAATATTTCACTATTCAATTTGTTATTCTCGCACATAGCCGGGTAGGCAGAGGGAACCGTAGGATGAAGCAACCTGGTGTTAAAACACTCCGTTCCCCGCTTTCCGCTATTCTAGGCAATGCGTGTTGAGTGGAAGATCTCAAGGTAGTGATTTAGTCTTATTGCCAAATTAAAAAAATATATATATATATATATATATATATATATATATATATATATATATATATATATATATATATATATATTTGGTCCTCCTATTCTAATTATGATAGATTATAAACATTGTTCAAGTGGTTTGAAAGAGTCCAGGTCGATTATTTTAATTTATTTATTTGTTGGTTTGTCATTTATGTATAATAAAAATTAAAATATACTTATTACTTATGTATGTATCTTAGTTACATTATACTAACTGTGGTGTACATTTATAAATAAAACTAAATTAAATAAAATGTAAGTTTAAAAACTAATTTCAGAAACATATTACGCGAGGACGTGAGTATTTTTACTTAGTAAGACAAAATGATAAATTCCCAGATCAGCTTATTCCTAAGTCTTTCTTGAACTTAAGCTCCAATATGAAAGTGATACCAAAATTTATTTACATTTTATGTCTATAGTAGTCAATGACCGTTAAAAGTCACCTTTCAGTTAATAATAGATTGCTAAAGTCTCTGCCGGTTGGACCTAGCCGTATTATTACGTTTACGGACAGGTCGATAGAGCTATATCGATTATTGGAGCAAACGACTCGGTTATTAAAGATTTATAACTTGTTTAGACATGATATGGTCATTTAATGTTATACGATCTGTAGACTTATAACACGTACATTTTAGTTTCTTCCCGGTCCCGTTCGAACTTCGGGAAATCTTTACTTAGTGTTACCCTGTTACCCCCATATTTCTAAGCTGCGTAATTTCGGCTGTGCTGTGGTATATTATATACATACGTTTATTACCTTATACTTGATTGAACGCGATGATCGTAAATTACAATTCTATTTAAAGAATTATGGCTCTATATTTGTTTTCTTTGTCTTTATATATATATATATATATATATATATATATATATATATATATATATATATATATATATATATATATATATATATATATATATATATATATATATATATATATATATATATATATATATATATATATATATATATATATATATATATATATATATATATATATATATATATATATATATGTATATATATGTATATATATAAAAAGAGAGAAAGCTCTTCCCTGGCTCTTCTTCATAAAAGAACGACTTCAAACACCTCTTTATTAAATTCCAAGCGCGAAACTCTTCAGGGGCATATGCTGATTTTGAAACGTTAGCTTTTATATGACATACATACATACATATAAACTTTTGTAGACAATGTTCCATACAAGAAAGCCATATTTTGAGAGCAACAAAATGTGCAAAGAATGTTGTGTTATAATACTTTGTCAGTTTATTTATGAAATGTAGCTAAGCAACTCTTTATATTCATGTAACTAGTCATCTGTTCTCGACTTCGTCCGCTTGATCGAGATTCTCGGATTTAGTCTAGTATAATATGCATGTATTGTACATATAAGATTTTTTCAATTTATTTCTTTCGAATGACTTTTCCTTCGCCTATGACAAATTAAGAAAAACGTATAAACAAATGGAAGTTATCATTTTATATGTAATGTTCTATCTGGGCGGAAGTCACTCGTGCGCGTTTATCCGTTAGTCTACATGTTCCACGCAGCTCTATGTTCTAGACAAAAAAAGAATTTGAGAGATTGTTCCACTTGTTCATGACTAAGGGAATTAGAGATTATTTATATATATATTATATATGTATAAATCTTATTAATATTAAGTACCTATACACAAATGTATAAATATGACATTTTTTTTTTTCCTTTTCACGCCTCAACCCGCTAGTAGCAGTATAGGCATAACTCGTCAACCGTCACCTGATTCAGAGACGTTGCGAATTAATCGCTTGGCCTCTTACTTAAGCGGGAAAGTTCACAAGTTAATATTGAGATCACAACCAACCGCTTCTTCGGAATTAGATTGATTAATTTACACTAATTGTAGTTAAAAGTTAAATATATATATTTTTAATTACTGAAACTGCCACAATGTTGTCTATAATATACAATAGTACATGACAACATCGTTGATGTTACGAAGATGTCGTCTTAATATGATGCTTAAAGCTTCAATCGTTTTTTTTTTTTTTTTTTTTTTTCTTCGCTGGGAAATGCCTTTTACGCAGACCACCCATTTGATGAGTTGGGTGGTACTGCGGGACTCATCGGTACAGTACAGTACTCGATACTACCCACTAAAACCCAGCGGAACCCTCTTCACCTCTGTGAGACGCCTAAAGATCGGTTGAGCATTCTACTACGACGCCTCGGTGACAGGCCCGCCTGCTACGAGCCACCATCGTCTTTACGGTTCTCTGAGGTTCCAAGGGTATCTGGAGCCTCCACGACTTGGAAGAGGAGGATCACAAGAATCCCGTAGTATCCACTCTAGGGTAGGGGAAGTTGGACTTCTTGAAAGTGCCTTCTCCATCTCCTTGACCTCCGGCGGCGGAGAGAGGAACATTGGAAAGAGAGAGGTCACCACCCACTACAGTCATCAAAGCCCAGCGTTGTGGGGCCCATGCGGGGCATTTGGCCAAAGTATGTTGTGCCGAGTCAACTGGCGCGTTGCACTCATGACACACCGGCGACGGCTCCCGACGTGCAATCTGATGCAGGTATTTGCCGAAGCAACCATGCCCCGTCAGTACCTGCACCATCCTGAACGTCAGGACACCGAACTTTCTCCTTACCCAGCGTTTTAGGTGTGGTCGGACCGCCTCCACCGTTACTAGGCCTGCCGCTGGGGACTCTAGGTCCTCCCTCCATCTCAAGATTAGAGCTTCGTCAGCCCTTTTCCTGATTCGCGCGATATCCTCCCTCGATGGTCGTTCGCCTCGGGACCGCTCGCTTGCCCGGAATGCATGTACTCTAGCAAGCACTTCCGCCTGCAACTCCCAAGGTGGATCACCCGCCAAGAGAGTAGCCGCCGTCCATGATACGGTACGGTATCCCCGGATGACTCTCACTGCTATAACCCGCTGCGCTTTATGCAGTTGGGTCCTATTACGAGCAGTGAGAGAATCCACCCACACCGGTGCACCGTACAGCGCCATAGATCTTAATACGCCAACATAAAGCTGTCTGCATAAAGAATCCGGCCCTCCGACATTCAGCAGTAACCTACATAGGGCACCGGCGGCCTTTACAAGCTTTGGCGCAAGTTGAGCAAAATGCGGTGCAAACGACCATCGTCCATCCAAAGTCAGGCCCAGATATTTCATCTGCGCCCGTACCTCTACGTCTTGACCCTGGATACGTAATGTAGCCCTAAGGGGAGGTCCCTTGCGCGGACCATGAAACAGCAGGGCCTCTGTTTTGGAACTAGAGAGCCTCAAACCCAGTGCAGTAATGCGGTCGATAATGCGGTGAGAGCCGATTTCTGCCCAACGTGCCACCTCGCTATAGTTCGCCCCTCGGACTGTGACGAACGTGTCATATATATATATATATATATATATATATATATATATATATATATATATATATATATATATATATATATATATATATATATATATATATATATATATATATATATATATATATGTATATATATATATATATATATGTATATATATATATATATATATATATATATATATAATATATATATATATATATATAAATTGGTTTGTCTATACGTGCGTGGAACGTACACGTACATTATTTGTGAAGTTCAACACTTAATAGTTTGTATAGCTAAAGTAACGATCGAGTTGGAAACTTTTAACAATACTCGATTCACGCTGCCAATGAAATCCTTTCAATAAATACAAGAACAAAACTACCAGCTTTATTTTCCACTGCAAAATATTGCTTTGCACTTTTTTTATATTAGACGCTGGGGAAGTGGTTTAAGTTGTAATATTAGGATATCTACATTCCCCCAACTGAGAGTCGATCCTGTGACTCTAACTACGAGTTTTGAAGTAAAATTGATATCTCGTTTAATTTTCAATTTTCTAAGAAAGTTTCGATGTAAGCCCGCCCCTACCATTACACATGTCTACAAATGTTATTAAAGATTATAGAGTTAAGGTAGTAAGGGCGGTGTGTAATTTGATAAGCTTAATGGATTAACCGGGCTTTTATGTTACCTTCAGCATATTTTATGGTTAAATCTAAATTTTATTAAATGTAATTTTTTTTAAAATAGCAAATTTATATATAAAAATATGTCAAAATAATATACAATCGGCGTTGAGCTCCGTCACTTAGCACACAATGTCTGGAAAATTATTCGGAAACTGACTAACGAAGTGCCTCAACACTAAGTTTACTCAGTCAAACCTAATATACTCGTAGAATGCAGCAAAGGGAACCTAGTGTTAAGAATTTTTGGGCGGATAAATGCAAATAATTTATTCTAATTATTCAATAAAAAATATATATTTTAGGAAAATAAAACATATTAGTGGTGGACAACAAACAAAAATATACGACATTTTAATTGATTTGATAAAACACCATGGTGTCATTGTACCAGCAAATTATTAAGCTTTTGATGCCTTTATGAGCTTATAGGTTTTGTTATGAAATTGTTAAAACCAGTCGGTGAAGGTACCAATGTCGTAACGACCTGGAGGCCAGTTCCTAGGTTATGTGGCACGTGGAAAAAAGTGCCTTCAAGTTCGCCTCGTTGTATAGTGGTAGGTGTATGTTGAGTAGTGGTAGGTAGGGATGTTATTTAAGTTAGTAACGTACTGTGCGATTAGAAGATTTAACGGCAGGTATCATAAAGGGGAGTTATCGGTTCAACTTGAATGTATATTACATTGTTGGAGTTGGATAATAAATGAGTATGATATTCTTTTTAGTCTCTCTAGTACATATAGTAAATTTGTTAGTAGAATAAATACTCGAAGAAAATATATAAAAATTTGAAGTATTTTTTCTATCCCTACAGTGGATTAATGCTTTAAAAATCATAAAAATATTTCGTTAGTATGTTTGTATGTATTAGTATGCTTGATCACAAATATCTCGGCAACTAAAAGTCATATCAAGCTACTATTTTAAAATACTTTTTTTTAATAAAATGATGTAACAAATTGTAACTTAGAGAACCACGTTTCATTATATCAGGTTCAGTGGTTTGATTTGTTTGATATTCATTTAATTTTTCATTTCAATTCATTTAAGTATATATATATATATATATATATATATATATATATATATATATATATATATATATATATATATATATATATATATATATATATATATATATATATATATATATATATATATATATATATATATATATATATATATATATATATATTATATTCTTTATTGTACTAAAAAAAAAACATAAGCGTAACAACATAAAAAAAAGAAAAATTAGTACATAAAGGTGGACTTATCCCTATAAGAGATCTCTTCCAGCCAACCTATGGTAGTGGATGAGTTTTTAAGCAGCGGGTAAGAATATAGTACAAATTATTCTATAATAAATTAGAAATACATATATAATTAATTATATGTCACACATAAATAAAACTTGATATATACAAATATGGAACTATAATATATACTAAATACTTACTTATTACAAATACATAAATATTCACAAACATATAAATACACCATACAAACATACATACATATACATATATAAATATACATACATAGACATACACATACATATACATATATATATATATATATATATATATATATATATATATATATATATATATATATATATATATATATATATATATATATATATATATATATATATATATAAAACATAATACATACATACATAACACATTGATGACTGTCTGAAAATCAATTTACTCGTTTAAACTAGCGAGTAAGTGCTTTTTTAATTGACATTTGAAGGAAATGATGGTTGGACTATTTTGGATGGATTTAGGAAGTTGGTTCCACAGGGTTGCAGCATACACTGAGAAGGATTTCTGGAGGTATTTAGTATTACTCTTAGGTATGTCTAGTGTCGGTATGACACACGACCGCCTAGAGCGTGTGGGAGTGGGAAGTATGTTAAAACAAGAGCGGAGATAAAGAGGAAAATTTTCATAATTAAGAATTTTAAAAAGGAGTGTAAGTATGTGCATATCTCGGCGAAGGCGGATAGGAAGCCAATTAAGCTGAGCGCGAAATTGAGATACGTGGGCAAACTTACGCAAACCAAAGATAAATCGTATGGCGAGATTTTGAAGACGCTCTAGCTTGTTTAATAGCTCCTCGGTCACATCCAAATAGCAAACGTCGGCGTAGTCAAGAATTGGCAGTAGAAGAGATTGCGCAAGCATAATTTTGGTTTTGTGAAGGAGGAAATATTGGAGACGCTTGAGAGAATGGAAAGAGAAATGCATGCGTTTGCTAATATCATTAATGTGTGAAGTCCAAGACATATTACTGTCAAAAATAAGGCCTAAATTTTTTATGTTTTTACAGTATTTAATTTCAACTCCCGAATACAACATTTTCGGCGTTGAGTTCCAACTGATTCTACCTCTAATCTTATTACTACCAATAATAAGAGTTTGCTATTTTTTAGGGTTAACTAGTAAGCCAAATGATTCAGCCCAAAACTGAATAGCAATAAGATCCTTGTTTAGAATTTCGATGGCCTTAGGTAATTCATTCAAATTACAATGTTTATTTATATAAGGTCATCTGCATACAAATGATAGGGAGAAGAAATGACTTTTGATATGCTATTAATAAAAATAGAAAAAAGAAGTGGAGAGAGAACGCCGCCTTGAGGTACGCCAGCAGTGAGTTCCAACCATGATGATGTGACACCGTTAGCTTTTACACACTGCCGACGACCGAAGAGATATGAACAGAACCAGTTGATAACTGAAGAAGAGATGTTAGCTGCGCGAAGAGTGCCCAGAAGTATATCAAAATCAACAGAATTAAAAGCGCTGCTGAAATCAAGTAGTACCATCACGGTGAGCTTGGTGTTATCCATAGCACAACGTATGTCCTCAGTGATATTCAGCAACGCAGTAACTGTACTGTGGTAGGGACGGAAGCCAGATTGATAAGGACATAAGAGATTGTTAGAGGAGAGAAAACCATGAAGTTGATTGTTTACGAAGGATTCAAGGACTTTGGATAGGAGCGGAAGAACAGATATAGGACGATATTCAGCAACGGTAGTGGGGTTGGAAGTTTTTGGTAAGGGAACGACATACGCATTCTTCCACTGAGCCGGAAAAACATTACTTGTCAGTAAAAAATTTATTATGTGGGTGACCACTGTTGTAATGCTTTCCAACACGGGTAGAATCATGTCGAGACTGAGATAGTCACTTCCAATGGCTTTAGAGGAAATAGATTTGATACACTTCCTGACATCATCTTCAGAAACAGTTTTGAAAGAAAAGGGAGTTGAGTCTGGTAGGACAGTTTGTGACAAAATCTTAAGAGTTTCAGATTTAATTTGGGGGCTTATATTTAAAGGTGGAGTTGTAAAAAAATAATTTACTTTATGGAGATTTATATTTACGGAATGAGTATCATTGAAATTACCTACCCCTAATGACTCTAAGAATCTCCAAACTTGTGCTTGACTGAGATTCTGGATAGTGCTATGAATGTAACGACGTTTTGCATCCCTACACATTCTATTGCAAATGTTACGCAGTTTTTTGTAGGCAGCGAAGTTATCTTGGCAAGGATCTTTTTTGTTTTTAGCTTTGGCTCTGTCACGCTTACACATAGTTCGTCTAATAACAGGTGTTAACCAGGGAGCGGGTGCATGCTTCATGCCAACTGGTCTTATCCTGTAAGTTATCGTGTTATCGTGTTTGTCATAAATGCAAATCAGTTTAGTAGTTAAAGAGTCCACCATACTGTCAATATTATTAGATGACAATGTGGATGACCAGTCGATGTTACTTACATCCTCCCTCAAGCGTTCCAAGTCCATATGCTTAAAGTTGCGCTGAAGAAATGTTTTGTCTCTAACCTTAGGAGGGCAAAGTTTATATGAAAGATATATTAAATAGTGAAAAGAAAATGGCGCAGTCATTTGTCCATTAGAAAGTACAAGATTAGGATTAGAGACAGCCATGAGATCAATGAAAGAAGGCCTGCAGTTAGGAAAATGATGGGTGGGATAAGTCATTGGAAGCAAATGCAAGTTGTAAGACTCATACAATGCTTTTAACAAATCCAATCTAGCAACATCCTTTAACAGACATGTATTTAAATCGCCCATACGGACAACATGCTCATAATGTGGTGATAGATATTCCAGGACACTTTCCAAAGTAGAAAAATAATTAATTTTGTCATTCGGGGAATACAAAACCCCCAAAAGGATTTTTTTACGATGTAACGTTAATTCTAGAAAAAGATATTCAAGCGTACCTAAAGAATCATTAAGAGAACATTTAATGATGCCGGCAGGTATATTGTTGCGAAGGTATATACAAACACCTCCACCACCTTGCAGAGTGCGATCGTTGCGAAATAGCTGGTATCCTGGAATAGAGTAGCTAACAGATGAAAGAGAAGGCTTAAACCAAGTCTCGGATATGAGTATACAATCAACTACGCCGGAGCCAAAAGATGCGAGAAGATCAGTAAAATGAGCTGGTACACTCTGAGCGTTGATATGCATTAAGGAAAGAGATTTAGACGGATTGATAAATATTTTTGACAGTTTATCTTCAAGAGGCTCTGAATCTGAAAGTGATGAATCATTACTAGTAGCACTGTTATAATCGCTGGAAGAGCAGGAAAAGTATTCATCATTTAAATACATAATATATAGAGCAATGCATAAATAATACACAAATAAATAATGAATAAACTACTAAAATAAAAATAATATAATTAAAAAAAAATAATAACAAACTATATAATGAATGTAAAATTTAAATAAACTTTATAATATATAAAAAGTATTAATATTAAAAAAAAATAATTACATAAAATTCCCGTGCATGTTGATTACAAGATAAATTACACTAATAAAATTAATTTACAATTTTGAACATATACTGTTAAAAAAATACAAACGCAAAACGGAACGTAAAACAACCAAACACAAAAGCTAACAGTATTATAAACTGTACGATAAATGACAAACGTAAACACATTATTGTCAACATACTATGTCATGATTAATATGTTAAACAAAAAAAAATATGTACAAATTTAAACATTGCAACGGAAAAAACAAAAAAGAATTGTAAATGTACTATACAGAAGTTAAACAAAACATAAACAGTAAAATATGCAACTATCATCTTATAATATGCTAACCGACCAAGTTAAGATGGTATAAACAATATAAATTTAGTGGTCAACAGATTTCATAGCAGAACATTCCTGTATTAATTGTTTAAGTTCTGGCATGGATGAAATTTTAATTTTAGATTTGTTCTGAAGTAATATAATAATTACGCCATCAGCTGTCCAGCATTTTTTTATACCAAAATGTTTACGTGCCGCTATGAAAACCTCTTGACGCGATCTAGTCAAAAATTCAGAAATAGTTATTTTAGTGCCCCTTAACGTCGTTTTGGCCTTCCAAACATTAGAACGGAGTTGCACGGAAGAAAATCTGATGAGGATAGGTCTGGAAGAGTTCTTCTTAGCACCCAATCTATGACAAGATTCTATTGATGTGGGCAACCCTTCTGACAACTTCATCTGGTTGGTTAATATGCCGGTTACCTTTTGAAGCACTATCTCGTCCTTGTCTTCTTCAACTCCATGAATTAGAAGAACCTTTCTTCTAGACAGTGTCTCCAGGCGGTCCATACCAAGCACAACAAGTTCAACTTGTGACTTTAGTAGACCAAGAGTTTTCCACACAAGAGACTTAAAAGTATAAAATTCTGCTGTTAGGGTTTTAACAGTTGGCGTAGATCCAGACTGTGAGAGGTTCTTCTCAAACTCGCCCATTCTTGAGGAAAACATAGATGACAGTTCTTCCATACCCTTTAAAAATTGGTTCACTGGTGTTTCCATTTTTATATTGTTAATAATTTGTTGAAAGTGTGTTAGAAAGTTAGTTTATAATCAACTTAGCACAAGAATGTAAGATTTAGCACATATGTACACTTAATTACTTTTTATTTATAAAAATAATACAGAGCAAACAAAAACGTGTCTATTCACTCTGATATCTACCCACACATATATATATATATATATATATATATATATATATATATATATATATATATATATATATATATATATATATATATATATATATATATATATATATATATATATATATATATATATATAAATATATATATATATATATATATATATATATATATATATATATATATATATATATATATATATATATATATAATATATATATATATATATATATATATATATATATATATATATATATATATATATATATATATATATAATATATATATATATATATATATATATATATATATATATATATATATATATATATATATATATATATATATATATATATATATATATACAAAAAAATCATATTCATTGTATATTTTAATATATGGAGCGTAAAAAACAAACA
Organism: Dione juno; assembly: GCA_037127375.1. NCBI lineage: Eukaryota > Metazoa > Arthropoda > Insecta > Lepidoptera > Nymphalidae > Dione > Dione juno. The sequence goes on along the minus strand of JAXRJS010000081.1, from coordinate 360,350 downwards.
CATTTATATATAAGACAGTGTATCAGAATCGTCCAAGCGAGAAATAGCTAGGATCATACAACGGTTGACACCGAGTTATTTATTTGGCTTAGCGTTTTATGAGACGTGATGCTCTTATAATATATACGAGTATTGTATAAAGGGAGGATGAGGTATTTGAGCCACTAACATACAATGGTAGCAAGCAATCTAGTTCGGTTTATATTAAAATTCGATTATTTTCAATTATTTGACATTTGTACATATATACATACAATTATATATTTTTTAAAACAATATATTAATGTTTTCCGTGGAAAGTGGGGAACGGTGTGTCTTAACACTCCGTGTTTTGCCTATCCTGCTATATGCAGAATATTAAAGCATTCAGGTAATATACGTTTTCCATATATTTTTCCATTGCGGTGTAAGTTAAGTTGAGCATACATTTAATTTAACGACACCATTTATCTATTTGTATTTGATAATTTTTTTCAAGAACCGCTGATACAACTGTCACTGTCATGGTATTAATAAAAATGACAAAAAAAGCTTTATTTGGAATTAGGATCAAGTACCCTATAACACTCCTACAATAAACGATTACAGTAAAAAAAGCCATTCAGCTATTTAAAATCCTGCAAGTACATCCCTCGGGAGAAAAACAAACAGCAGATTGTAAAAATGACCGTCTTAAAATGTAACTTCACCAACTTAAATAATAATTTCGAGTTGATTTAGATTATTCTACTTTTTTCTTTCAAAGGAGGATGGAATTAAGCAAATTAAAAGGTAAAAAAAGTTATTTCGTCAAAAATGTCTATGTTTTTTTTTGTGTTTGAAAATTAATGTCGTAGCTCGAGAGTACTTCAAGTTACGATGACACTCAAGATAGGTTGTACCGACATTTTTATTTGGCAGAAATATTGAAATGATTTACATATACCACAAGTGTTTGTGGCGTCTAATTGAAATAGATTGTTGCTTTATGCTTCTTTCTTTTTTTTTAGCTTCACGCTGTATCCCGCACATAGCAGGATAGGCAGACGGAACCGTAGGCTGAAGGTACCTAGTGTTTAGACACTCTGTTCCCCACTTTTCACTTTTGGAGACATTGCGTATTGACTGGCGGAACGCACATTGCCTTGTTGCCAGAGCAAAAAAGTTTAAATTTTTTATTCTCCCCTCGTGGGAATCGAACCCACAAACCGTCGCGTTTACAGGCAGTAATAAGATATGCTATTGTTTATATATATATATATATATATATATATATATATATATATATATATATATATATATATATATATATATATATATATATATATATATATATATATATACATATATATATATATATATATATATATATATATATATATATATATATATATATATATATATATATATACATATATATATATATATATATATACATATATATATATATATATATATATATATATATATATATATATATATATATATATATATATATATATATATATATATATATATATATATATATATATCAAAAGCATACTATATTAATCAATAAATATATAAAAGTTGTGATGTATACATTTTACTATTGAAAGTAATATTTTTATATTTTTTTCGTTTAAATCGAGACTACTTCGCTAAACAAATTAATAAGTATATCTAATTATATATATCTTTTTTGCGCAAAAAAGGTAGAGAGGCCTAATAACAACTTGTGACTCTTAACTATATACGTGAAGTAAATTTCGAACCCAGAAGACGCCTTTCTGTAAATAGCCCCAGCTCTACCTGAGCTTAGTCTCTTAGTCTCACAATCAGCAGTGGTGGCCACACGTTTACCAGCGAATTATTTTTCACCAGAGGCAGCACACATGTGTTTGAGGTTGAAATTTACTGTACGGAGGTGCGTATGAGATTTTTTTATTCATGTAAAATTATTTAAGAAACTGTTTATATACTTTTTTTAATGGCGCATATGAAGGGAGGTGTTGAACTTGATCATTGCATGGATTTTCTTTATAATTTCAACAAATTGGTAGAAATGTTGGCAAAGGGGATCCTCATTTTTCCATATTCAAGAAAATTTCATTATATATATATATATATATATATATATATATATATATATATATATATATATATATATATATATACGAATATTATACACGATATCGAATCCGAATGCAAAAGCTATTGCCTTATAAACCTACAATCTACATAAGAGTCATAAAAATAAATATGTAGGTATATATCTATTATATCAGATAAGCAATAGCAAGTATCAAACATTTTTTAGGGTCCCGTATCCCGTTGTCTGTCTGTAAAAAATAGTTTTTTGTTAAGAACATGTAGAGGTAACAAACTTTATTTCACATTAAACGTCCAGTTCTACAATTTCTCAGAAAAAAGACATGAACTTGTAAGTCAATGCACTGAAAGCTTTTATGCTGCCACATACTGTATGACAAAACCTATAGGACTCCTTCCTGTTAACCTAAAAATATGGAACGTGGCAAGTAGTGAAAAATATAAAAAAATAAAATTTGGCCATTTTTGGGTATCTTACAGAAAAAATCATTACAAACTTGTATAATACAAACTTGTATAAAGTATATCATTACAAACTTGTACAAACTTGTATATCTGTAGTTCATTTCCTACAATATAAGTGTAAACACTACAATACACTGTAAACATAATTTAGTAAAATTTTATAAGTCGCACTTTCCATTAACTATTATTATGAAATTAGTACGGAGCCCTCGATACGTGAGTACGACTCGCACTTGACCGATATTTTTTACTTAAAAACCATAAATGTACATTGTTTATGACATCCAATAAAACGGAAAAGGCTTGGGACTATAAAATTCTCGAGCGGACCGTTTTTAATGATTTATACATTTTGAAATCCAAACAATGAGCGATAAACCTGCGATACTCAATTTCAAGTTATTTCACTTTATAATTGCCGATGATATTGTCTTTGCCTGTTAGCAATACTTAATTATGTCTTTTTTATAAAACATGTATATGTATATATATTTAATTAAGCAGGATGAGAACGTATGGCTTAGTGGTCAGAGCACTTGGACTGCTTCCAGGGGAGCGGGTTCAAGTTCAAATCCTAATTCAAATTTTTATATGCGTCATCTAAAGAAGTTTTAAATTTTATCCAGTATAATGGAACAGCTCATAGCACAATAAGTCTATATTAAAATATAATATTTGTACAAAGCTTTGGCCAAGTTAACTAGTTGGCATAAACTCAATACCTGAGGTTTTACCCTCGCGATAACAACATATTATCCATGCCTGCCCTTTCCTCCATAAATACTATACTTTACAATGAACGCTTTAATATGCCAAGTTATATATGAAACAGATGTTATTATGTAACTTACTTCAAGTATAATCGATGACAAATATTGAAATTACCTTGAATTTTATTTTTAGATGTTAGTCGTAGAAATAAAATTGTAACGTTAGGTAAACAGTCATTTAGATATTTATACAAGCGAATATCTTGGGAATCAAATTATATACAAATTGGGAACTTAAATTATATGCCCGCGAATTCATTTGCGTGGAATATAAAACTTAAAATTCCGTTGCTTTCCCGTTGGCGGTGGAATTTCGGAAAAAGCTTTCTTATTGCTACTATTCCACCCGATACCCTATATGCATGTAGCGAAGTGAGCGGAGAAAACCTAGAATTCAATTCAGTTTTCTATAAGAGTGATCGAAACTTAGCGTCACATTCTATATTGTCAGATCATAACAAGACAATGGAAATAATAAATTCCCCCACAAGCGAATTGAAGAACCCACAACGATCGCCCCTTAGAGCGAAACATTACTAACATATATTGTTCTGAAATAAATAAAGTTTAGTCTGCATGGGATTGCAAATCTGCAATTGAATGTTCTTCAATAATATGATATGTTTCATATAATAGATATATATATATATATATATATATATATATATATATATATATATATATATATATATATAATATATATATATATATATATATATATATATATTATATATATATATATATATATATATATATATATATATATATATATATATATATATATATATATATATATATATATATATATATATATATATATATATATATATATATATATATATATATATATATATATATATATATATATATATATATATATATATATATATATATATATATATATATATATATATATACAATTCTATTTATGTCATAATATAATGTATATTATCATCATTATTATTACCGAAATTACGGGGTGCTTGTAGCTGGCGGGTAATAATTGATACCAATCGTCGGCACGTTAATGATCCAGCTGTTATAGGATACGAGCATGGCTTAAGATATAGGCGATTTACTAGTAATAATATAAAATTGAGCGCTATTATATACATAATCTGATAGTAAACGAGATAGCTAGGGACGGCATTGAGTTCCGCCATTGTTGAATTGTAAATTCAAGACATTTGAGTTCGGGCGGAGAGATGAGAACGCAGTGTCTATATATAATACTAGGTTTCATGAATGACCTTGCTATATTCTGGATACAGCGTAATATTGATATTTTTCTCTTTAAAGGCTATTTGAGATTTATATTCAATATCACTATGTTATTATATTTAAAAGCAAGACAACAAAGTGCGATTTTGAGTTTCACTACTTAACATAAAATGCCTCTACAATTTAACAGACAATGAGAGACGGAGTGTCTAAACACTAGGTTCCCTCTATCCCTTCTTCTACATATAGGATAGAGTGTGAATCTGATTATGTAATTAACGTAAAATATATAGAAATGCATATTTACTTGATCCAATGCATATGAATTTTTTACATACGATTTTTAGCCCTGTTGTGGATTTTAAGCCCATAGTCAATGATGAAAACATCGTATTTTCTCACTTTTGTAGCTAGATTTTGATTTCTTGGCCATTTTATATGTAATAAAAGCATGTAAACGATCTCTTCAATACCAATTTTTAAGTTGATTATTTTTTTACAGATACTATAACGCTGATTCTTGTAACTTGAGCTGCTAACTTAACCGCTCTCTAACGTAAATCTAATAGCTACATCTACGAAATTACTGTCAAAATGATAAAATATACACATTTATTGCTTAAAAGGAGAAAAATTTAGAAGGTTTTAAGTATTTTATAACTGTAATGCTTTGTACTAGTGGCTCAGTGGTTAATAATCCAAATGGTAGCTAATGGTTATATACGAAAATTCGCTACATTTCAGAATAGCAATTAACATGAGAGTTGTAGGTTCTATTCCCATTTGAGTTTAGTTCCGCTATTAAATACGCAATGTGTCATAAGGCGGAAAGCAGAGAACGGAGTGTCTTAATGTGTAACTAAGCTAAAAAATATATAATGACTACCGCTATTTTAAATTTCAAGTAAATAGTCCGTAAGAATACAGAATAAGCAAAGATGATAATTAATTATTAATAATAATCGATATAATATAATCGATATTTTTTACAAAGATATCTAATTGAATAATTTTAAAGCATGTAATAATTATTTAAGTTAAGTGACAGTAATATAGCATGTAGTGGTTATACAGGGTTCACAATTTTTTAAATCTTTGAATATATAACTTTAGTAACACTTGACCCAGCGAGCTAGCATCTAACTGTAAATACTGCGGTTGTGGATTCGATCCTCATTCGGCCCCCCTGCCTATCCTGCTATGCGGGAAAAAGCGTGAAACTGCTTGCCTGGTAACACTTATTTGCATTAGCCCATAACAGTAGTAACTTGGCCATTTAGGCCATGTATATAAGTATATTTGTAATATATTTTTGGCTAGTTAACATAGTGTATGTATGTACTATCAATTCACCAAAAACACACAAGCTCGCAACAGAGTAATGCGACACTAGAAACTTTTCGCCACAAAATGACGAAAGCATTTTGGACGACCAAAACCTCATTCAAATAGCACCGATTACCCGTATCTCTACAATCAGTGACAGTTTTACTTACAAGTTACAAACAAATATATGTATTAGATAAATGACTATGATAACGCAATGAGGACACAAAAAAAAATATCAACCAATTATATGGAGGCCTGATATATAATTATAGTTGAATATATCGATTATACTTTTCTAATATTGTATGTGGGCACAAAAAAATGTGGCTAGCGACAGCGAACAGTTTAAAAAAAACTATTTACATTTTCAGGGTTCCGTAGCCTAATGGCAAAAAATGAAACCCTTATAGATTCGTCATGTCTGTCTGTCTGTCTGTCTATCCGTCCGTCCGTACGTCACAGTCACTTTTTTCTGAAACTATAAGAACTATACTATTGATACTTGGTAGGTAAATGTATTTTGTGGACTGCAATAAAATTTTTAAACAAAAATTGAAGAAGGACACCAATTTTTGGGGCTTCCCCATACTTAGAACTGAAACTTAATCCTTTTTTATCAAACCTCTATACGTGTGGAGTATTTATGATAATACGATAGTGTGATAAAACTAAAAAAAAAAAAAAATACGATGTACCACCACCACTGAAAATTGGCTTGTACGAGATCTAGTAAGTAGTTTTTTTTTTAATATATCATAAATCGTTAACCGCAATTACTGCTCGACAAAAGATGCAATAAATCTAGAGGCCATCGTTGTTAAAACGTCGATCTAAGTTGCAACGAGCTACAGGAACTTTTATATTATGCTACTTGTTGCTTCGGAACGGTTTTTTTTTGTTTTTATTTCTCTAAGGCACCTACCTAACCTTAGATACCTACCTAACCTTACCTTATAAGGTACCGACCTAACCTTAGGTAGATACCTTATCACGCGTGACTAGTCTATGTTAGGTTATAACATAGATGGCGTTCCAACAACACTAGTTGTACAAGTATTTAATTATTTTTGGAAATTTTTGGAGCAGAAAACAAAAGAGCGTTTATTTGTTTTATGTGCTGAAGCGTTCATAAATCAGGGCTCATGGGGCTGTTCGGGACTAATAATAAATTATTTATTATATACATTCTAGCTTTCTGGTTATTCTTCTTGGAAAATGATAAAGAGTAGTGAAGATTCACTAAAAAAATAAAATCTGGGAAGCTGGTAACCCAAGCTTGTTTTAAAAAAATTAAGCTTGTATATTCTTATTGTGAATTAAATTAATTGATATTGATTTTGACTCTGACACTAGTTCCCACCTGCGTGTTCTGTCTTTATTGTTCGAATATACTTTATTTTCATGATGCTCAGGTCTGTTTTCTTATCAGATAAGAGATAAGGAAAAAATATATAAAAAATAAAAAAAATACATACGTACTTGATATACGAATTCAGATACATCATATCCAAACAATGACAACGTCTTTGGGTTCCGTACATCAAAAGTTTAAGCTTAAGTGTAAATTTTTATAAGTTATATTTTCCGATGACGTACCAAACATGAAATATATAATTTTATATATATATATATATATATATATATATATATATATATATATATATATATATATATATATATATATATATATATATATATATATATATATATATCGAAATCGAACTACAGTGGTAAAGTTAAATATCATATTAATTAGGCAAAGCAAGCAATGTTAGCCTAGTCTCTAATAGTTAGCGAACTCTCTTGTTTGACGAAACTATATGCGGGTTCAAAATTGAATGTTCAAATGGATTCTGGTATTCACATTCATACATAGCTTTACAATTATAGCTTTTATAATGTCTGGTGAGCTTAATCGATTTTTAAGTTGTGTAGGTCCATTGTGGCACAGTGGATCCATCTGTCTGATAATATAACTGATAACAACTGATAACGCGTAATTGTATTTGCGTAATTAAGCTCTGCCACTCAATACGCCATGTACGTAATACAGATAACATAGGAAATTTCACGTCAAGACAATACTTTATCGCGAAATTTCTTCTGTCTGGGTAGACAGAAGAAATTTCACAGTTGTTCATGGCAGGGTAGTCATACTGTATAAATTATAAAGGTAAAAAATAAGTAACGTTTATGACATTTGACTATAAGGGTTATTTTTGCTTATTTGTATGGTATATGTGAGTTAAATAGAGGGATATGGTGATGATCTTGTACATACTTCACTTCTCGCCGCTTTTAGAGATAAGGAATAAAAGTGTAAGTAAAACAAAATTATATATAATAGAAAATCTCAACAAAATAACTTAACTTAAAATTACTTATAGTTAAAAAGCGTTTCCAGAAGCAATGAAAATAAAAAAAAATGTAAAGTTACTTAATACAAGTATATATTAACAAGTACTTTAGTTTCAGAACTTTTAGTTCCGCAACTTGAACGTGTACAAGTTGTAATAAATGTTGGCAATTCGAATAAAGCTACGTTTGAGATTTACAAAGTTTTAATTCCCTTGCATGGGTACAATTGCATCGTTTTAATTGTTATTGTAAGCTGCAGCGGCTCAGTGTCTCAGTGTGAATGTAAACGCGACGGTTGCGAGTTCGATTCCGACTCGAGGGAATAAATTAATTATTGTCATTTCCTCATTCTGGTAAGACAACGCGGCGTTGATTTCCGCCATTCAACATGTACTCGTGATATCTCGAAAACTGAGTGGAAAATCGGACACAGAGGTAGACACTTTTTCTTAGACAGGTTCCGTCTGCTATACGGGATTCAATGTGATGCTAAATAAGCTGATCAACTTACAAAAAAGAAAAGAGATTTGTAAAATTACGTTTTAATATTATAGAGTCTTCACGCTGTATCCCGCATGTAGCAAGTAGGTAGTAGAGGACCTAGCGTCAAGACACCTTGGTGTACGCTCTCTTCGTGAATTAGTGATATTGAGTGGTGGGAGTTTTCCATCTAGAGCGAATTACGCCCATGAAAGTAGGAATCGAACCTAAAACCATCGTATTTACATTCGAACCTGACCTGAACCTGAACCATGACTGTGCCCACCCTTCTGTACGTAAGACTAGCTGTGCCTGCAACTTTGTCTACGTGAGAAAGTAAATTTGAAGTTTCTGCCAATCTAAACAGTTTTGTAGCAATTTTCTTAAACAAAATATTTTAAAGTGATGTATTTTTTTTTATTATATATATATATATATATATATATATATATATATATATATATATATATATATATATAATATATATATATATATAAATATATATATATATATATATATATATATATATATATACATATATAGATAATACCTGAAGCTGATGAAAAAATATCCTAGAAAACAAAGTGACTACAAACTAAGTTCTCTCTAAGACAATAGATCCAGTTTAACTTCCACGGGCAGCTTCCAAAGCATTAATCACAGGCCCGCATACACTGGTGCTCTGAACAGCATCTCATGAGATAATTACCTTTGTCCTCACTTCCCAACTTGACCGTTCACCTAAACTTTACTCTATTGTAAGTACTCCAGGCAGTTTAGCTCTAAATACGTATGTATGTAAGAGTACTTAGTATTTGCGTGAAGAGTACAAAACGATGGTTTGTAAACGCTTTTTTTTTTGGTTTTATGTTATTTTGGAATGGGTAGTAAATCTTTAATAATTTTAAAGTAAAATCATATAAAATATGATAAATAATTTTAATCTGCTCGTAAAAGGTCCATTATAATTATTTCAGCCAAATTAAGCCACGATAAATAATATATTCTTCAGTTTTCTTGGTTAAAAGCGATTCCAGTTTTTTAGCTTTAATCTAGGAGTCAGTGACGTTGGTGTCTAGCTTCTGCAGGATCAAGCATCGCAAGTATCAGTCACCTCACTTTTTAATTACACATTCTCTCCGCAAATAAATTTAGGCAGAACCTAGTGACAAGGCACTCCGTTCCCGAATTCTTGCTCGAATTCGAGTGCTATCCAATTGACTCCGAGGTATCAAACCCACACCCAGTTCAAACGCTATCATACTGATCCACTTTGGTATCTAACTTAACTACTGGTTAAACACAGCGTAACTTCGTAGAAGTAAAATAGCTTGAACAAAATAATCAAGAAGAACACGTCTAAGAATTTCGACATCCGGATACTCGTTAACGTCGATTCAGGCTTAGCTACTAGCATCGCGTACCTAAAGGTCACGTAGTATACGCGCCTTGTGTGGCCTGTGGCCTTCCTTTATTTGCTATCTTTGATAGCCGCTAATATTATTATTGAAAAATAAATTTTAATATGTTGCGACACAGTAGTTGAGAGCGATGCTAGTTGGTTCAAGTCCCATTTGGGGGAAGGTAAGGTTTCATATATACCTTTAAAATGAACGTCAAGTGAATAGCAGAATGCTATTATATGATACCTATAGTATCTACCACTATTATAACAAATTTAACTTTAACAACCACCGCTTTGACTTTATCTTTTAGTAGTTAGCAGTTTTCTAAGTATTTATTAATATTTACATTTTACTATAATAAGAATTAAGGAGAATAGGAAAAAATAAGTATATCCTTTAAATTAAATTAAAAGTATTGTAATGTGACTATTTTATATTTATTAACTGATAAATATAATCCACCCGAACTTCACTAATTACGATTAGTTAATAGTGTTTTGCGTAATTCATGTACAATTAAAAACACAAACTAAAATTCTTCGGATGAGTAATATAGCTTCTAGTTTTATTTATTGATGTATTAACCGACCTAATTATAAATAGCCTAAATAAATAAATATTTACTTTGTATATAATTCTTTAAGTTTAGGGCCCGTTTTACCACATGCTGATAAAGTCCCAGATAGGTAATATGTTCCTTGTCTAGCAGATAAACTACAAATTTCGGTTTCACAGGTCTCAAATAGAAATATCTAGCAGATGAAGATCTGTCTAAACCTGTATCTGGTAGACAGCATTAACTACCAGCTTACTATATGAAACATTATCAGTAACCAGTGAAATTGACCCTTCGTATACGGATATATGTGTATCAGTGGATTTATTTTAGAGAACTAGTAGTAATTGTAATATAATTAATATAATAATATATTATTTCGTGTAATATATTCAGATTACTTTAACAATAGTGACAATGTGTGCGTCAAACTATGGTTCAGGCTTTTAAACCGTATATAACGTATAGATATTGTTGTGACTAATTAAAAAAGAAGTTTACGCTACTTCATGAATACGTAGCTTTATTTTATAAAATTTATCTCTCATCGTATAAATAGAATAAGATCATAGAAGACTACACACCCCACTCTACTACTCTACTGCATACTCTTGGTATATACATAGGTATATAGGTACATGCACAGGTACACCACACGAGCAAAGTCGGAGCAAATCGATGGTAACAGATACCTTTTTATAGAAAGTTCAAAGCGCTTTTCTTTTTCATGAGACAAAAAAGACATATTGTGCTTTTCTCTCGAAAGTGCGTTGTAGACGCTGTTATTGCATTTTAAATCATTTATAAACTTTTAGTATATCAATATACCTATACTAAAATGTATTAATAACCTACTTATTTAAAACCCTTTCGTTAACAACCTTTTTTTGTGTAATATTAAAAAAGTTACTGAAGGTTTTCCTTAGTCCCACATAACCCACACACCAATCCCACATAACCCGTTCGAGAACTCATTCGTATACTGTATACCCTGGCGTGGACCTTATTAAGAACTTTCTAAAGGCAACAATTCCGTTATACATGGTGTTTGCGTAACTTTTTTTTATATAACTTTATTGTACACCACTGATTTAATAAATATAATTACGGTTGATAAAAAGAACAAGTTAATACATAGGCGGCACAAAAGACCGTCTTATAGCTAATTAGCGATCTCCTCGCGGGTCCAAATCCAGCTGCGTTCAATGTTTTATATGTTTTTTTAAGTATTTTTTCTATCCTTAGTGGGGATTAACACTTTATAAAATTATTAAAATATTTAGTAAAAATAGCATTCTCTCTTGCCAAATGTTTGTTGCCTGCAATAATCTTTGGGTGGAGGAAATTTGTAGAGATCTCCCTACAGAGATGCTTACAACGTAATAAGTTGTATAAAGCATATAAGTATTTTGACGTAGCGTGAGAACGCATGGCTTAGTGGTCAGAGCAGTTGAACGGTTGCCATGAGGCGCGGGTTCGAATTCCGCTGCGTTCAAATATTTATATGTTTTCTTTAAATATAAAAATGGTTATTCTGTGGGTTATTCTTAGACTGTTATATTGTATTATAGTGGATCCTTTCAATATCCTCCGTGGTTATTTTTATAATTATTAAAGTTTTTATACAGAGTCTATAGCATATTAATATAGACATAAAGACGAGCTTGGCAGTTTTTTTTAGGTAGTTTTTACTAAAAACTAAAACCTAAATCTAAATTTGAGGAGAATTTAATTACTCAAGTAGATTTTAAAAGTTTCTATGCAAATATAACATTAATTAGTAAATTGCTAAAATTATTTCTGCTGAATACTTCATCAAAGCTTGTTTTCAACTGTAATAGTTGCGAGTACAGAAGCAGATATATAAAGTTGTATGACATGATTTAGTGAAACTTGTAGAGCCGAAAATGGTAGAATTATTTCAGATATAATATATTTACATATATATATATATACATATATATATATATATATATATATATATATATATATATATATATATATATATATATATATATATATATATATATATATATATATATATATATATATATATATATATATCCATGAGACATTTCAACTTAAGTGTGAATTAAAAAAGTTCAGCATTATCAAAACAATAGGTTTCCTTTGGAATTGTTTTCAGTATTCGATAAGGTGATGACGTCAGCGAGTCATTGTGGACTTTTTTTTTCGCTAAAAACCGCTCGTCTCTCTCCCCTTCTTTGTAGTACGTACTTGTAGCCGATACGTTTATTTGCGTCTGTTATAGATTTTTTGATGAAGGTCGTGAATTCAATTTGCATTTAAAACACTTTTTTGTTACTCCTTCATTGGTTCGCTTCGAAGGTTGTAAATTCGATTCCCATTCGGAGAAATTCATTATTATTTCCTCGCATTGTAATAAATGATACCTGTAAATATATACGGTAAATATATACAAGGTAAGTAAGGTAAATATATATAAATATATATAGGGTAATTTTGCCCCGTAGAAGTAAAAAGTAACAGATATCAGCTCCGTATTTAATAATCTTAAAAAAAACAATAATAGTATAGTATTAGCCTTGATTATTGTGGCAATACTATTTGTATAAACTATAATTCGAGTACAAGTGATATCTCATTTTTTCAAGCTTTAATTAATATTTTATTATAAAAAGAACTATATCGTATGAACCTTGCCATAACAGCGATGTGTGTGACAAAGAAACTGTTCTAAGGAAATCTAATATGACCTGAGTTAAGTGAGATGACTGGGAGAAAGGACTGTCGCTTACCCATGTAATATTTCATTATTACTTAATTTTAGTTATATTTGTAGTTATAGTTGTGATCGACAATGTGTTTTTCGTCACACTCGCAGTGCTGGAGACCTCTTGGTTTACCTAACTCACCGCTGGGCAGCCGCTATTGAGAGTAAGGGGGAAGACATGGCAGTTAGCCTTGATATCGCAAAGGCCTTTGATCGGGTCTGAAAGCCCTGTTGTCGAAGTTGCCATCATACGGATTTCCCGAGGGATTATGCAATTGGGTAACCAGTTTTTTTGGTGGGCGGAGCATAAAGGTCGTAGTTGACGGTATATGCTCGGAAATTAAGTTCGTCAATGCTGGAGTACCCCATGGTTCAGTGCTATCTCCCACGCTGTTTATTCTGCATATTAATGACATATTGCAAACTTGCAGTTTTCATTGCTACGCGGATGACATCACGGGCGATGTCTTTTATAATGGACAGGCTAATATCTCTCGAGCCGAGGTGGAGACACAGAGAATACAACTTATGTCAAATATTCAGTCTTCCTTGGAGCAGGTCTAGGGGTGGGGTGGACGTAACCTTGTCTAATTTAACCCCCTTAGGACACAAGTTTGCGCGTTTACTGCCAAAAAATCCCCCTTCACTTTAGCTCCTAAACTCCATGGTATTCCTCTTTGTATTAGTAAAAGTATTCGGATTCTTGGGGTTGAGATTTTGAATGAGGTCCAATTTAGGGGTCATTAGGAGAGCAAAGCGAAATCGGCTTCAAAAAGCTCGGGGTACTGAATCGGGCGAAGCTTTACATCAGGTCATGACTTCTGCTTTATAAAGCTCAGGTCCGTCCTCACATGGAATACTGCTCCCACCTATGGACAGGCGCCCCTCACTATCAATTACAACCAATTGACTCAATTCAGCGGAGGGCAGTTCGAATCGTCGATAATCCCAAACTCACAAACGGCTTAGAATCTTTAAGTGTACGGAGAGACGTTGGTTCTTTTTCGGTATTCTGCCGACTGACAACGGGAAATGTTCACAGGAATTATTTGATTTAGTGCCACCATCTTCTTTTTACCATCGCACCTCCCGCCTAAGGAGCAGATACCACCGCCACCATTTGGATGCATTTTTTGCATTCAACGTGCGTGCTTCTAAATCTTTTTTTCCGCGTACATGCAAGCTATAGAATGATCTACCTCCTGAAGTGTTCCCTGATCAATATAATTTAGGGATTTTCAAGCGTCGTGTGTACAGTCATCTTCTCCACCATTAAGATTGGCAACGCATTCACATAATCTCAGGTTGTAGATGTCTATGGGCGAGGGTATCCACTTAACATCAGATGGCCCTTCTGCTCGTTTGCCTTCTTATCACATCAAAAAAACTATGTATCAATGGGGCTTGGCGTAAGCAGAAAACAGAGTGTTTCGTCTCTCTGCTTCTATCTGTCCTCATATATACGGAATACAGCGTGAAAGTACGTGGTAGAGGTGTTATAGAGTAATCGTATTGTACCGAGATTTGAATACATTTCTATACAGATATCTCAGATTTAACGATATTTTAATCAAATTTAAATCTGCTTTCTGTAGGACATATTTTTCATAATGGTTTGAATTTTGGTAAAAATATTATTATACCGAATTAAACTACTACTAGGTACGAGTATTATACTTGTTACAATCAATGACCCTTAAAAACTTTATAGTTCAGGTAATTTGGATATTATCACTAAAAATAGAGCGGGTTCATATTCCGCTGTTTACACTTATTATACGAGATCTTTACATACTAACAATACTTAATTTATTAATTACTTGACTTTGATTTTGACTGTAATCTCTAAAGGAACTGTCGTGGCGCAGAGGTACCGTTTGATTACTTCTCAAGAGACTTAAATTATTTTCATTTTCACCGCAACGCATAAAATGACTATAAAAAATAAACAATGAAATGCTATTCCAAAGCAATCTATATTTCTTCCTCCCCAGATATTTCTGACATCTGCATAAGACAGTTACACAACTTTGAAATGTGAAATAAGCTCGAACGCTTGTCGCTAAAGAACGTCTTGCTAAATTACTTTTGTGGTCGATGAGGATTCCAATGTAGTCTCACGAACTTATCTCCCAAATAGAAAAAGTAGGCAGAGAGAACAGTAAAAACTGAGACAGAGAACAGAGAGAAAAATAAATAGAGAATGGAATTCCATTCTCTACTTTCCGTCTAGTTTTGAATATTTGTATAACTTAACGCTGAATTGCCTTGCCATTTTTTTTAGTTTCCCGCTGTATCCCGCACGTAGCAGGGTAGGCAGAGGGCACCTAGTGTTAAAACACTCCGTTTACCGCTTTCGTCCTTTGGAGGCATTGTATGTTGAGTGTCGGAACTCAACGCCGCGCTTTTGCCTCTACCAGAGTGAAGAAAATAAATTAATTTATCCTCCCCACATGGGGAACGAACCCACAAACCTTAAAATCTTATATAATTTTATAGCTAACGTTTACAATCAGATGATATCCCACTGCACAATAAGAACTAGAAGCTTAATATAATTGATCTTATGCCTTCTTTAAAATTAATAAAAGAAGAACAATTTACATTTATTATGATTTTTTTACCTCTATTTATTACAAATTATGCTAAAATGAAATCAGTTTGGGGAATCGTGTAAAATAAATACAATTTTGAACTTTAATTCAAAGGATCTTCCGATCGCTTTGTTTTGTGTATAGGCATAATTTACTGTGTGCGTGTCGATATTTTCCAGCCACAGATTGGCTTAAACAGAAGCTACCACTTTCCTCTTTCTTTCTGAATGAACGGAAAAATTAATATAATATTAATACAATTATACCTCTGTATGGATATCGAACCCACACCCACCGTATTTATAGTTGGACGCAGTTCTAGTACATATTATTTATTATTGTCTTATAATCTATACATATGAATAAAATTGAAGTGCTTGTGATTTCAAAATAATGAAACCTTTTTGAGTGCATTGTCTGTCTATCTTTCCGTTTGTCCGGGCTAATCTCTATAACAGCTGAATCGATTTTTATGAAACTTTTAAGAAGATAAAAGAGGCTGTGGAGCAACGCTTTAGATTTTTTTAGCCCTTATATTTTATATTTATTTTTTTTTTATTGAGATGCATAGTATATTAGAGTAAATCTAAAAACATCGATCAAGCGAGCATAGCCGGGAACGGGCCGCTAGTGGCATGGCTAGTGCGGGCTGGCATATATATATATATATATATATATATATATATATATATATATATATATATATATATATATATATATATATATATATATATATATATATATATATATATATATATATATATATATATATATATATATATAATATTATATATATATATATATATATAAGGATGTCAAAAATTAAAAAGAATAACGTAGACATGTATCACTAAATTCACTAACAAAAAAGTAGAAGACAGAAGGAGAGAAAATAAAATCATAAAAAAAAACATCCAAAACACTCAAGTCTCTGTTAAAAGTATTCTACACAGCACTTATACACTAAGGCGAGGTGTGCCTGAAATTGGGGAATTAAATAACTCTGGCGAATTGGCTTAATTATAGCCCAGTGGGCTTGATTTCAAACTTATAGTTTTATTATACATGCAAATGATGGTGTCAATAATTTCCCCCAAGTGCGATTTCAACCCCGTACCCTTATTTTTAATTACAGGTTGTTTAGATTACTAAATGTTCTACAAATCTGATGTAGCCTGGTTCAGTGTAAAACTACAAATCAACAAGTAACTTTGACATTTCGTATTTCTAGGCCTATCCTGCATAACGGGATAAAGGTATCATATAAATTACATAAATTATTTTTTTTCTTCACGCTATATCCCGCAATAGCAGGATAGGCAGAACATCTTAGTGTCAATACACTCCGCTCTCTACTTCAATTGTTTCGTTCTTGATCTTTATATATGTAGAATACATATGAGATTTATATGTACATGTCTAGATAGACATAAGTTTTCTTTCATTTGAACCTTCTTCAAATGCCTTCAAGTTCCTTAATTGGCATGAGATGTTAAATTTAACTTTATACTTATTTATTTAAGTTTGAAATATTATTTACTTGAAAACTAAATATTACACTACTAAGCTGTAGTGGCGCAGAGGCACAGCGTCTGCCTGTATAAATAATTATTTTCATTTTCTTCGCTCTGGCAACAAGGCAAAGCGTGGCGTTGAGTTCCGCCACTCAACACGCACTGCCTCGAAAGGTGGAAAGTAGGGAACGGAGTGTCTACCCTAAGTTCCTTCAAAAACGGTTCCCTCAGCCTACCCTGCCTTGTGCGGGATACAGCGTGAAGTTTAAGATCAAGATAATTGTGGCTATCAATCTCTTAGTTAATTACCCAACGATACACCCACGAGATGTCCAACAAACCAGCTATTCTGATGTCGACTGCGATATACATACATACATACATAACATGCACATGCAAAAATCTTGGCAAAGTGCAGGCTTACGAGACGTATTTATTACGCAAGACAATTAGGCAACATCCATATCCGTAAGTATGTATGTCATAAATACCAATCTGTTAAACACTTGCCAAGTGCTATAATATAGGCGGTTATAGTTTAGTAAATAAAAAAAATGAGTTCCCGGGAACAGTGTACATATGTAGACATATTGCAAAATATCCAATTGCACAGTATCCTTGGAAAGCTTCCAATCTTAAATAACCAGCACCATATATTGCTGCAGAAAATGTTTTTAGTTTGGCCGTTATAGCAGTTTTATATTCTGTCTCTTATAATATTGTATAAGTCAGTAGAAGCAAGGTGATATAGTGACTGTAAATGAAATGGTAATAGGTTCAATCTCAAGTCGGGGGAATGAATTACTTCCATACCCACGCTCTTGTTACAAAATATGGTAAATGTCACCATTAATGTCTCGAATTCACATGGAAGTGGAGTTATCTCTACGCTTTTTTTGCCTATCTTATAGTCAGACTAAAGCGAGTAAAATTTAAAATATCAATGATAATATCAATATTACAATATCATCAGCTGAAAAGTTAGTTAAACTTTTGCTAGAACGATGAATGCTCATATTCTTTTTTAGCTTCACGGATCACCGCCATATATCACGCATATATCAGGTTAAAATCTACCTAGTTTTTTACCTAGACTTTGATTAATCTAAATATTTAATTTATTATATTATTATTATATTTAATAATATATTATATATTTATTATATTTAATTTATTATATTATTTTTCTATATATTTCCAACTCTTACGGTACTGAATGGCTGTCAGAGAGACCTGAAGAGAGATTTGAAGAAAAAATATTTCCCGAAATTGAAATTGGATAATTGAAATTAGAAGAAAAAATGGGAACAATATGTAGCGTTTTATAGTACACGCAAATATAATTGTGAGCTACAGATTGTAAAAATTATATATATAGCACAATGGATATTATAGATATTATATAGATTTGTATAAATATTTAAAAAAAACTACCGAACAAAATTTTTATCACTTGCTCCATATAACATAACAATAAAACAGGACCAAAAGACATGATTTTTAGAAAAATATAGTAGAAATTAAACAGCTCTGGTTTTTAGCTTCACGCTGTATCCCGTATAAAGCAGAATAGGTAGAGGAAACCTGGTATAAACCTGGTATACATATTACTTGGTTTTCACATTCCCCAGGAATTTGAAACTTTGCGTGTGAAATGGCCAAAAATTACATGTATAGAACGGAAATTATTTAAATACAATCACACCCCCTAGCAAGGATTGGAACTCACGATCATCGATTTTATAATAGAACGCTAGTTCAAGTACAGGCAGGCGCCAACGTGTCTCAGCGATTCATTAGGTAATAAATTTTGGAAGGATTCTCCAACACTTTTGGCATACAATCAAAGAAAGTGACATAAATCTCTGTACAACACTTTGGTTATTATTTTTGTGGGAGTAGAATATTTATTGTTAGCTTCTAAGCTGTACTTACATAATATAATATATGTGAAATTCCCTTCCAAGCAATAATGTAAAAGTTATTTCTGTCCTCTTTTATGTGTTTTACAATGTAAAAGTAAAGTATAATGTACTCGTATGTAATTTATTGAACTCAAATATGCTCTTTGATATATAAATAAGTTGATATAAAATGCGATTAGTGGCGTTCGGTGGGGGTCGGTGGTGTGGGTCGATTCCCCACTATAGTGGGTGAAAGTAAAGAATAGAATTTCCCAGTACTAGGATTTTCCTGCCCCTTATTTGTGGAATTAAAAAAAATACAACGATATCCATAGTGGGATCGCATCTGACTGCAAGTGATTTAAAAACAGGAAATAGATTAAATTACCTAAATTTCTCCACTAAGATAAAGCACAGCGTTGAGTTCCGTCACTGTTGTATAGACAGAGAATTTTGCCACTAGATCTTCTCCACCTTCCTACCCTGCCTACTATGTGGAATGATAAAATCTTAGAAAAGAAAATTGTTATAAGAGAAGATAATAAGTTAATAATGATACTATGTAATTGTGAGTTACTTTTTAGTTAGTTGTTAATCTAACAGTACTCGATTTTTTTTTTTTGTATACATTTTTAATATATTTAAGTGTTTCCATTATTAATTTGGAAAGCACGTGTTAAAACCTTTTTTATGTTAATTAGGTGATATACAAGTACCACCTATTATAATAAATACTTGTCTCAGACCATATGACCCTTGAGTTTTATACAAACGCGAGAGGTATTAATAGTTTGCGCTAATCTCAAGAACTAGAAATATGAATTGAAAAAATATTTTTCAATCTAATTAATTGAGAAAGTCGGAAGTTGGAGGGAGGAGTCTATTTCATGAGGAAGGCTATATGTTGTATCGCGCTAATTTTTTCGATACGGCTTGTATATGAGCCTATGATCAAAGTTATTTCCACTTAACTAAATCCTTTTCTCCAATGGTACATAACGATACAGATTATTAAATTAATACCATATTTTATATAATTGTAGACAGGAAGTAATTTTGCAACAGCTATAACAGTTATAACATGCGATCTGATACTTTGACATATGTATATAACTATGGTATAAGAACGAAATATGTGACCATCTCCAGAAAATTTATCGTTTTTAACATCTTCTACCGGAAAGAGCCAATTTTCTGTTCGACTTGAAGCTAATAATATGCAATTTCCTTTTATGCCTATTTTCATACCTTTTCAATGAAAATAATCATTGCTTTAAGAAATTAAGTAGCTTTTCGAGTTGTGCACTCGTTTCTTAATAATGTCTCTTATTTTTGTTATACAATTAGATGGAGAAGTAGACGTCTACGTCACTAGTAGAGATGCCATAAGTCATCAAGTTAGAGGCCATCGTGGCTTAGTGTCATAGCATATGACATGAACACGATGTTTGCTGATTCAATCCCCACTCGGGGGGATAAATTGAATTATTATTATTTTTATTATTTCTCCACTTTGGAATGAGAGAGCGAGGCGTTAAACTTCGTTACTCAATATTATCCGTTCGAATTCAAGAGATTCTTTGGCGGTAAGTGGAAATTGGATTGGTTTGGCTCTCTATCTCTGGTGTTCGAGATATGCCATGCCAAATTTCGTATTAAATAAAAAGTGTATTATTAATTTTTTATCAAAGTTCCTTTCGTCATGATGATGAATGATCGGTGCGTCTGTTCTACGCGGTCTCTTTAAGTGAATAACAAGGAGGCTGGTCAGGATAAGTCTTCTCGAACATCAGTATATTTCTTTTTCTTTCTTTTTCAGTTTCATACCTTCACCCAGTCACTTCGTTATCTACTTTAAACAATGCGTGATAAAATTTTCAAAGCCGTAATATATAATATCATTACTCTCTATCATAATATATAATATCTTACTCTCTTACATCTACTCTGGCGGAGCGCGAACCCATCACATATATTACAAATAAGTATCAGAATTATCTAAATAAATAATATTTAAAGTAAATTTCTAAAATTAAGTGGCTGCTAAACTTGGCACCCAATTAAAATCCAAATCTTTTGTCAGTGACAACTAAATATTTTTAACGATCTTGGCTTTTTTGGATTTATTTTTTGTATGAGATATTTTCTTGATCTATTATTAGTTAATGTAGTAAGATCTTATATTTTTACAATTTTATATATATTAAATAAAACTCTACTATCAGCTTAATCTCGTACATTTTAATATTAGACTACATTATTGTAACACGTGACCACAAGTAATGGCGAAATATATTGAGTTTTTAAAAAAATATAACAAAATATATGCAATTAATCAAGTAAAAAGGTTACCCTTTGTTAATATTAGTAGGAAATAAAAAATTGATATCCTTAAAGCGCTGATCTGCTTACCCAGCGTATACAAACGTGTACGCTAGTTAGATGAGGTAGTTGAAGGAAACCTATTCAAAATTGATCGTTCCTTTTAGAGGGCGCGCTGTAACTTCGCGTTCTAAATTTTGTGTTTTATGTAAATCACGTGTCAAGAAAGACGCTTATCACGCCATGAATTTAACCAGTTAAAGCTTATATACATACAACGTAACTACAGATTTCATTTGACAGGAATATATTAATATAATATAGTATATATATATATATATATATATATATATATATATATTTATATATATATATATATATATATATATATATATATATATATATATATATATATATATATATATATATATATATATATAACACGATGTTTGCTGATTCAATCCCCACTCGGGGGGATAAATTGAATTATTATTATTTTTATTATTTCTCCACTTTGGAATGAGAGAGCGAGGCGTTAAACTTCGTTACTCAATATTATCCGTTCGAATTCAAGAGATTCTTTGGCGGTAAGTGGAAATTGGATTGGTTTGGCTCTCTATCTCTGGTGTTCGAGATATGCCATGCCAAATTTCGTATTAAATAAAAAGTGTATTATTAATTTTTTATCAAAGTTCCTTTCGTCATGATGATGAATGATCGGTGCGTCTGTTCTACGCGGTCTCTTTAAGTGAATAACAAGGAGGCTGGTCAGGATAAGTCTTCTCGAACATCAGTATATTTCTTTTTCTTTCTTTTTTCAGTTTCATACCTTCACCCAGTCACTTCGTTATCTACTTTAAACAATGCGTGATAAAATTTTCAAAGCCGTAATATATAATATCATTACTCTCTATCATAATATATAATATCTTACTCTCTTACATCTACTCTGGCGGAGCGCGAACCCATCACATATATTACAAATAAGTATCAGAATTATCTAAATAAATAATATTTAAAGTAAATTTCTAAAATTAAGTGGCTGCTAAACTTGGCACCCAATTAAAATCCAAATCTTTTGTCAGTGACAACTAAATATTTTTAACGATCTTGGCTTTTTTGGATTTATTTTTTGTATGAGATATTTTCTTGATCTATTATTAGTTAATGTAGTAAGATCTTATATTTTTACAATTTTATATATATTAAATAAAACTCTACTATCAGCTTAATCTCGTACATTTTAATATTAGACTACATTATTGTAACACGTGACCACAAGTAATGGCGAAATATATTGAGTTTTTAAAAAAATATAACAAAATATATGCAATTAATCAAGTAAAAAGGTTACCCTTTGTTAATATTAGTAGGAAATAAAAATTGATATCCTTAAAGCGCTGATCTGCTTACCCAGCGTATACAAACGTGTACGCTAGTTAGATGAGGTAGTTGAAGGAAACCTATTCAAAATTGATCGTTCCTTTTAGAGGGCGCGCTGTAACTTCGCGTTCTAAATTTTGTGTTTTATGTAAATCACGTGTCAAGAAAGACGCTTATCACGCCATGAATTTAACCAGTTAAAGCTTATATACATACAACGTAACTACAGATTTCATTTGACAGGAATATATTAATATAATATAGTATATATATATATATATATATATATATATATATATATATATATATATATATATATATATATATATATATATATATATATATATATCAGACTCGGTGGTTAATGTTTGTATCTCATGTTGAAACTACGATATTCATGCAACGAATATAGGCAGGGAATTCAATTTAATTCATTATATCCTCAATATATCCTCAGGGTACTAATTCTGGTAATAAAATAAATATTCGATAGAAAAAAATCTAAAACAAATAAGAATAGCGCAGGCTATATTTTGGCAAATATGAAATTTATGATTGCTTATAATAGTATCCTCCACATAAAATAAATTTTCTAAGTAATGTTCCAACCCTTGCGTTCAGTTCCTACCATCGCGCTTACAGTCAGACCCATTGCTCCACATTGGTCTCTAAATTATAATAAAATAAAAATTAAAAAATAAACAATATATATATATATATATATATATATATATATATATATATATATATATATATATATATATATATATATATATATATATAATATATATATATATATATATATATATATATATATATATATATATATATAAATATATATATATATATATATATATATATATATATTCTTCTATATACTAAATAAATTTGTTAATGCACATTAAACATATATTATCAAAATGTAAAGGGTCTTCGTACGAAAACACATGATTTCTATAGAAATTTGAATTGCAATAATTATGATATTATTATTTTAACCGAGACTTGGCTGAACAGTGGTATTTTAAATTCTGAATTGTTTAGTGATAATTATAGTGTACATAGAAGAGATGGGGATATATTCTGTTCAATTACAAAGGACGGAGGAGTATTGGTAGCTGTAAATAATAAGTTTAACTCTCGCCGAATGGCAACCTGGGAGAGTTCTTGTGAAGACTTGTGGCTAACAGTAAATATTAGTAAAAGTAGTACAATAGCTCTTTGTTCGACCTATATTCCTCCACCGATTAGTAAGACAGTCTTGGATAAATTTATGGACAATTTCAATCGTGTGTCGGAAATTATGAGTTATACTGCTCTTGTTGTAGGAGACTTTAATTTAAGTTGTAAATACTGGGAGCTAGTAGGAAATACCAAAAACGGCCATCACATGCATTTTTTGGCTAAATCTCTTGTAGATCCATATCCATATCCATTCTTTCAGTGTTTGGCAAAGTTTTTGAATCTTTGATTTATCCATCTATATATGCTCAGTTTAAAAGTTTTATTAGTGACCATCAACATGGTTTTACTACAGGTAGATCAACTATGACGAATTTGGTAAATTATACTGACATTGACAAAAGAAAAATTGATGTTATTTATTCAGATTTCAGTAAAGCATTTGATCTAGTGTCTACTTCAATACTACTTCTTAAGTTGTCCACGTATGGTCTGGCGGGATCAGTATTGTGTTGGCTAGAGTCATATTTGACCAATAGATACTTTTATGTCGTTGAAAATGGGCATGAATCCACTAAATTTAAGATAACATCTGGAGTTCCTCAGGGCTCGCACTTAGGGCCTTTGTTGTTTAATATCTTTATTAATGACCTGCCAAAATGCTTCAAGCATTCTACACCTTACATGTTCGCTGATGACCTTAAGTTTCTAAAAACCATAAGTAGCATTAAAGATGTAAAAGCCCTACAGAATGATGTGATAAATTTGTTCAATTGGTGCAAGATAAACGGAATGGTACTTAACGCAGAAAAATGTTATTTCATTACTTTCACTCGTGATCATATTGAAGTAAATACCCAGTACTTCATTTCAGATTTATCATTAAAACGCGTTAGCACTATTAGAGATCTTGGTGTGATGTTCGATGAAAAGTTGACTTTTATTCCACATATAGACAATATAGTAACAAAAGCTTCAAGGATGCTAGGTTTTGTCCTTAGGAACAGCAAATTATTCCGAAATTCTAATACTACAATACATTTATATAATAGCTTAGTAAGAAGTGTTTTAGAGTATGGTAGTA
The DNA here is from genome assembly GCA_037127375.1 of Dione juno. Taxonomy (NCBI): domain Eukaryota; kingdom Metazoa; phylum Arthropoda; class Insecta; order Lepidoptera; family Nymphalidae; genus Dione; species Dione juno. The sequence goes on along the minus strand of JAXRJS010000081.1, from coordinate 334,957 downwards.
TGGTGTGGAGACCTCATTATGCGACACACTGTTTACGAATGGAGAGGGTACAAAAACGGTTTCTTTATCATCTGGCATTCGCTCATCGTAAGGCTAAAGAACCTAGTTCGTACAATCCACGCAAACCGATTACTCCTCTCGTAGGACCTCTTCGTAGAACAGTGTTAGGTAGAAATTCACCGATTTCACGACTCTCTAAAATACTAAGCGACAACAGCGAAGTTCTTGACCCATATGGAGACTCAATGTTAAAATATAAGCTTAAAATTTTATCCCATATTTAGATTGTTTTATAAATTTAACTTTGGATAATTTTATCTACAAAAAATGTATTAATATTGTTAAAAGTGTGTTTGTCAGTGTTACATTACTATTAATTTAACGTCACGCTTGTTGTCTTCGTTAGATTAATGAACAAGCGCTTAGTGAATTAAAATTGTATAACTTCATAATTTTTGTTATATAGCATGCTGTATCCACTTTAAAAGATAGGTGCATTTAGTTTTGTTTTTTTTTGTTTTACTCCTTTTTCTTAATGTTTAGTGTTATTATCACTTGTGGATCATAATAAATAAATAAATAAATTAACAAGAATATTCAAAAAGCTTTGGTATAAGCTTCAGAAGAAAACTTTTAATTCCTAAAACTTAGCAAAGTTAAACTTTGAAGCTAAAAGTTATTACTTTATAAGATTACTCCAAATAATCATCATTATTTCATATACGAATAAATATTTTAAATAAGTATTTAAGTCACATGAGGTCGTCGTGGCGCAGTGAGAGAACAACTGACTATACACGAGATGGTTGCTGGTAGGGAGTTCCATCTTAGCTGATTGTTTTTAAATCATTTTAATTTCTTCACCCTGCTTAAACAAAATGTGGCGTTGAGTTCCCACACTAAACATCCAAATTATGAAAATCAGAATATCATTAACGGTGTGTCTAAACACTAGGTTTTCTTTGTATATTCTGCATTGTGCGGGAAAAAGCGTGAAGTTAGATAAACGAGGTCACGTCCAAGTTGAACTCGTGTACCGAGAGTTCTGTGTTAATTTCATAATAATTGAAGGTGTCGACCTTAAAGTAAAAAAATTTAACAACTTTAAATTTGCTGTAAACGGGAAAAGCATATTAACTAATTAGTGCATCTGTGGAAAACAAATATTATATATATATATATATATATATATATATATATATATATATATATATATATATATATATATATATATATATATATATATATATTCATTTCATCTATAGGAACTTTATAGGAACTTCCTTCACAACCTTCACTTGATCTTGAGAAAAATGGTCTTAATAGACGCACAGACGACAGACAGACAGACAAGCAACAAGATGATCCTATAATTATTCCATAACTTTTGACACACAGGTATCTTTCCTTTAAGAGATGCCATGGACTACACTGCAAGCATTCTTACATACGAGTACATACGAGTATATTGTTCAATATAATAATAGCATCATCCGTTATCAGTAAAGTGGCTACTCTTGAAACTAGCCAACTGTGTAGATAATATAGAGTGTTTCATAATATACAAGCTGTAGCCCGCAATTTCAGTTAAGTGGACTTAAAATCATAAAATTCTGTATTTTCCCGTGACTATTGGAATTTCGGGAAATCTTCTCTTAATACTTCTACGTTATTTAGGTTTAGGGAATGAATTTTAGGAATTTTACGTTACGTTTGGGGAAAGGAGTGTCTTAACACTAGGGTCCTTCCTCCAACAGTTCCCTCTGCCCATCTTGCTATGTACAGGATACAGCGTGGAACTAATTAAATAAATAAATAAATAAGTATATGAATGAAAATAGTATAGTAATAGTAATCATTAAAGTAATCATTAAAGGATTTGATGGAGGCCTACAATTGGTGGGCTCCCACTGAGGTACTGCAGAGGCTTGACTTTTTTATGTTTTTATTCGGTTGTGAGTATAATGCTGTCCTGATCTACTCTACTCTACTGGCCTTGACAACGACACCAGGTGGGGAGGGAAGAGAGTACTCCGTCCTTGAGAAGAACAAGCACTATGTAGCTTCTTGAGAGGGGTCGTCAACGACAAGGGCGTCCCCTGCGGGACTTGAACTTCGGCTTGCGGCCAACGAGCGGGCTGGAATTTTGCTTAATTTTAGTTAAAACAATAAGTAAAAAGTAACATACAGTTTATCTTCACACTTTTAACTGTATATTATGGCAGAGCCTACTCTTCCATAATATACAGTTAAGAGAGAATCGAGTGTCAAAACATTCCATTTTCCACTTTTTATTTGAATTTGAAACATTATACGTTAAGTGGCAGAACTCTACGCCGCACAAGAAATATAGACTATCCCGTGCACAATCTTCGGAATTTTTCGTAATTACGTTATGATAGTGTCCATTTTCTGTCGTCTCTGTCAGATTTTCTACTCGGATAGTAATTAACACATAATTCGTAGATTCTAAATCTACGGTAAAATTTGAGGAGTAGGTCAAGTTCGACTTTGAAGTGATATATGTTAAAAAACGTATTAATGAATTTACCAAAATCGGTGATCGGTGGCTTAGACTAACCGCGCTTATAACTCGATTGTATCGAATCAGGAATTTTTCCATAGGACAGTGAGTACGCTACAATTATTACCTAAAAATTATTACCTAATAAATGATATTACAAATAACTGAAATTTTAATGCTGCAGGATATTTCAAAGGACCCAATTGATAAAAAAGAGAAAAAAAAATTCTCGAGGATTCAAAAAAAGAATCATCTTAGCTCTAAGGCATTAACTTTAGAAAACCGGCAGTAAATTATTTGCCGTCCAAGAAATGAAGTATGCATTCTTATTTTGAATAAAACTATTTGAATTTGAGGCTTGATGAGTCAGGTGTCGAGTTAAAATACTTTTATCTAACCTTTCACAATGTAGCTTCCGTTCACATGAGATTTTGTTACGAGCTTTACTTTTTTATATATATAAATATATTCGTATTAGTTTTGATTTCGCCTCAGAAGGATATTTTTTAATTTCCCAGCCCTCGTGAGGCCAAGAATTTTCCCGAAATGGAATAAGATGCCAAGAGTAGAGTTACGGGCTACAGCGTGAATCTATAGGAGCGGATGCCCGATTCTGGGACAGTATAATTATTTCACGCAGCAGTGGTGAGTATGTATATATTGCAATTGAGAGACATGGCGACATATCAAAGACTTAGAACTTTATATACTTGGTTACTTCTTGTTCTTGGCTATGACTTCTTAAGTGTCGATCGATACTTAATATTTAATTATTTTTCCATAATTTAATAAAAGTGTAAGCCGGAGAGATTAGCCACTTATTATAAATATGTTATGTTCAAGATAATAATGAAAATTATAACATGTTTTTGATCAACGAAGCTTATCTATGTAATACTCTTAGAAGAACGGGCTTCGAGACTGGCCAGTTAGAGATTTATATAATCATATTAAATTATTATTTTAACAACTTCGTGCCAATATTTATCATTAAAATAATTTTATGCGGGAAATGAACCCACAACCTTCCCGATTACATTCAATCTCTTTGTACTAAATTAAAAATACGGCATCAAGCACTTTTTGAATCATTATAATTTGAGAAATTCTTATATATATATATATATATATATATATATATATATATATATATATATATATATATATATATATATATATATATATATATATATATATATATATATATATATATATATACAAGCTGGTTTCCCGATTGTAATTATAACTTTTATTTTACTTATAGTTTAATAGGTTTCGCTGCGTCTATTATGCAATGAGACAGTACTTGTAATATTTTGGGTTTTATTTCAATTCGAAGGATTAAATTTTTTATAAAAATCTGTATAAAAAAGGAGCTTTCTGTTGTATCCTATAGTATTACCTAGTGCTGAGCCATACCTTTAACCATTCTGCGCCTCTCGCTCTACTTCGAAAGCTAGGCTCAATTTTTTCTATTAGCCTGATTGAATTAATTTTTGTATGAATTTTTCGACGTTGCCTTACTTAGGCTTCTTAATAAAAAAAATCACACTTTGCCACTGAAAGTTAGCATGGCATAATATACAGTGGATTTTTAACGTAATATAACACTAACTTAAATATATATATGACAATATGAAAGTTTTATTCAAAATTAAATTGTCATTTTATAACGTTCCCATTAACATTTACATAATACCGCTTTTAGTTAATTTATTGTTTTTTAATGTTGTTTTTTTCTTGATTGACTTTGAAAAGCTTTTAGACTAATCTGTATGCACAATTTTCATATTTATTTTCTATTTAATATATCTCAAAATGTCAATATCTAGGTCCGTTACAAGCTCAGTCAGTCAGTCAGTTTATAATATTTCCTAATATCTCTATATGTCTCCATAATTAGAAACGAGAGCTAAAGCTATTATATATTTTAAGGTAAGAAAATAAAGCCATTTTTCAAAATCATATTCATATATTTGTATAAATGAAATATTTTATTATATTATATACAATAGTATAATAATATATAAAATATAAAGATATATTTATATATATATATGTATATATATATATATAAAAGATATAATATTACTAAATATTATTTATATTTTATATATTATTATATTTTTGTGACACTTTTGTGTCATTGTAGGATACATTTACACATTGTGTGAATATATATTTTAGCTAATAGTATCTTCTATACTTTTACTCGATTTTTATATACAGAAGAGGGTAAGAGAACTCAGTATTAAGAGCTTAATACATTAAGTACTTAGTCATAGTAGAATGGTGAAAACCTACGTAGAGTTTTGTTTTACCAAAGAGGGGATGTAAACCCATTTATTTATGCCCCCGAGTGGGGACTGAACTCACAACTATCGCGTCTATAGTCCTAATGACCAACTGCGTCACGATGGCTTCAAATAAAACAATTGTATGCTATTTAATATTCAATAATTAAAAAAAATACCATTAAAGGTCTGAAAAGATAAATAGAAACTAAAAAAAATTAACACGCTATAAGCTTACCAAAATCACAAATTTTTCGCACTAATTACCACCTGAAACCCACACAATTTTACTAAATAACACTACACTTAACACTAAAAAGTACTAAAAGCTTTCGTAGTGTAACGTAGTAGAAACTTTCGAGTTGACTGAAACACGCGCACTTCGTACGGCGGTCTAGTGAATACTGAAGGGGCATGCGTGGTTTGGATCCATTCAAATTATTGTACAAAGCTCTATTAAGCTTTAAACTGATTCAAAAAATAGTTTTTTCTTTTTAATTTGGAACCAAGTGTTACTCAGCTTTCTGTTAATTTCAGATATATTGTGCAGTTGTGCATATTGTGCTCTCTTGTTTAGATATATGGCCCTTTAAAACCCTTTAAAAATAATTAAAATATTTAATAAAAATAGCACTCTCTCTTGCCAAATGATTGTTCTTTGCAATAATCTTTGGGTAGCGGAAATTTGTAAAAATCTCCCTACAGAGACGCTAACAACAGTAATAAGTTGTATAAATCATATAAGAATTACGACGCAACGTGAGGAAGAACGCATGGCTTACTGGTCAGAGCGCTTGGACGGTATATGAGGCGCGGGTTCAAATCCCACTGCGTTACAAAATGTATATGATTTCTTTAAGTATTTCGTTTAATCAAAACGAGACGTATACAAATTTGTAATTATAAATTTTCCTCAAATTATAATTATCCGTACAATAAATACTCCATTACGATGGAGCCCGTACTAAATAACTTCAATTTTCTTGTCCTGAAATGACAACGTTGTGTTCCTCAACATATCGGTGATAACGGAGTGTTATTCAGTTCCTTCCGTTATCGATGATAACGGTACCTCCGTAACATAAAAACATAAGGACCCCATATAAGTATGAAGAGGTTGTAGCGGAAGAGACGTGACGTTTCGCGCTCCCTATACCCTCAGACTACCCCATTCATTCCACTAAGACTGTGACCAGACCGCCATCAGACTCAATCATCTCAACTACCTTACAATGTAGCTTTAAGCACTTTCAGAATATGATTACTTATTTACTAGAGGCGAAATGATAATAAAACATTTCTCGAAGTAAGGATCGAATCGATACCCATCGTGCTTAGCCAGACATTGTAAAACTTCACCATTTTGTGTGTTAATTATATACGCAAGAATGAAAAAAAAAGAATATATATATATATATATATATATATATATATATATATATATATATATATATATATATATATATATATATATATATATATATATATATATATATATATATATATATATATATATATATATATATATATATATATATATATATATATATATATATATATATATATATAATGGAATGTTTTGACACTAGATTTTCTCTACCCACCCTACTACGGTAGATGTATGAAGCTAAATGCTATTTTAATCATTACATTGTCAAATTACTTCATACATTTTAAAATTGCTTGTCACCTGGAATTTTGCAAAATCGCAATATTATATTCTTACACGTTTGTGTGACGTAAGCTTTTGTGATAAACCTCGTGATAAAGCTGTATGTGAAAGGCGGGATTGTATGATGTCGTATATTGATATCTACCAGTGACAGTGATATTTTCAAAAGCTTAAATAAAAGCTTTGTGCCCTGTATGCAGATATCTTTAGCCGATTGAGCTGGACTTTTGTATACTCATTTAGTTTTGTTGATAATGCATGGATTAATTTATAATATATACTTTTAGTTTTATATTTATTAGTAATTTTTAAGTGTTAATTCATATTTAGGAAAGAAAAACATACAATTTTATCAGAACGGGATGTGAACCCGCACTTCGAATGCTATGGTCAGCGGTGTCAGGTCATTCTTAATACCACGTAGCGTTCCGCGTCAGACCATACTGGTCATCATCTTCATCCCTTACTTTTAATGCACAATGTAAGATATTGGTGTAAGTACTAGGAGAATATAAATGTCCCTCTAAATTCAATATGATAGATTTTTAAAGATGCAGGCTGTCTATATATTGTGAAAGTTTTTATTTGCCCAAGTTCTTTTTACAGTAAAATGATATTAGTGAAATTATTGTGAAAGATTTTGAAGATTCCTATGGATTGTTTTCTTGGGGTTCAATGAATTCTATGATTTTCAAAAACTTATTAAGCAATTTATTAATTTTAAATTTCCTGTATATAACCGATATCTCTAGGGCTCAGGACTGTAAAGAAAAAACATAGAACTCTTATAGGATCATATTTTTGTCCGTCCGCGTGTCTGTCTGTCAGTCCGTCTGCTATACGCTTAAATCACAAAACATCGAGGCTCAATGTCAAAATTATTGCTCTACTGAACTTCGATTTCCATACAAATTGTGGCAAAAGCGAAACGTAAACTATCATAACTTTTGATTGCGTTGACTTAGAAGTTTAACTTTTTATGTGCTTCAAGAATTTATAGACTTGAAGAATTTCGGTTTGGTACCTCCACGCGATCTTAACAATAATTTCCTTAATATACCGATATACAAATAGAAAATCCTACAACAAAGCTATACTATAAGAGTTCCATTATCTCCTTTACAGGTACAGAAACCTAAGAAAGCCGTATTGGCGCAGCGGCACAGCTTCTAACTGTAAGTGCGATGGTTGGTGATTCGATTTCTAAACGAGGATAAATTATATTACTTTCCTCCCTCTGGTAACAAGATGAAGAAGAACGGAGAGTTTTAGCACTACTTGATTAAATAACACAAAACTACATTAAATTAAAATTTTGCTAAACGCGCAATAAAATTCATTAATCGCAAACGATTTGTAAGAGCCGTTGTGTAAATAGAGATATCGAATTAAAGAAATCGAGAAGCGATTTAGGCAAAGGGGCCGAATAATCATTAATTGTTTGCCGAGACGTTCTAATATCCAAGAATTGTGTTTATTTTGTAAAAGAGTTTGAGCTGAATACGTTGAGGTATAGTGGGTGTAAACTTAACTGTACGCAACCGTTCCAGATACAAATCTTATTTGACTAATAAAAAACATTAATAATACTGGTATTATTAAGGTTGTTGGTCATTGTTTAATTTACTTTCCAAATAGTAGTCAGTCTGTCTGTCTGTCTGTCAGTCCGTTTGTAAGAAAAATCTAGATTTTCAGACCACAACGCAGAAAAATTATAATTCGAAGCCAATGCAAAAAAATACGAGTGTTTATGCCTCGTTTTTTGTGAAATTATATTATACTAGCGACCAGCTCGTGGCTTCGCCACATAAGTAAACTGAATTGCGTTTAATATTCTAATGATATTTATAGTGTTATTCCATACTAAGGATATAAAAAATACTTAAAGAAAACATAACTATATAACGCACAACTTAGCGGTCAGAACGCTTGGACGTGTTACATGAGGCGCCGCTTTAAATCCCGCTACATTCAAATTTTTATATGTTTTCTTCAAGTATGAATAGCGTTTATTTCGAAATATTATCTATACAAAAGTAAATTGAACATATTCAGTATACTCGGATATAATCTAAATGTTGCCAAATACCTTACTAGTATTGAACAAATATATAAATATATTAGCTGCTGTTCATTTACCCGACACAACTGATATAGCAGTTATAACGTTCTATAACTCATCGGTCATACAATATTATAAATATTCATATAGTGGTAAATATGATTGCACTTACCTTCTGACAGCACCAACTACGCGTCTGACGCCACCAGGTCTAGACAGTCTGTGACCATGTCTCGACAGTCCGTGACCTTGCCTTGACAGTCCGTGACTAGGTCTCGACACTTCGTGTCTGTGACCAGGTCTCCAAAGTCAGTCTCCTTGAAGCGTCTCCTCCACGACTCCTTGATGCTTATTCTATATCTAAAAGTAGACTGGATGTCGGCTTTACTATCACTTATATACTATTACGAATTTGTACTACCCACATAATATAACATTCGATGTTCTATACACTTGCGACTACCCTACGGTATTATATGTAAAAAGTATCTAGTATGTAAAAACGTATATACAATATATAACATACAATATTTTTTTTTTATAGAAAGAAAAGAAAGTCATTTTGTATATAATATTTTCTGTAAGTAGACATTTTGTAGTTTCTCACATCACAATGTAAATTAATCACCATATCCACTTCTTCCAATTGGAATTTATGTTCCAAGTTATTCCAACATCATTTACATTTTTACTTTCTCAGCAATTCGCCTTTGTATGTGTAACGTAGGCAATGCTTAAAGTAATATTTATATTACACGAATTAATATTTTTTAAGCTTTTCCACTGTAATTATTGTATTTGCTCTGTAGCATGAATATTAACTAAACTTGTCAATACAGAATTTCAAGTCCAACTTGTTAAATATATAATTTGAACTTACCCACTTGAAGTCGCTTTATTTAAAACAAATCGATATTTTAAAAACAAATCGATACCTTCTTATTTATTATTCATTTGACAGTTTATTTACTCCTATATCTGACAACATACAAAAATTAAGTAAATAGATTGTAAATTAAAAAAAAACGTAATTAAGTCCGCTTATGAACTTGATGGCAACAATTGCTTTAAGCCGATGGTTAGGGACCGGAAGGCTGCCTCTGGTCAGCACATCGCCAGTCCCCTTGCCTCTAGCACTTAACCTCCAGCTGAGTCCTCTCCGGTCCAGTTAATAGCTGCTACTCGAGAACCTCTCCGCCCCAACAGCCATGAAAATAAATAAAAAGAAAATAAAAAAGCCTTTGTTGTCGGTTGCATTGTAAAGAACATTAATAACAATTACAATGTAATGCTTTTATTTGTAATATATCTCTGCATAGCTGATATACATATAAATATAATATATATTATATATATATATATATATATATATATATATATATATATATATATATATATATATATATATATATATATATATATATATATATATATATATATATATATATATATATATATATATATTATATTATATTATTTTATTTTAATTATTATTACTCACCAAGAACGCCTCTTCGGATGTAGGCAACAGCAATGTAGTGGCATCTAAATCTAAACTTGTAAACGTGTACATGTTCGTCGATTGGAAACATTATATATGTCAAAATTCGTAGTACATGCAGTAATGTTAAATAGTGTATAATACTTAAAAATATATAAAAATATGTAATATAAGAATTATTATGCCTCTCCCGCATCTACCGAATAAGCTGAATAGATTGACTGCTCTGTTATTTTGTACTCTATTTTGTGTTAATTAAGACATAGTTTTGAATAGCAAAACCCAACTTATAGAGTTTTTTTTCTACCAGGATAAAATCTGTATTAATATGTAGGTATTAGTACAACGAAATTTTAACCCAAACCAATCTCAGCTTTTGATAAGCTTTAGTTTGACTGTCATTATATTTACATTTTACTATTTTTTAAGCTTCACACTAAATCCTGCACATAGTAGGTAGGCACAGGTAACCGCAGGTAGAAGAAACATAGTGTTAAGACACTCCATTCCCCACCTTTCGCCTTTCGAGGCATTGTGTGATAAGTGGCGGTTGCTTGTTGCCAGAGCGAAGAAAATTAAATTAATTAATTCCCCCCTAGTGGGAATCGAACCCACAAACGGTCGCGTTTTCAGGCAGACGCTTCTACGCCATGACAGTCAATTTCTTAATATGATATTTTAATTAATACCTGCAAAACTTAATATGCAGTCTCGCTTAGCTTAAAATAAAAAAAGAATAACACACTCATTTTTATTATATTTCAATTTATATTTATAAAAGACTTTTTAAGCTTATGAAAAATAGCTTCATTGTCAGACAATTGCCTGTGTGAAGTTAGAGGTGTATTTTATAAAGCTTTTCTAATAGTTATTTAAGCTTATTACTATTGTCTTTGATTTTCGAGATTTTTGTACATTTCAAAAGGAACTCTTTTCTCTGAATTATTGCATATATTTATATTTTTTTTACAGGTTTCAACACTTTGCAGTAGTAGTCATGATTAGGTGGATAAATATTCTATAGGCTATAGACAATTAGTGAAAAATATATATAAAGAACTAATACTAGGTAGTACTTTAGCTAGCTAAGCTTAGTCTATCCATGTTAATAATGTATGTATATTTGCGTTTCTTTTGACCGTTCAGTACATAAAAGTGAATAGTTGCTCTGCTTCAGAGGACAAAACGAGTAAATGTCATTATGAGACACAAAGGCAGCATAGTCAAAGGCTTAATAGTCTTATCCATGTTATGCAAAGATATACTGATTTTTTTTTTAAATTTTTTTTTAATGTATGAAACATGTTGTTTTGGATGGCGGAACACAACACCGCAATGTTGCCTAGTTTTTTTTATTATGGATTATAGAAAGCCTCTATCTATACATGAATATTTAAATACACCCATAATGTTAATAATTCACAACTCTTCTTTTTTTTTAAAGTGTAATAACACTTTAAAAAATGTTAAAAAACTAATTTATTTGTGCTATCCGCCTTATAAAACTTAGAAATTACATATCTGTATAATTTGTAAGTGAATTTATAATTATATTATATATAATTATATTTTAGATATCTTAATGTATTTAAATATAGAAAAAAAATTAAAAACGTACGTACTACATATACATAATATGTAGCGATTAGATAAACTTAAACTTAAGAAAAAATGTCTTTGTTTTGCCTTCTATACGAATATGCGAAGGATATGTAAAGATATAACAAAATTTATAAAATGATAGCGCACCGTAGCTCAGCGATAGCTCGTTGCAGTGGACTGGCGTTCCGTTAAACCCGGCATATTCTAAAGAATTCTAGGGATTTTACTTTTCTAAATCTTATAGAAAAGTTTGCTGAATATAATATTTAAAATATAAACGTTGTTTGAACGAGGAATGGATAATAACTTGGATTTTATAAAGAAAACAATAAGCACGTGCCTTATATGTGGATAAGTCTTTTATTTCCTTCATATATAACTAAAATCATATAGACTTCACGGGGGAAATTATGTTCCATCGAAAATATTAATACATTGTTTCAATATCAATAATGATGAAGAGCTTCCACCTCACTTGATGTAACCTCACGAGCTTTTAAGTTACGTGTCGTATCGTAATAATGCGAATAACAAGTGACAATGTCAAGAGTAAAAAAATATGTTTAAGGTTGTTGAAAACACATAAAATTGAGATATATATATATATATATATATATATATATATATATATATATATATATATATATATATATATATATATATATATATATATATATATATATATATATATATGTATATATATATATATATATATATATATATATATATATATATATATATATATATATATATATATATATATATATATATATATATATATATATATATATATATATATATATATATATATATATATATATATATATATATATATATATATATATATATATATATTGTATTTGAAAGGTGTATCTTAAACCTATACATAGGTCGTGCTCCGAGCTCCTTTGATAATTTTGGCACCAACACGGTGAACCCACAGAATGCTATGAAGTTTTGTTCACTTTGTAGCTTAATCCGGGGTCACGGAAATGCTTTCGCCATGATGAGTCAAGTGATGAACAAGGGGGACTACCTGCCTTTTCTCAAAAAGCTTGCAATGAACTTTTTTTTTTGAAACACCATAACTCCTGAACATGACAATTAAAGTAATAAGCGTAATTCCCCATAGCATTTGGATAATACCATATACATTTTTTTATGGATATAGCGTCTGTAATAGATGTATTAAATATATTAATTTTTATTTGCGTAGCTCTTATGCTTTAGATTTTGTCACTGACTGACTGATCTGATTGATCATCAAAGCTCATAAGGTACTTCCTAAAATTCTGAAAAGCTGCGATTTGGTATATAAACTAGTACTGGTACACAAACAATAAAAAAATATATAAAACTTTTAGTCCTCTACCCCTTAAACTAGAGGATAAAAAGTTTGTATGAGATTTTCTGATTTAAGAGTAATTTGAAAAACTATAAAGCCTTCTTATAAATACTAAAAATACCTAGTTGAGGATTTTCAAGATATCCTCCCCTCTCCTTTAAGTTGGGTAGTGTAATCTTGTTTGAGCTTTCCCATACAGATTTTACCAACCCGTTGCTTTATACTAGGTAACTCATATTATCACAAGTAGCTTTCTTTATCATCCTTCTATTATGTTTCATCTGACCAATTTCGTCTAAAAAACGTAATCTGCACTTTATTGTCCATCTGTCCATCTGTCCATCTGTCTCTATGTTTGTCTGTCAGGATAATTTTTTCTCAAAAACTCTCTGAACCACCTAAAACTCTATTTTCTACTCTTGTATACACAAGTATTATACATGACTTGTTGATACGATGCTCTTTCCGTTATCTGGAAATCGCGCCCAAAATTAGATCGCCTTTTCAGGATGTGCTTGTTTGTTTTTTTATATCCTTGCCTATATCCTGTTCTTTTTTATATTATTAAGTATTTTCTACTTCTTCTTCTACTTTCTTTATTTTAAAGTCCTTGTTTGGCTAAACAGCCAAACCACACATTTTGACTAAGATGTAGAGTTTGTGAAGTTAGGGCGTATAGAGTCAGAAACTTGGCTCTACGTGAAATCTAATAACTTTTTAACAGTGCGGGCCATGGTCTTGGAAACGTTTTATATGAAAATGATTTAGTGGTATATTCTTTTCTGGTATATTTTGTTTATATCCATAGGTGAATGTTTATTGCATAATGCAAATTTACAATTCCAATTTTATTGGGAGTTCGTCACTCGATCAAAGTAATCAAATTTTAAGTGAATTTTCGTTATTAACTCAGCAAAATTTGACGCACGTTGATTGATTAAAACAGGTACTAAATTATTGTTTTCTGCATATTGTGGAATAAACAGGAAAATTTAATGATCTATTGTACAATTTCTGCTCAGTTAGGAACGTCGCGTTAGTAGGGGCAGAACTTGTGGCGTTCCTAACTGAGCAGAAATTGGATAATACGCTCATTAAATTTCCTTTACAAGGTTGTCCTTGTACCCTTTTTATTACTTTCACTAGCTAAGTTTAGTCTCACGCGGTATCTCGGCATAGAGCAGGCACAGATTAAACAGAGTGAACCGAGGGTTAAGATTCTCCGTTCTCCACTTTCAACTTATTTTTGGTGGTATTTCGTATTGAGTGGCAGAAATCACCGCTATGTGCTGTTCTCCTCTCCTTGAATTGTCCTCTTGGTGGCATAGTGAATGAAAATACCCCATAAACACCCCTCATACCCCCGAGTGGGGCTCAAAATCATAATATTCAAGTTCACAACCACATACTGTAGCACCACACCACGATAATCTCTATCCATACTAAGTAAATATACAAACGCCCACAAATTCAAGCGTGCCAATTTTTTGAAGTTTTAATACCAAGATTTTGTTCTTTTTTGCTCTAACTTTTGTACAAAATATAAAAACAATCATACATTTAGTTCACAAGTGTACTTAATATCTCTATAAAAGATCTCTTCAATTATCCCGTGGAAGTGGATAAGTGCAAACTCCAAAGCATTAAATTAAAACGATGCAAAAAGAAAATAAAAATAAATATTAAATAGAAAAAAGTATGTTATCATTTATAAGTAAAAATAATATACATACTAGTGGCTTGTCCACGGCATCGCTCGCTTAACTAGACAATTATTTATTCTATTTAAAACGTAACGTAACGTTGGCTTACATACATTCGTTTGAAAATTTTTACATCAATTAGTATCATCGTTGTTCTCACATTTGCTCTAGGTAATATATAACTAATATATATTTTTTTTATTTATGTGAAAATAATCGTTTTTTTTGCAATATTTATTTGGGGTGATCGGTACTAGCGTGCATTAAATGCAGTTTTTACTGCGTAATTTCAAATTCCGGGTAAAAATACAGATAAAAACCAGTTCAGTTCACAAAATACAAATAAAAACCAGTTCAGTTGTTGCGGATACATACATTAACGTGTTTATAATGTGCTTAATAATTGATATTTCAAGAGTAAATCTATAATTGTATGCAGAGACTTCAACATCTTTGCTAGAGTGTCCATTTTCTTAATTTGTTTATATTGTTAAACTTATCTAACATTTCCTCTGAACCTACTCACATTTGCAATGTCTTCTGCCACTGTGAGATTCTTGAATAACTTACTGTCGTTGTGGACAAACAATTTCAGTACATAAATCGTTATAAGTATAATAATATCAAAAAAATCTCAAATATAGAGATGGCCGGAGTAAATCCAAGTCTATTGTATAACAAATTCTTCAAATATCTCTCTACAGAATTTAAAAGTATTTTTAAAGAGCAAAAATCCTATAAAAGTTTCATCTTAAATTTAATTTTACAAAATCCAATTTACAGATAACTTAAGTTATATATTATTAAGATTTTTAAATTACCACTTGGATTTGCTATAACAAAGTATTAATACATAGCTAAGTTCATGGAACATTTCAAATGTCATCCTCATCAATTTTGTATGCGGATAAACCACCATGACATGGCGGTGTGACGTGTCATTTATCAAAATCAGATTATGTTGACGTCGGCCTGCGCTGCTGTTCTACTACATTCTTATATAGCTAAGTATTTTAAATTTTAGGGCATATGACGCAGCGGGAGCGTCTGACTGTACACGTGAGGGCTGTGGGTAGGATCCCCATTCGAGTCATTAGACGTAACATCGTACGTCACCATAGTGGTGCCACTATGGTGACGTACGATATTACGTCTTATTGATTGTACCACCTGCTGACATACCATATTCCAATAGGCCCATTTCACGACCACCAAGCTTTGAAAGGATCTGGATATGTACATCACACATATCTGGAACGAAGCAATTGAGAGACTTGGCGACATATCAAAGACTTAGAACTTTATATACTTGGTTACTTCTTGTTCTTGGCTATGACTTCTTAAGTGTCGATCGATACTTAATATTTAATTATTTTTCCATAATTTAATAAAAGTGTAAGATGGAGAGATTAGCCACTTATTATAAATATGTTATGTTCAAGATAATAATGAAAATTATAACATGTTTTTGATCAACGAAGCTTATCTATGTAATACTCTTAGAAGAACGGGCTTCGAAACTGGCCAGTTAGAGATTTATATAATCATATAAAATTATTATTTTAACAACTTCGTGCCAATATTTATCATTAAAATAATTTTATGCGGGAAATGAACCCACAACCTTCCCGATTACATTCAATCTCTGTTGTACTAAATTAAAAATACGACATCAAGCACTTTTTGAATCATTATAATTTGAGAAATTCTTATATATATATATATATATATATATATATATATATATATATATATATATATATATATATATATATATATATATATAATATATATATATATATATATATATATATATATATATATATATATATATATATATATATATATATATATATATATAATATATATATATATATATATATATATATATATAATACAAGGGGCTTGACTGCATCTTCAATTGCAAATCACTTGCAATCAAAGTTTACAGACGCAAATCCTATAAAGAAATATCGGTTACAAAGTTAAATTTGCTGTCGTATGCTGAGCGCCTACTACTAGAAATTTAATGTTTTGTATGAATTTAACTACGCATGTAACTTTGTAATTATTAATTTCTCAGAGTTTTGCCTTTGTTGGTACTAGATGTTCTAACTTCTTGCCGAATTTCATAACACTAGATCAACGGTAAGTAGCCTATACCGTTTTGTACGTGCGGCAAATTTCATACTTTGTCTTAAGAAAATATTAATTATTTTGTAGTAATTTTCACTTATCGTATTAACAATGATATTATTATTGCCTTAAATAGATCGTCGGTTCTTAATAGAGATGTACCGACAACGGCGGCCGACCGACCGTAAAGCCGACTAGTCCGGCCACTAGTCGGCCAAGAACGTCGACAATCCTTATTAATACTTTGTTTGTATTCCACATTAAAATGTATTACTTATATACAAATTCTGATTGCTTATTAATATTTTTATTAAGTTAACGATCAGTTTCTAAAACTACTGGAAAATTAAACATATCAATGACGTCAACAATCATTTTTTTTTTATTTTTTCCATTCCATTCCATTATAAAAAATAATTTCAATTATTCACATATGTGATGTGACAAATGTTCAGCTTGGCGGACTAGACTAGGCTTCTTTACAACCTCGCAACTAGTAGGCTAGTCGGCCAAAATCATAGTCGGCACATATCTAGAGTTTATATTAAATATTAAAAAACGTTTCTAAGCTATCAGGTAAAATATTTAATATATTGATGATTTTTAAAGTGTTAATCCACACGAAGGATAGAAAAAATACTTAAAAAAAATATATAAAAAAAATTCTCTTGGAATCTTGGACGGTTACCATGAGGCGAGGTTTCGAATCCCGCTGGGTTCGAAAAATTTTTATACGTTTTCTTTAAGTAGGTAAAATATTTGCTTTTGAAAATAATAAACGATGTTAAAAAAAAATATTCCTAAGCTCTATTAAAAAAAATTAAGTATAACAAAGCTCTTCATGTGCCTGTTCTGGTAAAAAAAAACAAAACACGGCGTTAAGTTCCGCCACTCAACAAGCAATGACTCCAAAAATGGTGTCTCAACACTACATTCCCTATATAACATTCTATTAATTTAATTTATTTATGACTATTATATTACTTTGTGGACTATTTATTCACTTGTACTGTATTTATTATTCAACTGTCTTTATTACAGTTAGTATATACCGCACATACCTACCGCATAAATCTAGGTCGACAACTAAATAGCCTACGAGTGTATCTATATTTATTTGTACCTAAGAATACAACTGAACTAAACCGATAAGCGGATAGCCTACATAATAGTGTACACACAATACACGGACAGACCATTGTGCTCATGTCTTATGTATAATCTTACTAATCTTTATAAAAATCTCTATATTGATCTCATTATAATATATAAAGAATAATGCAAATAAAGTATGTAGTAATTTAATAAAAAAAAAATAACTTCACATAGAGAGAACCTGGTGTCAAGACACTACTTTCTCCGCTTCCCGTCCCAAAATGAGAGATTGTGTGCCAATCTCGATCATCTCAAGGTTCAAATAAAATAAAACAAAATACTCCTTTTACAATATGACGATTTCAAATTCTATTTTCATACATTTATATTTGAACCTACACTCAATACATAAATATTATGAGAGATCACCACTACTGTGCCATTCAGGTAATAGGCTAAAAGCTGCAAATTTTCATTATCCATAATAAACTTAACAAGTTTTAACTCAGTTATGGGTCTATTTCCACTAACTCATCGTTAAATCGAATTACGTTGAATTTGTACTATATACTAATTATATTAAACGTATACTGTAGCTTGAATTTCAAATTTACGCCCAAATCTTTATAATGTTATAGCTAGAAGCTAGAAGTAAATAGTTGTAGGAATTCGAATCCGTGTACCTTTGATGCTATGAAACGTATGACTGATAAATAATAAATTATTATTGGTTTAAATTTAAATATGTAATATCTTATCTTATCTTTTTCTATAGTTTTATTTAGTTAATTATTTCATTTAGATATTTTACATTTTATTTTTCATTTAGTTTTTAAATTATCATTTGAACATAAAAAAGTATTAATGTATTAATTTAATACAATAAAAAAAAATAAATACTTCAACCAAATCTCTACATATTTTTGCGTTTCGTACTTTAAAAGAAAAAATACGAGAACCTTGTAGGATCATCACTGTGTGGTCCGTCTGTCTATATGCCCGTCTGTAAAGATGTCTTTGTTCTCATCAATATTAAATATCCTAGTCAATAACTCCAAGTTATTAAACCAAAGCAATCAAAAGATGCTATAGTATAGTCTATGCTTCATTTTTTTGCATTTTGTATGAAAATCGCTGTTATCAAGAAATACAGGGCACTTCTGCTACATATACATATATATATATATATATATATATATATATATATATATATATATATATATATATATATATATAATATATATATATATTATATATATATATATATATATATATATATATATATATATATATATATATATATATATATTTACATGTTAAGCTTTGTCTATTTTTACTAGTCATGCTTCATTGATCCAGACTTATAAAATTTTAAAAGAAGTGAGAACTTCCTAATACTGTATAACAGCCTAGCAGTACACATAAAGTAGAAAATCTCCAAATTAATCATTTAAAAGTTTAACCTAGAAAATACTATTACAAACTTATATTTGAAGATCGTTTCATACAAAACGAGCGCATACGACCGCATAAAAAAGTATTGAAGTTTATAAGTACCGTTGAAGTAGTAGTAGGTACTTTCCGTTGACCATGAATGATATACAACACCTATAAGTCCACCGTATCTCAAAGTAATCAGATATAACCTAATATTAACAAACACTCTTCGTATATATTTCCCAATCATTGTTAAGTAGCGCAGCCATACACTGTATTTTGTACTTTACTTTAAGCATCGGTTTAAAATAATTATATTCACAGGGAATCCTAGTGACATATCCAAGGTGTCAAAGTCATACCATCCAAGCGATTTTCTTGTTCAAATAATTGTTATATGAAACTTTTTTGTGTTTAATAATTATTATTAAAAAAAAGAAGTCACCAACACAGCCTCCTTCCGCTATGAGAATATAAAAAAAAGCCTTATTTAACAGAAACAACATCGTAATTCATCGGCACGTGCTCAACGCGATGCTCTCTAACAAGATGCCGCGACGCGAAAATGATTTACGCACAAATGGCAACGTTGAATCGTCAACAATGCTTTTGTCATTCGTTTAGAGCGATAAACCTGAGGAATAGGGAAATACGTATATTATATGTGTAGCAAGACTTTGTTTGGAGAGTGTTGTGCTTTTGGCTCATTTATTAGGAACTGCTTGTTTGTTTAAAATTTGTTTTGTGTGAACGATATTTGTGAAGCTTTTTATGTTTTATTAAAATAAAAGCTTAGCTTTACGTTGTATCCCGCATATAGCAGAGTAGGCCTAGGGCCTAGTGTTAAGACACCACACTCCCGTTCTCAATGCCGCCGTTGGTCTTGTTACCAGAATGAGGAATTAGAAATAAATATTTTTTCCACGTAAGAATCGAACCCACCACCATCGAGTTTACATGACTATAACGAATTAAATAGAGAAGAATAATAAAAATGTTCTTTTTTTTCTCTTAATTTTTTTAAGAATGTCATAAAGATTGGTGAAGCGCAATGACAGTCTACTGCATTATTGTTTCGTAGCGCCTCTCTCACTTAATGGGATGAGCAGAGATTAGCTACTAAACTATATATGATTACAGTTTTTAACCGGCTTGAAAAAGGAAGAGGTTCTTGATTCGGTTGGTTAATACTATTATATTACTGTAGTGAAATTCCTACCTAATACCTACCTACCTACCTACCTAACTACCTTCCTACCTACCTACCTAATACGTGTTAAACTTAAATAACAATGTGAATTAATAAAATACATATTAAAACATCTGTGGAATAAAAATCATTGCAAAGTGTTTTTTTTTTACATTTTAGATATTAAAGTCGATTTTCTTATTAAATGTAATGATACTGACAGACTCCAATGCTCTAAGTAGTCAATATTTAGTAACTTAAGAAGATAGGTCTTAGTGTCCATGCACTCCAATCTCCGCTGAATAAATTCGTTACATGTTGGGTGGCGGAACTTAACGCCGATTTCTGTCTTGCTTAGTCGTTTTTTTAAGGATTTAATCCACAGTCAGACACTGACCCTCTGCATGATGACCTACAGGACGAAATATTCATACCATAAATTCCCAGAAATGAACATCCCATCCGAAACCATCGTATGGACCTCCTTATTATATATAAGATCTAATTATTGAAATTCAAAGTCAAGTCTTAATTATCTGACTTTAGTAAGAAAATGCTAAGTTTAAACATCATTTGGGAGATCAACATCTCCAATATTTATCTTTAGAAACATCTGAGTAGTGAGGGGCTTATTTGTATTTGCGTTAGCGTCTATAGTTACTAATCTGGTTTTGTAATTTGCTATGTTCATTTCACTTCTATGTTTATGGCTTTTAGGCGTACCTAAGTGTAGAGAAGCATACTTTTTTAAATTTATTTTTTCGCGAACAGCGGCATATTTAGAGGGAACTTAGTTATAAAAATAAACTTTTTCTTGAGATATTATGTGTTAACTGGCAGAATCCAACACCGTGCTAAGTTTTATCAGAGCGGAAAAAATAAAATATACTCGCACACGCGAGTGAGAATCAAATCTAACCCCATCGCATTTACATTCAGGCGCTTCCTTTTGCATTAAGATAGCTTCAGATAGAGACCATTTTAGGGAAGAGCTTTAGTTAAAGGTCCCACGGTAGCTTTAAAAGCTTGTTCATATACATGTTCTTATCATGGAAACACAGAGAGAGAGAGAAATAAGAATAACTTTTACTTTTTTTTTTCAGCTTCATGCTCTATCGCATATAGTAGGTACATGGTCAGCGACAGTACTCAACGACAGGGTTTTCGTGCCAGAGTGACAAATTACAATTTACAATGAAACTTACAAAATTACGGCATTATAAAAAGCTCTCGTTATAATAACATATCGATTTGCAATTTAATTAACATTAATCGAAATATATTATTATGGTACAGCACAAAACCCCAACAGCTTTTAAACCTTTTGAAGTAGCTTTGTGTATCAAATTTCTAAGATCTTTGACAATTACCCCACTCCACTGAGCACACGCGCGTACGATAATTACTTGTATCGTTATAATGATATGTAAATAAACTAATATAACTTAGAGGCACGTATTGATCGTCGTAGCATAGTATAAATTAGGTTTATATATATATATATATATATATATATATATATATATATATATATATATATATATATATATATATATATATATATATATTTACTATAGAACAACTAAGAGCCGCCTAAACACATTTTCTGGGCACATCACAAGTTGATATTGTTACATCATTTCCAAAAGGCAGAAGGAACTTCAATTCCAAAATCAATTTATGATAGGAATACAGTCGAGTAAAGTAGAGTTGGGATCGAATAGGAACGTCCAAAACATAGACATATAAAAATATTTTATCCAGCAAAATGCAAAAAACCGGTGAATTCTAATTTGTTTAAGCAGTGAGAGGAGCTCCTAGAGGGGAGCTGAGCATGAATGCGTATTTCAATGGAGCCCCTTGAACGTACACTTGGGTCGCAGGTATTGCGCTAAGCTCCTCCACCTAGAACGCGATGTGCACTCGCACAGTGAATACATGGAATGCTAAGTAGTTTCTTCTTATAAACATGTCTTAAAATATGAAGATTAATATCACGTCTTAGCTAGAATAATTTAGGATACCCCCATGCTGGGTGTGGTGGTGATATACTCGTATGCGAAATAGCTGGCAACGATTGGAAGCGACGAGCCGGTGATCAAGCTCCATGAAGCTGAGAGAGGTCCATGCCCAGCGGTGGACGGATCCAGACTGATGAAGATCATGATGAAGGAATGATTATGACATATCGAAAATTAAACGCTCAAGCTCTAAGATATCTATATATCTAACCGACAATACTAACTTATCACAATTGACAGCTAGTCTACACTGACATTGCTATAAACTGACATTACTGCCTTATCATAATTAACTATATCTCAATTGACAGTTTAATGTAGATTAAGTTACAAATTACAACAGGTAATAAAATAAGGCCAAATATGTACATAATAATTTAAGTTACATCAGAATTGAACTAATATTTTTTTTCAATTACGAACCTAACTAGATTGTGATAAAATGAATTTCTCAGAAAAAAATATATCAATGTCGAATCTACATCTCCAATAAAAGTCCAAAACAAATAATAATTCTACGAATGTTTTAAACCAGGGCTTCTCAATTTAAGAAAATAATTTATTTTAATCACTAGGATAGAAATATTGTTTCTGTAATTTATTTTTATGTGACATTTACTTTTTTATATTTAGAATATGTAAAGCAGTTTATAGTTTTATTTTTTTTTTAGAATAACTCAACAATATGAAAGTGATTTTAAAAATGCTGGAATAATGTAGAAAGTTTTTTTTTATAAGTATGGCAAAATACTGCACAATAGAATGTCTTGAGTTAATTCAAATCATCCCTTCACGAGGACCGTCGTGGCGCAGAGGCAAAGTGTCTGTCTGATAGCGCGAGGGCTGGTGGGTTCGATTCCCACTTCCACATCTTCGCTTTGGAAACAAGACAAAAATACGGCATTGAGTTCCACCACCCGCCACACAATTTCTCGAAAGGCGGAACGCGAGGAACGGAGGCTCTTAATATTAGGCCCCTCCTGCCTACCCTGTGTGCAGGATACAGTGTAAAGCGAATAACACCCATTATTATTAAGTCAAGAATAAAATAATATATCACTAGGTTAATTCTGCCTACACTATAATGCAAACAATATTTGGGAAAAAAAAAAACCTCTTTAATTTATTGTCACTAAGCTCCTCAAGTAATATTACGCAATATTAGTGGAAAACACTCTACTAGTATTAAATTTTTTTTCATCTATAGAAAATAAAAAGAAAATGTGACGATCGTAAAGACAGCTTCATTTTTGTTTTACTAGGGTACATATACAGAGTATACATTATTACTTTACTTAAGTATTTGAAATTTTTAAATAATTTTAAAATATACTTTTATATCATCATAATAATAAATATAAAAGTAAATTCTGAATTTAAAGCTCTCGCATCCAAAGATTGAAAGTCCCTGCTTTAGACTATTACAAATTACATTTACATATTTTTTAGAAATCGATATCTTCGTTACAGAGCACTTATAGTAGCCGCTTCGAATAAAAATGAATTGATATTGGCAAAGTTACCCTCCTACCGAAATAAGATTACTGATTCGTATCGGTAATTTGGGTTTTTTTTGCGAAATTCTATTTATTTGAATGGCTGTAGATCGAACGGTATATTTTAGATTTTATATTAAATTAAAAACTCAATGGCTTAAAGTTTGTTTGTTTCAAAAATCAATGGTTTAAAGTTTGATTCTAATTTTTATATCCACTTTCTGTAGGTTTCAGAACCCAATACAGAACGCAATAACTCTTTACATTGATAAAGAAACAAAGAAATTAAAATATTTCTTCAATCGTGAATTGAACCCGCAAACAACGTACAAGGTACAGTACTTTATTCTTGAATTTAACAGTAATGTTAATAAAATGGCAAGATATAATATTTTAATGATTTTTTTTCTTCATACTTTATCCCCAGCGGGGTAGTCAGAAATGATAGAGCCTATAGCTACGTTTCCTATATACCTCTTTCATCTCATCCGCTATAACCACCACTACCTCTTCATAAATACCACCACGGGGGGTCCCCATGATTTTTCGTTACCTTCCTGCCAGTATCATCGTCACCACATATTTCCCTTATAAATCTTGGCATATGTTTTGTAATAATTTAGATTAACGGTTTATAAACGGTAAATAATTTAGATTAACGGTTGCTATTTTGTAGCCAAGTACTTCTCATAGGTATATGAGCATTTAGCTCTGTTGATTCAACCACAGAGCAACTACTAATTTGACATGTAACAACACTGAGCACATTCACGTTTAATCTTCGAAATGAAACAGAGTTAAATACTTAGGGTGAACTATACACTTTGTATTTATATTTTTTTTTTTCATTTTTTTATACATATGTATATATAGCACTAGGTCAAGAGAATCTAGTGCCAAGGCACTCCGATCTCTGCTCTTTATTTCCGATCTTGATTTAGTTGTGGAGTTCAACGCTGTCATAATTTCCATAATTTTATTGTTTTTGTTTGGGTAAATAAGGTGTAGTGGTAGTATTTTATTTTCGAAATAATCAATTGTAAAATATTTCTTCGAATGTTTTAAATTGAATTTTATATTCGATATTCGATTTTTATAAATCTTGTAATTAATAAAGTCAATAGACTAGGTGACTACATAGTTTTACTCTAAAATATTTATACAATAGTATGTATATATGTATGTATGTACATAACTTAACGTTACCTCGTTTTTATGGGCGTAGGCGGGATTTCGCGTAGGACGCCACGTGGAATGAAACGTTCCACCTACATTTGAGTTTGGTGCATAATTTCTGATGCAGTTTAGTTCACTACTTTGTTTTTTAAATAGGTCATTGTTTTATCTGCCCTTTTAATGGACAATACCATTATGATTTTCTTTAAATAATAAAGTCATTCTATGCATAAATGGTACGTCCAAGTTTTTATTACATGCTAGCAACCAGCCTGCGACTTCACCCCCTTGAACTTTACGATTATTTAAGTGTATGATTATTTAAGTATTATTATCTATACTGTTATAAATTAAATTGATTGTACTTTAAAGTTTTTCGAAATAATTACTTCCCTTATCATTTATTTGACAACTGTTTTGTTTATTGCGTATGTATCTGTGGTGTAGGTACTTTGATCCCGCGGGAATTTCAAAATTAAAAAGTCTATATTTTGCTCTACAGCCTTTCATCCGGTGAAAGTCTCATACAAATCGGTTTAGGTGTTTCAGAGATTAATCTGGACAAACAAAACGATAAATAAACAAAGAAAATCGTTTGTATCTATTTTAATGTTCTGTAAATAACTATATATATTTAAAACACACATTTATTTAGAAATCACAAACAAAAACTTCAATTTCATTTATATGTATAGATAAATATAATACTCTAGATTTACCATTGTGACATAAAATATGTAAAATTACCAGACCATAATAAAAACGAATTTAGTCAAGATGAAGGTCAGGTTTCTATATTAAATATAAAAAAATCAGTGATGAATTTTTTTGACAAGCTGTTATCGCGTAAATATGTATATAATTATTTATTTGCAATCTTATCATTTGGATTACATATAGGAGATATAGAATTCTTTAGAATACCCTCACAGCTAAAAAATACGTTACGTTCTATATAATAGAAATTTCTTTGAAATAATCGCTTCTATGGGAAGAGAGAGAGGGAGCTTTAGTTTACGGGGAGCCTTATTGTAATTATAATTTAAATTCTCATCCAGAATTAGGTTTATGTAAATAGGTTGTTAGAGATGTCGCCGCGGGATAATGAACGATTCCTAATTTAACTTTATAAAATATTTAATTTGTAATATACACTTTGGAGTTTGATTATTACGTTTTGTTTCATTTTAATCATGTTCCATATTAAAAGTTTTTAAAGTGAAACAAAAAATAGTGTAATATTATAAATAAATTTTTTCTCATAGCAATGTAATGCATAAGGTGTTAAGAAAATTCGTATAAAAGTTAGTAATTTTCTTCGACTGGATATTTTTATAATTATTTTTTTTTCTCGAAATGTCAAAAAGTACTATATGTAAATCTCGGTAAACAATACAATATGTATATATATATATATATATATATATATATATATATATATATATATATATATATATATATATATATATATATATATATATATATATTACAATTGACTATTTCATATAATGAATGAACTATGTTGTATCGTCTATTAATTGGTCAAGTTGTAAAATGAGGTGATCTTTATTTATTAATAGAAGATAAGTTTTTAATGTAAAATATTTTTTATACTGCCAAGTATTGATTTAAACTAACCTAACCTAATCTGTCAAGCCATTTTATTTTTTTTTTGTATTTAATCGCTTCTTCCATCATAACTCCTTATTATGTGAAAGTTGTATGTCCCATCAGCATTCGATGATGACTTCAGGAAGATTTTTATAAGAAATTATATGAAACACACAGATTGCGGTTATAAACAACACGGGCCTAAAACATGAAGGTTTCCCTCGAATTTCCTGGAACTCCATCATCAGATCCTTACATGGTGGCAATGGGACCACTACGAAAGAGCGATTTTATAAACAAAAAAAAATATTCAATCAGTTCAAATGACTCAATCTTTCTTTTTGTAAGTCGGTTAAAAATAGATTTTCACTTGAAATAAGTGAATATATTCTTTTCCTTTACTTGGTATTTCACATTATTACATAGCTAGAGTAGCTAATTTTAGTACACGTATTTGTAAGAATATCACTTATATTTACAACAGGCACGAGGACCATTAATGTGTAGTAGAAAACTGAAACGCTCAAGATTGTCAATACATTTCAAGCCTTATGCTAACGCAATAAGGTCTAGATTTGACATAAACGTTGCTATATATATCTCAAAACAGCACTTCAGCAAAACAATAACAGTTTCCTTCACCAAATTAGGTGTTAATTAGATACTAAAATACAGCAAACGACGTGTTTTAACGTAACTCATACGGTTCACGTCAGAACCTGTTCAGCTCTCATATTGGTATGCTGGTAGGCATTGCGTTGACGTAATTCTACGCACTTGGTACGTCAATCATAATAGAACTATTTGAAAACGATCTTAGGATATATGATCTCTTTTTTACCATACAACCTCTTTTATCTGTGGTCCATACAACGAGACATTGTGTAGTGATATGTGCTCAACGGACACGCACAGAACTGTACAATTAAAGCCCTGATGATTGTAAAATGAAATATAGCATTAATAAAGTTTATCTTAAGTGCGGTGCTCTATTTGCGCAAGTCCACGGTCCTTGCTTTACTTTTCTCGTCTTCGTCTTCTTCGTTCCATATTGCCTTCTTACGTATTCTTCCTTCTCTAATATATAAGATACCGTTTTTAAATATGTCTCTCTTTGTTTCTTCTTTAAAATAGTGGAAATGATTTGTATATATATATATAATTGATGATTGAGGATCGGCTCATTTTCAACAGCACTGAAAGTAAATTCAAGAAATATATAAGCAGTTTTACCCGCTTAATATGGACTTCAGGAAGGTACTAGTGTACTTACTCACCGCCGCACTTTGTCTATCACACCGAGAAATTTATAATAATTGGATTGCGCTAACGCCCATTGCGCTAAAAGTCAGACGCTGGACTCAAAAATATTTAATCATCCTATTCTAACCTAACGATTATACATGTATATATATATATATATATATATATATATATATATATATATATATATATATATATATATATATATATATATATATATATATATATATATATATGTACTCCTTCAAATTCTACTTTAAATACTAATATATACATATAAAATAGTAATATATAAATAAAAGATCCTAAAAAATTAAGAGAAGATCGCAAGAAGTTATAAAACCTAATTTTTTTAATACTTTTATATAATGAAGAGGCTAGGAAAGTCGAATAACTTCTTTTTCTACTACGTAGAACCAAAACTGCTGGACATAAAAGTACATTACTTGGATTCATTGAAAGTCTCTCTGAAAAGAAATAAAACGTGACTTTAAGTATATAATCCACGCAAAGAAAGTGGCGTGCTAGAACTAGTCTCAAATAAAAGCCCACTCCTAGAAACCCCAACCTAAAAAATAAAACATTCAAAATAGCTTAACTCTCTCCACATAACAGGTGGGTATTTCTAAAAAATATGAATAGAAACCATAAAAAGTTGGAAGGAACGTTAAAACACTGACACGACAATAGAATACGAAGCATCCAGTACGAAGCCTCAATGCGAAACTTCAACAATTTTCAAGTTTCCCGAATTAATAAAGTATTCCTTTGTAAGTGTTAGAGGGAAATAATTTCGACTGGGCTCAGTCTAGTCACGTCCCCGGTCCGCTTCTATACTTGAAACGTTGAATTGAAATGAGCTACTAATGGAAGTCTTGACCCTGGCTCTAGTCAAATGTAAAAGGAAAAATTATATATGTGGTAAGTTTGGTAAAAGTGATTTTTATGCATCTTTGGAATCATGACATAGTTGGTAAATGTCCAGATGTAGACCCAGACGCTATGGTATTGTGCTAAAACTCAAATGAGCTTATATTTAATTTTTTTTTTTTGGTAATAAAGAATGTGTTGGTAGGTTTCACCATTCAACCCCTAATGTGATTTTAAAATGTTCAGAGATGAGGCATGTAATACCAGCTCACCATGCAAAATATGGGAGAACACAACAAAGACCTTGGACCAGGTACATCGTGATGATTTTTGTACAACAGTGATAGAAATTCTTGAATATTAGCAGGTATGATTCAAAAGTGAGTAATTTTTCTTTAGCTTTATGATATATCCTGTACTCCCCTATCACGCATTCACAATCACGCTCACAGTCGGATGACGCACCGCACGACAAAGTACCTTTTTAATAAAATGTTAATGAGAAGTGTAGGTTTTGAATTTTAATCACTCTTCACATTATGTAAAATTGAATTTCCCTACTTATTTCCATACCTATATATATGTATGAAGTTAAAATGCTCACTGTACAAAAATGCTTATTTGAAACAAAACATTACTATAATACCTATACAATAAAATATATGATATGAGATGATATATAAATACTTGTAAATGCCCACAACTTGGTTTGCGTGGACCGCGCCACCTGATTTACCGATATTATTTCTTTTTTTAAAATAGTTTTACTTATCTAATCTGGTTCTACATCGGGTTCTAGATCCTGAATTATTATATGTCAATGAAAAATTATCCCACGCATAAACTTTTTCAAAATATTTGATCTACAGAACAGCAATAAAAAGTATTATATATAATTTAAAAAAAATACCAGAAAAAGACACCACCTTATTTTTTTTTTATTGTATTCCCTGATTTTTATTTCCAATGAAACATGCTTATCACAGTCAATCACTTTTATTATGGCAGCGTTATTATTTCTTACAGTTCACCTGGACTGCTACGGTTTTCCAGCAGGTGTCCCAGTCAGTCATACATACAAACATACAGACAGAACAAAAACATAAAAATCATAAATTTATTATCTAAATATATTTTTACATCTCCCTGCACCACTTATATTCATGTATATATTAATATTCATGTACAGACATTTTTTTACTATTTTATTATAGTATAGTAGATAAACTTTCAATTTTGATACTACCTTACGCACTATCTCGTTATTTCCAACCTTTCCATTTATCTAAATATATCTTCTATGATGCTGCGTATTTTCTCAGATGTTCGAATAAAATACGATTATAAAGTTTTGATTTTAAACTTAATAATATTATTTTACAAATCCAAAACAAACTTAGATAAATTATAAGCTTTTAAAATCGTCTCTCGTTAAATCAATATGGATAAACATTTCAAAGTTCAAAAAGTAGTTAAGATCGAAAACGGTATCGCATGGCAGAAGGCAGGAGCAAGAAAAACGAATTATTCGAGTCGCCGCACCGAAACCGACAACTTGTAAAAAGTTGAGACAACTTTAAATGGATTTACAAATTTCCCCATAAGTAGATGGGTTTCGTGTAGTTCGTTATAGTAGGTTGTACTGATGTATACTACTACTGATTGTATGCAAGTAATTTTAGATTTATAATCTAGCAGTTATATATAAAAAGAAACAAAAATTTTTTGGCTTCTAAAACTTACGGTAAAGTCTTCACAACACTGTAGTGACCGAGTTAGATTCATTTTGGAAAAATGTTAAGTTCTAGATTTTTTTCACATTAGGTAGACAGTATACGGCGTTAAACTCCGGCGCCCAGAAGACATATGTATATGTGAAATAAGTTAGAAAATAAAATATGGTTATACACAGTATACCTATTAAACGTCTTTCTGTATAGAGGATGACCGTTACATATATAAGTAAATAAAAAAAATTGGCTTCTAAAACTTATGGTAACGTCTTTACAACACTGTAGTGACCGAGTTAGATTCATTTCGAAAAAATGTTAAGTTGTAGACTTTTTTATATCAGGTAGACAGTATACGGCGTTAAATTCCGGTACCCAGAAGACATATTTGTATGTAAAATAAGTTAGAAAGTAATAATATGGTTATACATAGTATATTTATTAAGGAACATCTTTCTGTATACAGGATAAACGTGAATTCGATCGCCAGTTAGGAATATATAATTTTCCTTCACATATTTCTCTCATAGCGGGTAGGCAGGAAGAACTTAGTATCAAGACACTCCGTTAGCGCTTTTCATCCGAATATGAGACTACTGTGTGACAGAGCTTAAAGCTACGCTTTGCTTCCACAGAGTGAGGTAATTAATACCTTCAAGTTACACAACGAAAACCATATTTGAAATGTTGGGGAAACTCCTTTTTTTTACTTAAAATATACTTAACTCTATAGACACTTGGTCCGTATCATTTTTAACTTATAATAAACGTAATTTTCTTATCATCAACATTAATTAAATTACTGTTGATATATAGATTTAATATTGATCATATTCTATTCTTCCTAGTTTCGGCTTTGCACGGCTCTTCTGGGTACATTTGATGTTTCCCCAGGATGGTATAGCGCCGTTGCATAAATGGAGGACATTCAGTGAGGATATTGAGAGGTGTTTCTTCAGCCTCATTGCATATTCTACACATTCTTGTGCTGCTGATGCCTAAATTGTGCTTGTGTCTATTTAGACCACAGTGACCAGTCAGCACTCTCACTAATGTCCGGAGACAGTTCTTTCTGAGAGATAAGGCCTCAGTGGCAGCCTTCTTGTTGAAGGCCTTAATGAACGCCTTAGATTGATATAAACCAGGAGTACTTCTCCATAGTTGAATGGCTTCATAGAGGCAATATGTCTTCAGGGTAAGCTGTGTTAAGCTACGAGGGATGCCACAGAGCGGTTCTGGTCTGAATTGGGTGCTTTTGGCTCCCTTTTGTGCCAGTATATCCGCCTGTTCATTTCCCTCGATGCCGGCGTGCCCTGGAACTCATCTTAGGACTACTCCGTTGTTGTTCCCCAGAGCGTTCAGGATCTGTTTGCAGTTCTCGACCAGCTTTGATTGAGTCAAATCTGATGCTAGGGCCAAAAGTGCAGCTTGACTATCTAAATTGATATAGATAGTATGATTAAGGTAGTTGCTTTGCAGATTGGCTGTCGCACATTCTAGTATGGCGTATACCTCTGCCTGGAATATCGAGGAGTGCTTTCCCACATTCAGACTTATAGTCCTCTTTGGTGAATCTCCATATATTCCACATCCTACCTTAGAGCTTAGAGATTTGGAGCCATCAGTGTACCGCCCTTGACACTGATGGCTACAAATCCGGCTCTAAGACTTCCTTTTTTCCACTTCATTCGATTCGCTTAGCCAGTCGTCTCTTGAAGGTATTTCCACAGAGTATAATCTCTGTGTATCGAGTTTGGGGGGGCATGGTGTCAGACGGCATCCCAAGTATTGGTATATTGTGCACTGTGTCTTGCAAGGACCTCAGATTCTGCGAAAGCCATACTTTTGCCTCAGCGCTGGTGACCCTGTACATGCTTGCATTCGCCTCCTTTCCCAGAAACAGGTGAAGGGGCGGTAGGTTGAGCAGCGCTTTGTTATACCCAAACCCTGTAAACATATTTGCTTATCCCTAGATTGACACTACCGCGTCAGCTAAACAGCATAGTGTCCCATATTATCAGCCGCTAAGAGTTAGCCAGTCTCTGTCTCAATTCCTTAGAGAAAGGTTGCCTAAGAATTTCTAATTCCAATTCGAGTTATTTCTATATCATACTATTTCTATATCATACTAGTTCTTAATAATAAATATACTTTAATTAAAATAAAAGTTTTTTTTAAAAAACCTAAACTAAAAGTTCGATATAACAGCTTTTTCGTTTTTCTATACCAGACCACCGAGGCTTAAGACACCATCGGCCTTACGATGGTCGAATTCCAAGTAAGTTTCTGGTCCAGAGTGATTCCCAGATACTTGGTTTCTGTGGCAAACGGAATAATCTTCCCATTCATCTTAGGCGGTATTAGCTTGTCCCAGCTTCCTCTTCCTCGTGAAGCGTATTAATACCGTCTTGTCCACATTAACATACAGATCGTTTTCTTTACACCATGAGCTTACTGTATTTAGAGCCCTTTGAATTAGGTGCGTTATTGTACTTTGGCAGTCGCCTCTCACTATAATTACCAGGTCGTCCGCGTATCCCTGGGCATCAAAGCGGAGTTCAGCCATCTTAATGAGTAGCTCGTCCACTGCAAGGGTCCACAAAAGTGAAGAAAGCACTCCACCCTGCGTGCATCCCCTTGTCGTGGTAAGCTCAAGTGTGTCATCGAGTAGTTCCATTTTCACTAACCTACTCGCAAGCTTGGATTGTATCCATTTAACAGTAGTGCGGTCCACTTCCTTACGAAGTAGACCTCCAATTAATGCTTGAGTAGGCGTATTATCAAACGCTCCCGTAGGGCGGTTTCCGTAGATCTGCCGCTACGATAAGCATGCTGGCCGGTGTGTATGAGTTTGTTTACCGGACTCCCCTGCCTAATGTGGTTATCTAATACCTTCTCCAGTGTTTTCAGAAGAAATGAGGAGGCTATTGGGTCTGAAAGACTTAGCTGTAGTAGTGTAGTCTTTCTTCCCATAGCCTTAGGTAGGAAGATGACTTTTACCTTAGTCCACAATCCTGGTACGTGCCCCCAGGCATAACTGGCTCTGAAAATGCTTACCAGATAAGGAATCAGGATAGCTGAACCCCGTTGCAGGAGCACCGGCATCACGCCATCTGTTCCAGGCGTCTTAAATGGTTTAAAAGACTTAACTTAATTTTTTTTTATGGGCCATTGGTGGGCCATTTAGTTTCACAAGAGCTGCTCTCCTCCAGTCCTCTATATTGATCATAAGAAACTCTCCTTCTTAAAATTAGTTTTTTTTATTAATTATAACGAATAAATAAGTGAATGTAATATTTAAACTATTTTTACATTTCGGTGTTCGGTTTCGGTGTTGAGTTGCGCCACTCAAAACGTACAGCAGAATGCACTGAGCGTAGAATTTAGAAATTTGCTGTGCAGTGTCTTTAGGCAGTATAGGCTACCAAAAATAGGCTTCCAAAATTCAGAATGGGACGGGAAATACCAGTTTAAATTTTTCATAGTTATCGCAAATTATTGAAAATAAAGGCTTGTACAACATTCTGATCGTTATAATTTACAAAATCGAAACATTCTTTATTCAAATACGCTATTACAAGCACTTTTGAATTGTCAATTAACATAAGTGTCAGTATTGTTAGTCTTACTAGAAGCTACCACCAGCAATACAGCGATACTTATGAAAAAAAAATATTACAACAAAAACATAAGCCCCTCTTCATTAATTTTAAATAAGAAATAGACCAAAAAAAAAGTAATATAAACGTAAAATGCAAAAATAAACGCAAAATGTACCACCTTTTAAGTGTAATTTATTATAGCGAGTTAAATCTTATCCTTCTCGTTAATTAAGCACACTTTCGTCGAGATTATTTAGATTTTATTTTCTTAGACTTACATTTATTATTTATATGCGAGCTTTTAAAAGCTACTTTATTAATCTTGTAGCTTACAAATTATAAATGTGAGGTTAATCATACCGAGTTTGAAAGTGTTTAATTGTACATGATGATGATAAGCGCGGCGTTGAGTTCCGCCAATACACGAAACATCTCGAATTTGGGTTAGTTAATAACGGAATGTTTATACACTAGTCTCTCTGCCTACTGCGCAGTTAAAGGTGAAACTTTTTTCCGTATATAGCAGGGTAGATAGAAGGAACTAAGTGCCAAGACACTCATTTCCCGGATTCCTTCTTTCGAATCATTGCATGTTGAGTGGCGGAACTCTACGCTACGCTTTACTATGTTTCCAGATCAAAGAAAATGAAAATATTTTATTTTGTCCGTGTGAGAGTTGAACCCACAAACGTTTACGGTCAGATGATGTGCCGCTGAGCTACAATGGCGTTAAATTTTCCTATAAACAATATTTTATAAGAGATACAAAGTCGATGTATCTGTGTTATTTTAGTAAAACGTATATTATGTATTATTTAATGATATTTCAATACTTTTATTTGGTAACACATTTGTTATTACACTTATATACATACGAATATTGCTTTAGACATTTACAACTAGACTTAATTTTTATCTTTAGGAGTTAATTATTCGTTCCAGTCGCTTAGTGCCTACTTAACTATTCTAATATAGTTTAAAACTGCTTGCATGTTTAACTGTCATTAATTCCCTTCTTTCTTTGATTATACAAAATATATATCAAAGAAGCTTATATTTGGATAAGAATATATTTTACGATTAGTAAATACGGGGCGATGACCACTACCGCCATGGTGGAGGACATGGCCGCTTCGATTCTCTCTATTCTATATATATTTAGATATTAAATCCATTATTTCACATTATTATAGTTTATTTAAATAAGATTATTGTTTTTTCCATCATATTATTTAGCTTCACGCTGTATCCCGCACATAGCAGGGCAGGCAGAGGAAACCGTAGGTTGAAATAACCTAGTGTAGACACTCTGTTCCCCAATCTCCGCCTTTCGAGGCATTGCATGTTGAGTGGCGGAACTCAACTCCGCGCTTTGCCTTGTTACCAGAGTGAGGAAAATGAAAATAATTCATTCTCCCCGTGTGGGAATCGAATCCACAAACCGCCTCATTTACAGGCGAGACGCTTTGAATCTGCGCCACGACGGTCTGAACAGTCGGATCATAGACCTAATACAACTTTATAACTTAGACCCTAACTAATATTCATTTGGATATCTCATTGATTTCTATTCAGACTTTACAACGCCTGCAAGATTAAATAAAGTCTAGACAAATATATCGTTGAAATCGAGTTTCGTAGTTAATATAAGAGAGCCATTCAAAATTAAGCTAGTATTAACACAATAAGTGCAAACAGTGGTTCAAATCCCGCTACAAACTTATATAACGATTTTCTAAAAGTATTTTTATTATCGTGAATATTCTCATTCTGTGGCATTTAAATGTATCTAGCGTTAAACCCCACCATAGCGCTGTGGTTGTGGGTGGTGGGATCCCACTATTAGAGACCAGGGCTGATTATTTAAATAAAAAAGCGCATCGGTAGGTTCAACCAGAGTAACTCGGGAACTAGTCACTATGGATTGAAATGACAGTTAAACGTACAATGCATGTAGGTCACAAACGAGAATAGAATATTTTGGGGTCCACGATTTGTTAGCTATTTAGAAAGATAATTACAAGTATGTACCGTCATAAAGTGTGTTAGCTAATATCGCATTACCTGTTTAAATGCAGCTATATATAAATGCATATGCTTTAAATTCTTTTGCATATGTATTATATAGCAGCATATATGTATAATTATTTGAATGAGATGAAGAATAGACGGAATACAAGATTTTTGTATACGGAATGATATTAGAACAATAGAATAAGGTTGTATAACTGCGGAGTATGTTAAGTACAGGGTTGAGTTCCCTAAAACAACATTAAAGCCTTCGCTTTCTAACCTGTTACATTACGGGACATAACATATTGAAAAAAAAAATTAAAATCTAATTCTATTAAAATTTTATATATATTTAATTAAAATATTAAATTATTAATTGTAAACGTTAAGAAAAAAGAAATTAAATAACTTACGAACTTAATTAGGAAAGTAAATTTCTAACTTTCATATATTTTCTAAAAATATTAAACCGAAATAAGATTCAAATCGCCATTACCATGTCGTGTCTAACAATGTACGACTGCGCCACTGCGGTGTCTTCTGTAATTTTTTTCTCTAAATTACATTCGACCATCGCGTGTAAAGCGAGCGACAATGTAATAAACAAAATCTTTACAAATCACGGTTGTAACGATCATAAGCGTCGGTATTTGCTGACTTAATGTACTCTACATTATTTTTTTCGTAAGCGTCTCTTTATTCATTCATTACGTGAGTTAGATAGTGTCCTATTACTCTGTTCTCCGCATTCTAATTGTTTTGTAATATTTAATGCTAGATGAAGGAAAATGATGGTTCTTTTTTCGCTTTCACGCTTGATCACGCAATAGTTAAAAGTTATATATTGAGTTGCGTAACTCAACGCCATATTTCGTCCTCTTACGATGTGAAATGAAGTTAATTAATTTTCCCGACTGAGAATCGAATCCACAACTGTCGCGTTTATAGACTGACGCTGTGCCGCTACGCCACAGTGACTATTTATATTATATTTAAAAGTGTTCTGTGAGTTATTTGTAGCAATGTGAAATTCATTATATCGTATAGAGGAAGTGCTATTCCAGGGGATATGAAATTATACTGTTTTTCTTATGAAGACAAAGTGCGGAGTTGTGTTCCGCCACTCAACACGCAATGGCTCCAAAGGCGTAAAGTGGAGGACGGAGTGTCGTAACACTAAATACCTTCAACCCACCTTGCTATATGCGTAATAAAGAGTGAAGTTATTTTTATTAAATTATTTTAATAACAACGAAGATTATTTGTGAAGCAAAATACACCATTTCCGATTAATGCCTAAAACAAAAATATCTCAAAAACACTCAAAGAGCTTCCGCCTAGTTTTACAGTGTCTTATACATTTTGTAGATAGTTTTAATTTGAACACCTTATTTTAAATCTATTTAAAGTTTTGTGTTTTAGCTCTCTGCAATTTGAAAACTAGTACATTATCAGTGATTAATCTCTCCGTTTATTATTTAAATTGGCGTCCTAAGACGAGATTTTGAGATTTTTTTCAGAGTAATCTTTTTGAGTGGAATATGAATGTACTATTAGAGTATAATTAATAATAATGGGAATTTTCGTCTTCGATACTTATTTTTTCAATCATATGACTGATATAGATATAGACTGAAAAACAAATTTCACGCGGTATCCCGTATAAAGCAGGATACGCAAAGGACCTCTCATAGCCACTATCCTCCTGAATTTGAGGCACAGCGTGTTGACTGGCTTATCTCAACGTCACACATGGAGTTCCTTACCAGTACCGTACTTTGAATGAGATATATGTGATATTTTTTTAATAAAATTTAAATACTAGAGCCGTATTTTATATTTAAAACAAAATAAAATAACATAAATCTCCCAAAACTTGTATGCTTACAAGGAATTTCATTAGCATTCCTTCATAGCATAGTGGAAAATATGTTAAAATTTTATTAAATATTTTAATTTAAAAATTACGTATCCAGCCAGTATCCACCGTGGTGAAGTATTCACCGGATCTGAATGTAAACGGGAAGTATGAATCGAAAAGTGGTGATGAGAGGGTTTTGACACTAAGTTCCCTCCGTCTATCCTGTGTAGGAAAGAACGTTTTTCAAGCTTCTTGCTATATCCAATTATATAATTGCATATATCAAAGAAGAAGAACCTAGTATTAAGACACTACGTTCTCTCCGTCTTAATATACTTCTGTTCGTGTATGAATAACACGTATTATATGAGTTATTATACATATTAAAACACAAATTACTATATAATGATGTAATATACATAGGTATGTATTATACAGAATGTTCAATTTATACAATTAACTAAGCAACTCTTGCTATATGTATATAGAGAAAATAACAAACGCCTGTTGTGTATATGTAAGCGAAACATTTCTTCTAAGTAATTACGTTCGGTGCTCGCTGTTAAGGGAAAGATATTTAGGGAAATTTATAAAGGAGGGCAAATTAAAAGTCCCCCTAGGAACGGAAAGTGACGTCGCTCTTGTCTCTGTATCGAAATTTGATAATTATTTGAACGTTTATCATGATTCGTAGAGCAGTGGAGGTAGAGACTGATTGCTAACGCGTTGATTGCGAATTTTGAATTTGGTCAGAAAGCAGAGAACGGAGTGTCTTAATTATAGGTTCTCTCTGTTTTAAAAAAAATAAAGTAACTGTGTAACTTAAGGTTCTATTAAATTTATTATAAGGTTAGATTAACCTATTTAGTCATTGCTAATTATAGTACAATGGCCAACCAAATACTGGACATATTTGAAATTATGTAGTTGCTATAGAGCGTAGAACTAAGGAGTACTTACTCAGTATATCAAAGTGCTGAAAGGGATCAAATTAAGGTGGCGCCACATTGGCAAGTGGAAGAACTTTCAAAACAGTACCATAAATAATTAGAATAAGGTACTAAATGAAAAAGTAAAAAGATTTCTGCTTTGTTAGTACTATATAACTAGATGATATTTTAAATAATGCATATACAAAAGTCACGAAAAATATGTTTTTTTTTTCCACTGACTGACTGACTGAATAATTTTCTTTTTACGATACAATAATTTTTTTTACAATAATTCTTTTTCAACTTCTACCCATCCTTAGTGGATACTTACGAAAAAAAATTATGAAGTTTATCTAAAAATGTAAGACTTTTACAAATGTATATAGTCCCTTATGTAAATTTCTATGTAAATACATTAAGTATAATAATATTCGATTATAAACTAACACCCGTGTAAAATATTATTTAGTACTAACCTACTTTATTGTGTGTACATATTGTAATTAGTATGTGTTTAATTTGTTGTAGGTGAAGGAAGAATTTTTATTGGTAATCTTTTTTTACATGCATTGTATTATTGAGTAAAGTTAGTTATCCTTTTACTGTACACTCTCCTTCGTGGATTCTCCATATAACGTGACATTGGCGAAGTGAATTGTGCTCAACTGGCACGCTCGAAACGCTATTACTGTAGTACAGAACAGACTTTTACAAATGCTTGTGAAGGAATACATTGACAGCCTCGAGGTTTGATAGAAAATTTACTAAAAATACACGATAGTTATAGCTTCAAGTTATAGCTTCACTTAGGTATGCTATGTAATTTGGTTTAGATATACAGTTTTTGTCTTTGACGAGAAAGGTTTTTAAATCCATCGATATTCCATTCTTTCCTTTTCGAATATGACCATTAAGAGTCAGGATTTTTTAAAGCGAAACTGTTGACTAAAAAATCAAAAGTATATAGTACAAATTTAAAAGTGTAAATTAAAAATGTTAAATAATGTTAAAGTGTAAGTAGGTGTCACTTTATAATTACTATAGAATTAGTAAGCTCAACACTTCCTCTTAACAGCGCGGCTTTCTTTAACTCCTTTGAGCGTCAACTTGTCACACACACTGTACACAGAACAGAGGGCATTTTACGTAAGCTGTTTATTTTCATTTGCACTTAGTTTAAATATTATATATATATATATATATATATATATATATATATATATATATATATATATATATATATATCTGTTCTTAAACGATAATATTAGTTATTGTATATTATTTGTAATGGACTATTATTTATATTTATCATTTATTTAATATATAATTTATATACTATAATATTATAATTTATATTTTATATTCCATAATAATAGTATTCGTACGTAGTCTCTTCATAAGCGTAACCCGTCGACTGAGCCATCACGGTGTTGTCGCATCTCCATCTACCCTCAAGTAGCTGACAATAATGACAGTCAACAGTCGACAGTCGACAGTCGACAGTCTCGCTTCTTCCTTTTTCGTTATTATTTCATTTATTGTATTAACTTCTCTATTATATCACGTCTGTGGTTGACTTTGTAATAACAATATCGTATTTAATCATCATGTCCTGTTGTATATACGCTTATATTACATGTACTGTAAAGTGGTATTGAATATACTCAGTGTTGACTGTGAGTAGACGCTTCTTCCTATAGTAACTTCTACATCCGGTTTTGGCTTGGTAAGCTCTTTTTTTACTTTTTTGTTTGAACAAATAAAAATTATTACATAGGTACCAGAGTCCTAGGTCATAGTCATAGGTCGTGCATCATGCAGTCTCGAACTGGAGAACTAGGTTTTACCGCGCTTAAGCCAGTTACTAATATTTGTACATGAAAATATATAATTAATAATGAACTAACTGAAATTACTCCAAGTCGCCAAGTAATTAATACCATTTCCATATAAAACTAGATCAAGAATTATCTACACACATGGTATACGGAGTAATTTTTACAAAGGAAAGTTGGAATCCGCCCAGAAATTGTTTAATTAAATTACGAAAACTTGGCTCTCGTGTTTAATATTATATTAAACCATTGGATATTCACTTTTCTTTCAATATAAAGACGAGTCATGTGCTCTGATTCCTCAAAGATTTTTTGGCAATATATATAACTGACTAGGGCAGTCGTAGCGTTGCCGCACATCGTCTAACTTTTAGGGAACGTGGGTTCGATTTCCACTCGAGGTAATTAAATATTCCATTTCTTTATAAGAAGATAATGCGTAACGTTGAGTTTCAGAAAACGGGGAAAAGTGTATCTTAGTACTAAATTCTTGACTTTTAGAGATAGAAATTATTAAATAGTCATATAAGTTAGTAATGAAGTTATAAGTGTCTTAAAGGTAAAAATTAAAGAAAAAAATCTTTTTATTAAGTTTCTAAAAAGAAGTACGGAGAAGAAGTAGTGAATAATAATAATAGTAATTTAAAAAATACACTAATTTTCCCTCCGCCTACTACACCGTGAAACTAAACACAAGTGTTAATTTGCTCTAAAAAAAACTTGGCTCTAAAAAAGCTCGTAGACATTTTCTAGCTCGTAGACATTTTCTAGCTCGTAGACATTTTCCAGCTACATATTTTAAATTGTATATGAAAATAAACGCTTACAACTATCGTTAGATATATTCTTCATACAAAAAGCCGAGGTCGCCTTATCTGTATCCTTGTATACCTAAATCCCTTCTTCTTCATTGCACTTAGCGAGATGCATTAATGATTTATTGAGAGGCACTCTATACCGTTAAATTAAAGGGGTTGAGACGATTTACGTTTTTAAATTTATATGTAAGTAGGTATATACTATTTTCATTATAATTATAAGAGAGTTAAGCGGAGAATAAGTGCTAAGAGAGACTTTTATTAGCAATGACAAGCAATGGCAAAGCATCAGGACGGGGACCCTAAGGTCAAAGGGCGTATATGACAAGCTTGACGGCAGAGGACGAGGTGAGAGAGGTAGTAGCGTTACGTAATCTTAAATTGTTTTTTTTAATTAATACATATAATTATGTTTAAATTCACATTTCTATAATATTTAATTTTTTTTAATTATCCATTTATCTTTATATTTATTTTAATCTTTTTAATTTCTCTATGTGCCGTAAATTATTATTTAATAGTCCTTAAGCCGGTGGACTATGTATCACGAACTCAAACAACCTGTATGTATAAAGTATGAATCTAAAATTGTGATCTAGTATAAAAATATCATCGTACTCGGAAGTGCCTTACTGAGGACGGTGATTGTCGGTTCGAATCTGGTCCACACATAATATCGACTTGGATAATATCTTATTTATATTTATTATATGCAACAGTTTGTATCTCACTTTGTATGAGATAAAAAAGAAGGAAGCAGTGATTTAAAAAAAAATACTTCCTCGTTTTATTTACTATACTTCACTTTCACATGTCTCAATTTTGTATGCGCCACGATGACCTCAAATTAAATGATCTAAATAAAAATATTTCCTCTTAGTAGGAATCGAACCTAGAACCGTTACGAAAATTTTCAAATTTCCAACATTTCTGCGATACACCAAATAAAAAAATTAAAATCATTAAATAAAATGTCTATACTATACGTGTGTTCTATCTGAAACACAAGATAAATGGCCCGAGCCCTTTTGAAGCTGAAGCGGCATGAATTATTGAGGCCTCTTGAATAGAATGGAATTAAATTGCTTTCAAAAATAACTATCTATCTAATAAAATGATATAAGATTTGTAGAAGAATGATTTTAGAAAAATATCTCGCCGTCTACAAAGTGGTAGTGAATTCGATTCCCACTAGGGGGAAATATTAACAAATTATATTTGATTATTTGTCTACGAATATAAATACTTTCTTAATTAATCTTTCAAAGGCGCATCTGTTGAGTATATATGCTCTCTCAGCGTCTCTTCTCAGCAGAACATGTCTTCCGAGTCGGTACTAGAGCTTTCTACAAGACTGACACTACTGACACTTCCATGTAAATTAATTTTAATTTAAGATGACGTACGGCCTTGAATTCTGACAAATACACAGTCTCGAATTAGGCCAGAAAGTGTAGAACGGAGTGTGTTGTAACCAGGATGCCTGTGCTTACACTGCAGTCAGTACCAGTATGTCACTGAATATAATATGTTGCTATAAAGTTTAATTACATTATATCTTAGTCTTACTTATTAACTTAATTTTTTTATGCGTTACTTTGTTAGGTTATAATAATATATATATAAATATATATATATATATATATATATATATATATATATATATATATATATATATATATATATATATATATATATATATATATATATATATATATATATATATATATATATATATATATATATATATATATATATATATATAATATTATGTATGTTTTGATTTTGGTCTCGAGCGCCATTTAGGTCATTTAGTTTTTAATAAATTAAATAATGGTTAATTTTGTTACTTATAAAATTAAGTCTAGCTTAACAATAAATGTTTCTATTTGCTAAATCAAGCTAAATTGAATATCAGATTCTCTCCGTCTCTCCGTTTTTCAATAACCACTTAATTAAGTTTAGACAGAAACTCCGCGTTCAGTTCCGCCACTCAACACGCCACAACTCAAAAATTGACAGGAAAGCGGAGGAGTGTCTTAGCACTAGATAACTTCTACCTCTCCTGTTCTACGCGGGATACAACGTGAAGCCTCAAAAAAACAAAAAGAAACACTTTGTTAACTTATTTAATATCACTTATAGACATTAAAGTTACGCTCCCTTTTAACTTGTTTTTGAACTTAATAGGCCTAGTGGCTTTTCGAAACGCCTTGGATTCCATCGATATCGGATGCGAGGGCAACTTGAAGAGAAATTCACTTATAATTCGACACGCAACCCTTGTTTTATGCGGTTGTATTGCGGGAAGAATTCCTTTAGACGCTCACGCTGTCGGCTGTTGCTTAACAAATTTGCTTAGTTTACCTGAATAATTTGTGATACAATATTTTAAATGTAGAATTAAGTGATAAAACACTCATAAGTATATGAGAGGCTATAGTAAATTGCCATTTTTTTAGCTATCTATAATTTTAAAAGTTTTATGTGCGTAATTTTTATATAGCAGTGTAAGAAATCTATCGAGAATCCTTAATACAAAACAAGTACTTTCGTATTTTTTTTTATTTTAAAAATCTATATAACTTCACTTCGCTATCGTTTCACTATAAAAAGCTTTTATTCATTATTTTAACAACGAAAGAAGCGAACGGGAGAAGTTAAAAAATGATCCCCCAAATACACTTTGAACCCACATCATACCACAAACCCAATATCCCATCATACAAAGTAAATTAAAAAGAACATTTCACAAAGAAAGCTCACAGGTGGTAAGCGTGAACCAACAAATATTGGTATGTCCTGAACAAACACCAGGGCCGGAGGCCAAAACGAAACAAACACGCTTCTATATAAGAAATGTACGGGTATCTACTCTATCTATAGCAGTACATTTTGTGATTTAAAATCAAAGTCTTTTCGTA
Source organism: Dione juno (assembly GCA_037127375.1). Taxonomy (NCBI): domain Eukaryota; kingdom Metazoa; phylum Arthropoda; class Insecta; order Lepidoptera; family Nymphalidae; genus Dione; species Dione juno. Next base: position 290,245 of record JAXRJS010000081.1, on the reverse strand, counting down.
TTCATTTTTCTAGAAATCTTGTAGAGCGCTCAAATTGGAGATATTGAAGATATTGTTTTATTTATCTAGAAAACAGAAGTGGAAATAATGTAAATACAATAATTTCACCGAGTGGAGATTGAACCCATATAACGTTAAGAATCTCTCTCTCTCTCTCTCTCTCTCTGTCTCGCACCTCTTAAAATCATTCGAAAATCTTACGACATATGTCAAATTAAATATTTTTAAATATAATATATAAATACCATATAAGTGGGGAACAGGGTGTCTTAACACTAAGTTCCTTCTACTTACGGTTCCGTCTTCCTATCTTGCTATGTGTGGGATACAGCGTGAAGCTTTTAAAAAAAATGTTTTTAAAAAAAAAGTACCATTTACTCTCACCCCAGTGCTCTAATACCTCTAAAAAAGTTATATTTGACCACAACTAATAGGTAGTTGGTTTCAACAAATTGACTAACGTAATGTGAGTAATATAAGTAAACAGACTCTCCAACATGATTTTAATATATTAATTTTAACCAGTAGTTCCTGAGATTAGTCAAAGCATCCAAACAGACCGTTCAATTTTGTAATATTAGTATAGATCCAAAGAAGGATAAGACGAGCGAGCTTTTTACTTCATATAGTAATTTCGTTAGGACAAATCTGATAACATGGAAGAAACAAAATAAATTCGCTTCGTCCCAACACTATTTATCTAATAACATAAGGTAGAGCAAATAGCTTTACAATGAAAAAAAAATATATATACGTATATATATATGTATATATTATTATTTTTGTATCATACACGTGTTGTCGCCTGCAACTTGCATTTTCGGATTATCTCTTACTAGTACTCTCTTACATTTCCTTACGTATGATGGCTAATACTTAGCAACATATTCTTTCAACAATAAATAGTACAGATTTAGTGGCGTTCTGTGCGATGCCTTAAGTTTAGGTGAAATGCGGAGAACGGAGTATTTTGACACTATACTTAGCTACCCTGCCATACGCGGGATACAGCGTAAGGAAAATATGTAAAAAACAAAGTCGTGAATAAAAGCTTGTCGCTGAAAATCTTTCCAACTGACACACGCCGAAAATGATCAAATTGACTCAATGGTACATAATTAAATTGGTCCCTCGAAACGTGATAAGAACGTGTAATATTTCATATGTTAGAGAAAAATATTTTATCTACTTACTCGTATTTTTGGTATGTATTTAGCTTATTTGTGACGATGTCTTCTATAAATAGTTCCCTAGGATTATTTATATACGATATACATATATTGTAGTAAATCTGCGTAACGATGTCATTGTGACGAAGTGGTACAATGTCTGACTGTACTCTTGACGATTGTGGGTTTGATTATTAAATCACTTTTTTTACCTTCACGCTGTATCCCGCATATAGCAGGATTAGCAGAAGGAATCTACTATTAAAACAATCGTTTTTACGCTTCCCGCCCAAATTTCGAGAGATTGCTACACTCGTTAAGACGCAGTGGAAATTCTCTCTTGTTACGAGAGCGTCGAACTCAAAATATATCACTCACTGAGAATTGACCGCAACCAAGGAGATTCTTTCAGTGCTTATGGTTAATAAGTGCTATGGGTTATGGTTAATAAGTGCGACTTATAAGAAGAAAACTTTCCCAGGACTAGACATCGAACTACAATTTATAATTATTTACGATATTGTCAAGCAAATGTGACTTGAGTACTTGCTACTCACAGTTTCCATTCTCTAATCTCTATCAAGAATCTAATGTCAAGACACTATTCTTCGCTATCGATCCAAATTACGTCTTGTGACAGAACTCAACGTCGCACTTTTTCTTAGTAAAGTGGGAAAATTAAGGCAGGTACTATTCCACTTTACCAGGATAGGCCATAAATATGAGGATGATAATGTTTAAGAAAGTATGTCCTTTTCAACTTTTATACAAGATATTCAAAGAAGTGTTGAGGATTTAAGGTGTATAGAAAATTTAAGACTATGTAAATGATTTTATTATGTAGATGATTCATATATGTATGTATTTTATTCTATTTTCGTTGCGTTTTTTTCGTATATGTAAATTTATATGTTGAATTATTTTATTAAGTATTTCATTAGCATATATATGTACATAAATAAATATATTATGTCAGCTTTTTTTTATTATATTATAACATTTGTTTGTAAAATAAAAGGAAAAACGCAGGTTTATGGAGTTGACAATACAGAGGAGAGAAACCAGTTTAAAGTTAGTTATAATCTAATTTTAGGTCATGCTATAAGGTAAAAGGTTTTTTTTACAAACTTACTTTTTAGTTATCGCTTCTTATTTATCTCATTCTCTTCATCTCATCATCTCAGTGCTCGTCGAGTTCTATTGCTGATAGCCAAAATTGGTTGGTGTCCTAACCAAAATCTGTACGGACAGATGGAATAAGTGCTCTTGGGAAGCCGAGCTTCGTTTAGGCTCCAACGAATATATTCCTTTCCTAGACAGGGTTGAGAGTACAAGCCAATCCTGCTGAAGCCAATTTCTCGTCCTATTTCAGAAGTAATAAATACCAGTAAGCCAAAATTATCGACAACTTGGTGTAACGGAGCTTATAATCAATTTTGCTTTAGTTCAACCCTCATATCTTGCAGCCTTCTATTTGATACCCATATAAAGCATAAAAAAATTAATTCACCTTCGTTGGTGTGCAAAATCTGCCATTTTTGATATTACATATTGAGTGATATCATTCTTCTACTTAGTAAGGACTAACTGAGTCCTTTAAACATTGTATTAAAAATACCTACTCCTTCGTCTTAAAACCATCGAGTGGTGGAACTCATTGCCAGTTTATCCTATCAGAGTGAAGATATGAATGAGAATCGAACCCACGACGGTAACGGTAACGGTTCCAGCCAGACTCTGTCCCACTGTGCCATGACGGCCTCACTTTATATATCCACAGATAGCATATTTACTATATTGTTACGTTCCTTACGCCACCTGCCATAAACGCGAGCTAGCGCCGCAGCTGAAAACTCACGAGGGTAACGTAACGCTTGAAGTCAACAGACTAATTATGTTAGAGAGTAATATATATATTTTTTTTAATATTGATTTTTTTATTAGTAATAAAAATAGCGTCATCCTTTTCTCCTGTATATAGAAGAGTAGACCGCGGGAACCTAGTGTTGAGATACCGCATTCCTACTTCCCGACCAATTTTCAAGACGATGAGAGGCGTAACTCAATGCTGCGCTTTGTCGTCTTACCAGAGCGAGGAAATTAAATAATTAATTTTTTTGATTGGGAATTGAGCCCGAAATTGTCGCGTTTACGACATGCCGTTGTTTGAATTAATAAACTCAATATAGAATCCAAATGTAAGTAAGAATACATGATTCATTTTCAACCGTCAAAAACATTACCACCGGTTCATTGAAGTTAATGCCTCAGACCTGAGAGGAACCGGCGCAAGAAACTCAGTAGGACTTTATTTTCTCCTTTTCATTCCATTTGGTCATTTCCAGACTTACTATTATTCATTATTGATTAGAAGTAGACTGGAGCGAGCACTTTATTTCCAAGGCATCATTTATAAAATCTTATAAATAAGGTTTACCTTTAACACTCAAACACCTTTACACGATTATCTTCAATTGTGATGTAGAACATTCTCAGAAGAATAATAAAATAGGAATATATGAAAAAGAAGAATAAACTGCAAATTACTAACATTAATTATTTCTTTATAATTATTTCGCCATGTTTATTTAAGACTTAGAGAAATTCTTCGAGCTTTGTTGCACTAAACAAAAATGGCCCCAGAATAATGTTCACAACTTATTTAAAAAACTATATTCATTTCATTAAAATAATTTAATATTATTTATCTGTATAACAGGACGCCTACCCCTACAGTCGACTGACGAGTGAAGTCTTTGTTATCTATTAAAATATGGTACGTGATACACTGAGCTCTACGAGCACGCTACGATATACCAAATATTATTCCATACTAACCATTGCTATTCATGTTTGAAGAAAACAGCTTAGTATCACAATTGAACGACAAAAATAAATATTTTGTTAAGATATAACTTCCATTTTATTTTTATTTCGATTATAATGCAGTTGAATTATTATGTGTATATTTTATTACTCGCGCCTCTTGGACGGTTTTCAAGAGGCGTGAGTTCAATACCTGCTAGTTTTATATTTATATATTATGTTTCTTTTCTGAATGTGAGTGACTTTTTAAAATATAAAAATATATATAATTTCTATTATACTAGTAGCTGTCTGCAATTTCATTTTTTTACTTTACGATTCTTCCTAATATACTCGTAGGTATGTATATTACATCCATCGCACTTGTCAATTTTCTTGTCTCATAGACTTCCCTAACAGGTGTTACTGGCAATTTTTTTATGGAGAATAAAGCTTCTTCTTCCCCCTGTTGCATCCTAATTCTAGACAATACATGTTGTGGGGTGGAATCTAAGATATATTAATAACAAAAAAAAGACAGTTGAACAAGCTTAGAAAGCGACACGAATGCAATAAGTCTGAGATGTTTTAATATTAGGAAAAAAGCTAAAATCGCCACTTTAAACAACCAAATAAAAAATGCAAATAATTTGAATATAATAATTTATCCCAGTGGGAATAGAACCGACAACATTCGTGAATAGCGTTGTGTATCAATTTCTATATAAAATAATTCTACATTGCGACTGTAGCCGTCGAGCTTTCACCAAAAAAGCTTGATTTACAGCGACTAACCTGGACACGTAATACATACGAGTATAAACTATAAAGCACTGAAGGTACACAAATCACTCGCTTCACGCTCGCTGCCCTAAATCCTTTTGTTCTAGTCTTGACCTTTTTCAGTGAATCGCTTGAACACTTTTTACATTATAGATTTATGATACGTCTTATATATTTTATTTGAATTTTACTTTTTATTTTGTTTGGAAGTATTTCTTCAATATTTTCTGATAGCAAAAGCTTCTAAAAAGTTTTCGTTGATAAACTTTTATGAATATAATTAACATACAAACTGTATATGATATTTTAGTTTAAAGCCTCTACTCGCATATAGTAGGGTAGGCAGACAGAGAATCAATCGTTAAGATAATCCATTCTCTACTTTCCGCCCAAACAAGATATTACATAAAATTGAGAAGCGGACTTTAACTCCGCGTGTCTACCAGCGTCAAAGCCAGACCCACTGCGCTATAAAAGCTTCAAATAAAATGTAAATACTTAATATACTTCTAAACAAACATGACTCAATGAATGCGTGCCCGTGATATAATAGCAGAAAATATCAATCCGTCGTTATATTCGTTTTAACAAAAAATCACAAATATTGTGATAAATATTCAAATTCTCTATTAAAATTCCATAATAAACATGTGATCCGATTTTATTTTGGCAACTTATATTTTATTTACAAAACACTTTACTCGTCTTGGCCAAATTTCAGGTCAGGATTCGGCGTTTCTACATACAGACATATGACAGATGACGAGACAGTTGACAGCGCTACGTTCAATATCCGCTGAAATTCGTTTGTGTGTTCAAAATTGTTACCAGATTATTATAATATATTTTTTTACCTGTCACATAAACATATACATTATATGAAGTTATAAGCAAACTTTCACAAGTTCCCAACTTTCCACCCAATTTTCCAGACTTTCGAGATTTCTCCGATTATATTGTTAACATTCTTCTATATGCAACGTCACTAAAATAAGAATAAAGTGAAAAGCGAAGTGTCGTATCACTACATTCTCTCAAATTTCTATGAAATATATGATAAAATAGAACAAATTACACTCTTTTCCTTATAGTAAAATATTGGTGATCGTGGTATATCTGCTCAGCGTCTGCCAGTAAACGCGATAGTTTGTGGATTCGATTCCTACTCGGGGAAAATTAATTATTTTCATTTACTTCGCTCTGGCAACAAGGCATGAATGCGGCGTTGAGTTCCGCAACTCAACACGCAATGTCTCGAAAGGCGGAATATGGGGAATGGAATATATTTACAAGTTATTGTCTAGGTTCTTTCTGCTACAAAAAAAAAAGAAAAAAGAAAACCAAAATATATTTCCTCTGCGTATAAATTCACCTATATTAAATAAATACAGATATTAGATCATTGTGGCGCAATGGGACAGTACCTGAATGTAAATGTGATGGTTTTGGGTAACACCACACACCACAATCACCAGAATGTACTATTTTCTATTCTCGTTCCAGCAAGTCAAGACATGGCGTCAATTTTACTTATGTGTACGCTTGTTTGTGGTGACAGTGGACACAGTGGCTAGCATCTGAGTACTTAATTCCCACTGAAGAGAATTATATACAATTAAATTTACTTTACTAACTGTGCCTGCAATATATTGTCTATGTGTAAAAGTAAATTCTATTATAGATTTAAAATTTAAAGATAAATTATAAGATTTAAACTCTATTGTCTTGTTGGTGACGTATGGAAAACTTTCATCCCCTACTTACTTTCAGAGTCTTCCCTTGAGCTTTATTTCACTCTAATGAGTGTAATATTTCAAGCCTTATTTTCTAAAATTTGAATTGACAGACGTGTTATATCTTCGAACTGATTTAAATATAATAAACACTAAATTATAAGGAAGATTTACTATGATTCGATAGTAGAAAACTTCAATTTTAGATATCATTGTTTTAGATTCTACTACAGTGATAAAAGCTCCCAATAATAGTCATTCTCATATATTTTGCACAACTAGACATTTTTATTATATATATATATATATATATATATATATAATATATATATATATATATATATATATATATATATATATATATATATATATATATATATATATATATAATCACAACCTGTGATATGTTAAAGTACTGTGTTACACACAATACGTCTCAGCAAATCGCGTCGAAAGTGAATAACGGCGTTTTTTTAAACACTACATTTTCTATCTACTTAAAAAAAATTAAACCTATCCATTAAATAGACCAATCCTCTATCTCTTTACAAAATCCACTTCATAGCACTACACCAGCGTATTCTGTAAACATTTCTCGTCTCATTGTATCCATTCACATAAAACATTATTTGCTTAAAGTTGGCTTGTACAATTTAGATGTAGTTTATTTTGTTGATTGCTCTAAATGTATACACCAGAGTCAATTCTCTGTTTATATATGGCATAAATATAAAGTCTTTGGTGGTGGATTCAATTCCCACTTGAGGGAAAGTCCATTCCGTGGTCACAGGTCTAAGGTCAGGCTGTCCCTATTTATGACCACGGACTGTATTTTCGATGCCGTGCATACATATCCGTATACAAACCTATACGTGATTTGTGCGATTAAAATAGTTAAATTTTAAATTTGTTATTATTGGTTAAATATTGAAATTTAAGCTCGGAAATTACTGTTTTAAATCGAGCACCCATCAACAACCGCCGTATACTGCTGTCAACGAATGTTTAACATATTTATGTCGTCAGCATATCTATATTGAAAATTCGAAATTCCGTTACCGAAAGATTATTGCTGAGAACAATAATTTCAGAAAATTTACACCACCTATTAAATATTTTATATTTTTTTTAATTATTATTCCACATAAAGGAAATAACAGAGCTTTTTTTTTGAAAACATAAAAATTTAACGTAGCTTAGTCTCGAGCCTGCGTCTGTTGGATAAATTTAATCGATAGAAAAGCTATTAAAGTAACGCTTTACAGTTTTATTGCGTCTCCAAGACGCACAGAGCGGTGAGAGCGTCTCATTCGCATGCCAACCAAGCCATCCCAATCACGACGACGCAAACTTTACAGAATTTGTATGCGTGGAACGAACGAAATTTCAGATTTCTGCTGATTTTCTTAGACCTGGATATCTATTTTGATATTCGAGTTGAAGCTGGTCTACCGCAATAGCGGAGAAATTGAATATACAAAATTTTATTAATTTGTTTCTTTTTCAGTTTCACGTCGTATCCTGCATATAGAGGATAGGCGGCAAGAGGTAGCGTGTTGAATGGTGAAACTATCCTGCTGAGCTTTCTTTTACCAGAGCGGGATATAATTGGAAATAATTAATTCCTCCGAGTGGCATTCGAACCTACAACCCGGTACTACGCTGTCCCACTGCGCTACAAGGACTCCTGCACCACGAGAACTTTCGATTTCTATTAATAATTTAGTGACATATTCATTGTGTATTTTGGCCTAAAGCATATCTACGTAGATGTCAGTATCGCGTGTTTTCTTAATAAAACGGGTTTTATCATAACAGTGGTCATCTGCTGAGAGTACTAGATTCTTAAGCCTATATAAATTTATATGGCATTATGTGTTGTTTGTCATATCCAACGCCACATTTCCTATGTTTAAATGAAAAAATCCAAACTACTACCGTTGCGTATAACACTCAGTTATCTGGAATACAACATAATCGGATTCTTGTTTAAGTAAAAATACAAATGTGTAATGTATATACAAATTCTCTCAACTCTATACCTTATGTCCTGTGAAATTCTCACTGAGTACATTTTTAACATCTTAGAACAGTAAAAATTGAAATTATCTCTTTTAATTCTAGATTGTAGATTAATCTTTCATTATAGTACTGGCAGGCTGTTGTTTATCTAATATATAAAAATATAATAGTGTTTTAAGTGGAAATTGAAGAACGGAGAGATTTTACACTATATTCTCTCTATTTATCTTAACAAATGAATAACACTCATAATCATAAAAAAAAATAAAATACTTAGAATATTCTATTATACCAAATCGTTCCCTTTATTTCAATACATAACTGTACACATTTTATTTTCTTTATACTCGTACCAAAAGTAACCGATCAGGTAACGAAGCGTTACGTCCGTGGAATACGAAATTAGTTTAGAGATATTCGTCTCACGTCACAAACACCGGCCTGAATGTTATCACAATGATTACATGAGGCCTTTAATACTACTATGGGTACGAGTATCATATAATAGTTTAGTTGGCATAGTTTGTTAATTCTATAGTTAATAACGTTTTTTTTTTTTTTGTTATTTTTTTTTAGGGTAGCTTTTAGATTGAGCTTTATTACTTAGTATATATAAATCCCAATTGCATAATTTATATTAGAAAAGCATAAAGTGGAGAGTTGTCTAAGAATAAAGAGTTTTGGTTTTCGTTTTACGTTTATAAAGAGGACCACATTCCAGTGTCAGCCTACGTTAATGACTATTAAAATAAAGTTAAGAATAGACAATTCATTGAAAAATATATAGAACTTTTGGATTAATATCATTTATATGTACGTTACAAAATGTTTTTAAAATAAATTTTAAATACCTCATTCGATAGCGAGTGTCGTTGATCTAGTTAACATAGTAAGGTCCAGGTAATGCGATTTTCACCTTTATAACGACTATTTCCTTAAAAAGATTGTGCAGGATTTCTTATGGAATCATATTTTTTGCCAAATGTCGCTGTTATGTTACTCACGTTTTTGTGGAAGCTAATATTGGCCTTAGTTTTTTATGTACCTTCATAATATTTAATAACATTTTAGATAATTTTATAAGAAGAAAGCAGGTGGATATAGTGTTTAGAAAATATTCAAAGATTTGTCAGAGCTTAGACGTAAGCTTTGATGGAACCTTGTATTAAAATAGTTGACTGTTTTTTTACTACTAGTGTTGTAACACTAGGTTCCTGCCCGAATTCGATACATCACGTGTCGGGTGGTGGAATGGGGATTAAACCCGCAACCTTCGTGCTTACAGTCAGATGCTATCCCAAAGCCACGACGCCTTTATACTAAATGTATCATAATCCATATTATCATATTTATCGACATAATTATCGTGTATTACTTATTGAAAAAAATATATTTTACTATTTGTATTTTGTGTGTGTGTGTATGTGTGTGTATGTGTGTATGTGTGTATGTGTGTGTATGTGTGTATGTGTGTGTATGTGTGTATGTGTGTGTATGTGTGTGTATGTGTGTGTATGTGTGTGTATGTGTGTATATCATCGTCATTATATTCACTCGTTACACCGAACAATGAAAACAGATTTCAACTGAAAATTTAATTCCATTACTTTTGTAATAAGCTTAATATTTAATGCTGAAATGTACATAAATGTCACAGGTTCCGTCGTTATTACGTAGACGAAGTACTGTGACCCAGTAATTGTTACTAACTTAAAACAAACTTAGTTTATCTTGACAGTTGTGACTTGTCAGAACTTAGCTGGCTTAGGACAATAAAGACACCTCAAATTAATATAATTTATTAGTAATTATTATTATATTTGTAAATATAAATAAATACATGTACTCATTAAATAGGAAGATCCCTCCGCTCTATATTACATTATAAATAAAGATAAACATTTACTATACAATAGCCTACGAATAGAAAATTTGGAAAATTAACCATATCTGAATTTAGATATCAAAACTCTCATCAAATACTGATACTATATTTCCAAAGCTACGTACAGATTTTATGACACTTACACAGTTTCTACTTCTATTACATGTGTGTGCTTTTTTCTCTTATGAATACCGTTGAATTCATTTTGAATATCTCCCAACGTCTTTCCTTTTGTCTCCGGAACGAAGAAATAGACAAAAATGATTCCAATCACGCATGAGACGGCAAAGTGCCACAACGCCCAACCCGGTCGCACCATATCTATCAAATTTTGATACAATTTCGTAACACCGAAAGCTATGAACCAGTGGAAGCCAGCAGTAATGGCTGTTGCTCGCCTTCTCATATTTGGGGCAAAAATTTCTCGTAACATTAACCAAGGTATTGGACCTACTCCAGCAGCATACACAGAAACGAATACGCATAAAGAGAACAATGGTACCCAAGCATTATTTGAAGATAAGTTGGAAGCTTTCAAATGATAGTAAATAGCCAAACTTCCTAAGCTCACTGTCATTGCTGCAAATGAAACCAGTAATAGAACACGTCGCCTGACTTTTTTTAAGAACATTGTGGAAAAGTATGTAGAAGATACAAGGCAAAAACCGAGAATTATGGCAGGACCAGGTGGCTTGAGGGACACCGAAAACTTTTTAAAAATATCCTCAGCATAAAACAAAACAGGGTATATGCCACTCATTTGTTGGAATATCATCAATCCAAAAGAAACTATTAACGCTTTTACATTTGCTGTATCTCGAAATAACTCCTTAAAAGTGATTCGGTTCTTGGTAGAGCTTCGTATGTATTCTTTTAACATTTTAATTTCTCCATCAATGTCATTATCAATACCACGGAAATACTGTAATGCTGCTTTTGCCTCGCTCTGTTTTCCTTGTGACATAAGATAAGCTGGTGATTCCGGTAGAAATATGAAGGCGATGAAGAAAGCCACTGGTATAGTTGCACAAAGTACTGACAGCCATGCTGTACTTTGGACCATACCTGAAATAAAATATAAATTATTAAGTAACCAAATAAACTTATTAAATTATATTATAGTTATATAGAAGATAGATAGTAAAATGTTAAAAACATTTTTGAATTTCAGTATATATTTTCAAGAAGAAAAGTAGTTGTGCCAAAAGCTCAAAAAAGATACATTTTTCTTGTCGAAATTTTAAGTAAAAGCTATCTATTTTGTAAAGAAAACTACTTTCCGCGTCAAATTTTGTATCGCATGTAATTCAGCGCCAGTATGAGATAAAGGAACGTGCGAAAAATTGTTATAAGGGTGGAAGTGGCTATAAAATAAATATAAATTATTACTAAAGTGCTACAGGGCAGGTCCACGAATACCAAAAGGCACTCATCAACTCCTGATATTCGCACGAAAAGCTACGTTTAGGTCAAAAGGTGGCCGAAAATTATGTAGTGACTTGTTTTTGACACGTAAACTGATATGATATTATTTTATTTATGATATGAACTTCCTTTTTTATATAATCAGAGCTTTTATATTGGTCCGAATAATACATATTTTATTAGAAATTACATGAAGAGATAAAAGTAATAAATATGAAATGAAGATATCAAATATTTGAAACGTCAAGAACTGGTAGGGACTCAAAAACGATATTAGTTCATTAAAACGAGGTAACATTAAATATATATAACCTTTCTACATACTACAGAAATAATGTACATAAATATGAATCAGATTAATATTTTCAGGTTTATTTTTTGTCACCTTCAGCAAGTACATTGATTCAAAAATGTAGTCATGTAACAGAAAAAAAACATTTATCTTTCACATAATATTAAATATTAATCATATAATAATAGAATTCAATTAAAAAAATCAATATTCTTACCAATTATATAACAAAATAGAACTCCACAAGCAAAATGTACGTGATAGAAAGTAACCAGAGACGGTAGAAGATGTTTTTCAGCAATATCTTCCACGTAAGGCGGAATGCCTACGCTAAAAGCTCCAACTGCTACGCCGCCTACGAAGCGTCCCACGTACAACCCATACACGTTTGGACTGTAAGAATAAAATTAATCAAAATAAAATAATCTAATATGTTTTTCTATTTTGTTCTTTTATGTTGAATTCTAATTTTAACTTTAATATATGTAATATTAGATATTTTTGACTTAATATCTAGTTTTGCAGCTTCACGTCTTATCGGTTTTTCAGATGATATACTTACTATTTATTCACCAAGCATAATATTTTCATTATAGAAATGTTTAAAAAAAGTAATCCATTTATATCAATATATAATATAAATACTAATGTATATATCTCTCAATATACCTGGATGCCACTAAAATCCAAGATACAAGCAGCGGTAAGGCAAGGTAAAGCAAAGTCTTCTTTCTGCCAAAGTGTTCTGATATGAGTCCGGCTGGGACCGCGCCCCACAATGCACCCAGACATAGGAGTGACGATACCCACGATGCTTCAGAATCACTAAGCTGTAAATAGTTAAGAAAATTCTATACACTATTTAAAATAAGATTAGTACTAGCTAGTGCTTTACTGGATTTTTAAAGCTCCAAACCGAGTTTTATTATAATTTTTGCATGATTTTAATTATTTTTTACTTTAATTTAAAAAAAAAATCCAAAATTCTCACGACGGCTTCACTTATCAACTCTATTTTCTATGTGTGTATATATGTAGATAATTGTCTGTTATATTTTATGTCAATATTATACCCTCAAAGCGGTACGTGGAAAACTAAGTGATTTTTCACTTGGTATTTAATATTATCTGTGTTAAGAGAAACAAAATACAAATAAAATTAAATGAATCTGTGTGTGCCTTCTCGCCGTATCTCACATGTAGCAGGTTAGGCAACACTAACCTAGCGTGAAGATACTCCATTGTCCAATATTCAGCTGAATATTATATATTGCGTGTTAAACTTGATATTTTGTTGAATCAAAGTGGGCAAATCAAAATAATGAATTCCCTCGACTGTGAATCGAACCCACAACCAACGAGCTTCTAGTCAGACTGTGTACCACTGCGCCACGATAACCTCTTCTTTAAACATTTAAAGCTATTACCATCGACTTAAACCCCGCCCGCCTTCTGCATGAAAATATTTTGAATTTATAAAGTTCAATAAACCAATTTCTTGGAATGGAATGTTTCGAAGAAAAACAACATAGGTACATCATCTTCATTTAATAAGTCAATTTTCTAGCAACAAATTACTTTGGTAGGATTACTTAGGGGGAGAGAGGCTCTCGACCTATGAACTTGCCCAGTACTCAGATGACCTACGAATATATTCTCACAACAATTTTGTCCAACTTTGAATTTATTAGTTTAATTAAGAATTTAAAATAAATTTTACAATGTTTATTCATATTTTAAGCTTAGCATGATTTAATTATTTTTATATTTTAAAAATAAAACAGAACTGGAATATTCTGTCAATTATAAAATGATTGCATGCTAAATTTGACAGTGTGTAACGCCACACTTAGCCTATCAAACACGCCATTCTTACAATGACAATTATGAGCTCTTTTGTTTCACACAGAAAGGAGTGAACAGAGACTCTTGGCACTACGCTCTCTCTCTGCCTACCTTGATGTGTATGATAAAACATTAAGCTAAAAAAACACAGAACCGGTGTAGACTGTTTAGATTATATATTTTAACTTACAATTATTCTCGGATGTGTGCCATTGATGCCTGAGAGAATTTCAGATGACTTAGATTGGACCTGGAACATAATTGATTAAGAATAATGTTTAATAAAAAAATATTATAACCGACAATATTATTATCAAATAAAGTCTTAATTAAAACTCAATATAGTGAATTTATTTCAAGCAATTATAATATATATGTTTATATGTCCTAGGTCCTTGTGTTTTTATGCGACCATTCTTCAGTATTATCGATATAATATGTTCTCGAAGGTCAATAGAGGATTAGAACCCCCACATCTCCTTCAATCTTGCATCATATATTCTTTTTATTACTTTTTATCGCGTTCTACACGTTCTTCTTCAGACGATGCCACTGGTTTAACATTATCGATAGTACCTGGCTGGTACTCTTCATTGAACTCAACTGACTTCGCATATCCTCCGAAGAGATAAAATCTCCACATCATTCATCTTTCTCCAATTCTTGTTATGTAATAACCATATTGCACTGTTGTATAGCAGCGTCCGTACCAGCACTGCATCGTGAAAGGCCAAACGCTGAACTGTCACTTTGCCAGGTCATTCATGCAGCCAAGGCGCCGCTTATTGAGTTACCGGCAATCATTTCCAATATACAATTTACTCAATTATACCTTACAGTGGGTTTTAGCTCATTGCGTTCGGTCTCTTATATATCGACATAATTATTATATTATATTTATTATTTATTTATTTATTTCGATTCACGCTGTATCCCGCACATAGCAGGGTGGGCAGAGGGAACCGTAGGTTGAAGGAACCTAATGTAAAGACACTCCATTCCCCACAAACCGCCGGTGGAACTTAACGCCGCGCTTATTTTATTAGTAATTTAGAATTTATGCGCTTATTTTATTAGTAATTTAGAATTTATAATACAATAATAACAAATTATTGTATTATAAATTCTAAATTACTAATAAAATATTTTTCCATATTCATCCATTATACATATATATCGACAGTGTCAATGTAAATCAACAATACACAAATTTACACCAAAGCCAAAAAGTTTTTAAATATCGGAATAAAAATCATATATGATTTAATGGAACTAGAAACGTGAATTTTGGAGGGATAGTGTATTTTAAGGTTAGGCATCATTTGATTTCAATTAATCTCAGATAGCTTAAATCGATTAAAAACCAGCTTACGAAAAATGTAGCTTTTTTTCAGACCAGTGTATGGACATCAACATATGATACTAGACATTTGTAATATTTATTATTGTTATCTAGGTACTACGAGACTTATCATTCGATGCAGATTCGTCTTATTACAAATATGTAAACAACGTATTTTGGATTTTTTTAAGTTAAAGCATTTAGCGAGCTTTCCAGCTTCGATATAATTTATATTTATATATTTATAAATCAAAAGCACAGTGCACTTATCAACATAGTCGGGTAAAAATCAAAGTATATTTTGTAGGCATTGTTAAAGGGCTCTCGCTGGAAAATGACAAAACTTTGTTTAAGTCTTCGTGCGAATATCGCTCTATGGTTACGCATTAGGGCTGTGTCGTAACAGATAATTATTTACATAAATTTATAATGGTTATACTTACCATAGGATTTTACTTTAAAAAATATATATTTTTAACTTCTTTTTATTTACTTGGGTGAGTAAATGAAGGATTTTGTATGACACGTGAAACATTCCAATGCTAATACTCCTAATACTTCCAATACTAATTCTAATACTCTATCTCATGTACAATGGGTTATATCGAAATGCTTAAAACGTATATATGTATATATATATATATATATATATATACATATATATATATATATATATATATATATATATATATATATATATATATATATATATATATATATATATATATATATATATATATACGTATATATACGTATATGACATTTTTCTTACTAAGCATAATGTAATAAAATCTGAAGTAACCCTAACGTTCCTAACGAAGGGCTACCACACAATGGGTTTATTTACAAAGGACGCTCGTCACCTGCGATCACGCAAGTTATATTACTTCATGGATAACGCCGTTATTATACATTTAATTTAACTTATGATCTCTAGCATTATGTTTGTACTAAATTATTATTGCTGGTTTTCAAATTTTGAACTAAATTTATTCGTTTAATTGAGTTTGTTAAGTGCTTAAGTTGTAATAATTGAAAATAAAGTTGTACAGTTACAGTTTTGATTTTATTCTGTTTTTAATTTTTCTACTTTAATGTTTATTGGACCGAAACGTTTCTATTATAAATAACTTAAATCGCTTCGACCTCAAGCTCGACTCATAGGGCTCATCAGACACTTACTGCTAGATCAATAAAAATTGTTGTTTCTTATAGCTGCACGCTTTATCCTGCATATGCATCTATTAAAGAGGTTGCCTTCTAAGTGACGAAACGGGAGAAATTAAGAAGAGAGTAGTAAAGACACTCTTCTGCGCACTATATGACTGAATCTTAGACATCGCGTACAAGGTAGCGGAGCTCAACGCCGCATTTTGTCACAACAATGATGTTTAGCTAAGATAAGATAAACTCGACTTTATTGTCAACGAAGAACAGTTTAAAATTGTAGCTATTTCTCCAAATGGTATTGCCACTTTACTATGTAACTGTATAGAATAATAAATAACAAGGAAGTTAAAGAGACCTTCCTTAAAGAAGCACTTACAAATCAAAACTAACTTTATAACCGCTAACAAAGTTATAATGTATTTTAGAAATAAACAAAATATTTCGCTTTGCAAATTTCATTATTATAATAAGCTTTGGATGCTTAAGTACTTCTGGTTTTCATTGAAGTTCTAGAAGTTTTTAGTGAACATAACAACAGGAAAATTTATAGTTCAGATATATATATATATATATATATATATATATATATATATATATATATATATATATATATATATATATATATATATATATATATATATATATATATATATATATATATATATATATATATATAAATATAGTTGGTTAAGTTTATAAGTTAAATTAGTTATTTTTTATACTAGTAACTTCACTTATATATAATTGTAGCTATTTCAATATTATTATATATGTTTTACAAACCACGTCAGAATCGAATCAAAGATTCATGAAGTCACTGTGTGCCATGGTAATTGTAACCGACTCCCACTTGAAAGGATTATATTGACATTATTTTCCTTTTCTTACTCTGGTAGACATAGCGCGGCGTTAAGTTCCGTTACCCAACAGGTAATATTTCAAAACTAGTGCAGAAGACGTGGAACTGTATCTCTTCTTTATATATATATACATATATATATATATATATATATATATATATATATATATATATATATATATATATATATATATATATATATATATATATATATATATATATATACATATCTCATTTGTATTTAGTTCTTTTTAAATATGATATAACTTAAGAAATGGCGCTTGTGAGGCGAGCGTTAATAACTGCGAACCAGTTTTAAACTACTATAGTTATTATCGATATAAATTGTTTTTTTGTTGTATACTAAAATTTTAAAATAAATTATATTATTATTATTATTAAGACAAGTTTCCTCTCACCACCTCACTATGCAAAAATAAAACACGAATCAATTTAAGTTCCAATTACATATATATTAAGAAAATCGAACTGAGATCCATTGCTCTTTCCATTCTGTCACTAGTCTATTTACACAGCTAATGGAGACATCCAGGAATTTTTAGCTCCAAAAAACTAGGACATGAGAAACTTTCACTTTCGTATAGTTTGAGCCTAATTTAATTTAGGAAAATTCGAAAGCTTAAGTACACGGGTCTTACTTAGAATTCGTCAACTCCTTAAGTAATCTTTGTCTTGGGAATACTGAGGTTACTTCTTTGTGGACTTATACGAGCCATTTTTACGATAACTAGCTTATATTCACTTGTCTTCTGGATTTTGCGGTGGATAAGGAAAGTTCAGTGATGCGTCTCTAAATTATTTGTTTTAAATTCATTTAGTGATATTTATTATGTGAGATCACCGTAGCATAGTGAGACAGGGTCTTTTCATTTTGTTGGTTGTGGCGTTGAGTTCCATCACTCAAAATTATTAGTCTCAGGTAGAAAATAGGGAAACGGAATTTTCTCCACCTATAATATATAACTTATAATACATTTTTTTTATATTAAATAGCGTAAAGTAAAATAAATACTTGATGATAGCTAAGAAACATTTGTTTTAAACATACAAATATGGTATATACTTCTGAATAGAATTAAACACCGACGGTCATCGCATCTCACTCAATCAAATCTAATAACGCCTTTCTGGGAAAAAAAACACATCAAGTATTCTTGTTTCAATGGAGTGCTTAAAAACGTATCACTTTTGGTATATACTATACTCTCTAAAAGAGAGACCCGCTGTAGTAAGTAACGAGCTTTTTATTTTCTATAATGTTTAATCTAAGAATAAATAGTAATAATAATAATAGCTTCACGCTGTATCCCGCATATGGCAGAGTAGGCGGAGGGAACGTTAAGACACTCCGTCCCCCACTTTCCGCCTTTATGGGCATTGAGTGGCAGATCTCAACGCCGCACTTTGCCTTGAAGAATTATGTAAAATATTACTTTCTCACCTCATCTTGAGATGTGAATAAGGGTATCGCTGAAGACGACCACGCGACACATACTCCTGCTGCGAAAGCTCCTAAATTAACTGTAATAAAGAAAATGAAAATGTCATAAAGTTTCCTCTCATAAACTCGACTTTATTATCAACGAAGAAACGTTCAAAGCTTTATGTTACAATAACTATTTGAAAGCTTTGCTATTTTGAAATTGCTCAATGATTAACTTTTTTATTTTTATCAATTTATAGAAAATAAGGAGACCGTTGTAGCTCAGTGAAGGAGCGTCTGACTGTAAACACGGCGGTTGCGGGTTCGATTGCCACTTGGAGAGAGAGAATTATTTTCATTTTTCTCGCTCTTGTTAAAAGACATATCGAGTTTTGTGTTCCGCTACTCAACACGCAATACTGTGAAAGAGAAGCTAAAATCCTCAAAATGTAGCAAGCAGTATAAAGCATACTTTAATGAGAAATAGGGCAATATTGAGTTTTTTCCATACTACACTATACTATAGTATACTGTAAAATAGAGTTTGTATATATTACAATATTATACCTTTAAAATAATATTATTTAAATTAGTAAATATAATATTATAATATAATATTATTTAAATTAGTTAAATAGAAGAAGATGACTTTATTTTAAACTTACTTTAAGTAGCAAAAGCTAAGAAGCTAACTGATAGGCTGTAACTAATAATCTAGAATTGGTATTCTCTATAAATCACTATAAATCTCTATAAATATTTCTGGAAAACTAACAAAAGGTATGTTAGACTGCGGATCTATAGTAATTAGATAAACTAAAATAAAAAAAAACCAGCTGAAATCTTTTCATTTGACCCACCTATCCCAGTTGCGATATACTGTGTAGTAATTCCCGACGTGTCCCTCTTTATGTCTGGCACCGTTTCAAGTCGCTGCAGTATTTTGGAGTTGCCATTTTTGTTATCAGTCGTCTCCGTGTGGGAGACTCCTGCTTCAGCATCCATTGGTTGCTCATCCACTGAGAAAAAGATAAATAAATTTCTTCATTTAAAATTCTACTTTAAAATGGCTATTGATTGAGGCGTCTGATTGTTAACGTGACGGTGGTAGGTTTGATGCCCATTTGGGATAATAAATAATTTTATATTCTCGCTGTGGTTAGAAGATAAAATGAGGCATTGTGATCCGCGACTCGAGTCTTAAATATTAGGAAGCGGAGTGTCTTCACACTAGGCGTCTTCTGTATACCGCGCTATATGCGAGTTATAGAGTGAAGTTAAGTTTTATCCCCAACCCATTATTACTGTGCTAATACGTCTATCAGTCAGATATCTGACAAGTGCATGACAAGCAGTTATGTTAAATAATTGACATATGTAGGTATATATTGCATTTGTCTTTGTCTAGTTATTCCATAAGTCAGCAAGTAATGTTCCTAAAACAGTTTCGAAAAAGTAATAGGTATATAAATTCCATATTAGTATTTCTTTATTACAGGAAGTAATGTTATTACAGGAAGACAAATCATTAATTACCGATAATATATTATCAACGAACTATACCCCACAGTTTTATTTACGTGGGCTGTAAAATATAAAATCAAATTGAAATTTCGTCAAATAGTGTCCATGGTGGGCTCCATAGGAGCGTATGGGTGTATGAGTGTATGGGTGTGGTATGACAAATTTCAGGTTTCCATGCTACGGCTGCACGCTGTCTGTCAGTCGTTCAGTAAAATCTTAAATCCTAAATTTATACAGGAAGTTAAAAAACATCACTTACAATACAATTAAACATATAAATAAAATATATACTTCCAACAGTTTGGACTTTGAGCTACAATCATGCATAGAAGACATATCAGCGCATCGTTGTCTGAATGGCGCTGATTTCCATAATCTATCTCAATAATATTATTATCAATAATATATAGAAACATATATGCGAGTAGATTAGTTGTAATTATATCTGTAAATCGTATTCAAAACATATATAATTTGTTTACATCTCGCCCAGTGAAGTGACCTGGCGCGGAGTCTTGGTTACGCAATTGTTCACACTCAAGTACTGATATTATGTAAAACAATATTTTTTTATTTAGATTTTTGATTTCTTAAAGCTTGTGTAACAAGTGTAAGGGTTTATAGGTACATGTACTATTATATTGAACGTATTGCCGCAACCGGTAAGTGTAGGTTCGGAATCTATTTAAAGTAATGCACATATTTACATAGGTGCGACCTTATAGGTGCCGCCTTACTTACAAAAAACTCTATTTGATCAAAAAATCAAAGGTTTAATCTTTACATGTTACGTAAACAATGCATATGCATAAAAATTATTTCCACCAGTGGCGAAGTGTCCATATTACACGATTCCCATCGGATTACCTTTTGTTAATCTTGCCATTATATTAATAAATAGTAAATAACAATTATTTGCTAATCAACCAACAAATAACCTTAAATTATTTGCTGAAAAAATTAACTCCGTAAACTAAGCTTCTACTTTGTATAATAAAATATAAAGAAAAGCACCATTTGTCTTGTATTGCCATATTATTACTATTAATTATGAATTTTAAATATATTTTATATAACGCTGAAGAGTTAGTTTGTTTGAACGCGACAATCTCAGGAATGAAAACGAAGCCGCAGGTAAAAGCTAGCCTCTCCCAAAGGTCAAAACATTCACTAAACTAGCCTATCATAAACATGTACTTTGGATCAGAATCCGGAATCGTAATAAATTGGTTCTGTCGATTCCGTCTAGACCAATTAATTCTTATTCATATCGCAAAACGAAACTTGACCTTATTTACGTCGTTATCTACTTGTTGGGTCAAACATTCATTTCTTATTACTAAACTTACTTTGAATGGGGAAAACATAGTATATAGTTACTGAGCTTTGGCAACATGCCATATATGTTAAAGCTTTACATAGAAAAAAACATAACTTATTTTAATTATTACACACAGCTTAGAAAAGAAATTAACCCAAACGTTTTTTCACATTTTCTCTTCTTTCCACATATCATATTTAAATTTATTTAGGCTAGCCATAAATAAGGTATTCTATTTAAATAGACTTGCAATTTTTGATTTGTCAACTTGATTTGTTGTTCGCTATAGGAT
Source organism: Dione juno (assembly GCA_037127375.1). Classification (NCBI taxonomy): domain Eukaryota; kingdom Metazoa; phylum Arthropoda; class Insecta; order Lepidoptera; family Nymphalidae; genus Dione; species Dione juno. Next base: position 268,334 of record JAXRJS010000081.1, on the reverse strand, counting down.
CAATACTATATATATATATATATATATATATATATATATATATATATATATATATATATATATATATATATATATATATATGAAAACTGTACATATGTCTTTTAGATGACTATCGTGGCGCAGAGGCATGGCCTCTGCTTGTAAATGAAACGGCTTGTGAGTTCGATTCCCACTCGGGGAGAATGAATGATTTTCATTTTCTTCGCTCTGGTAACAAGGCGAAGCGCGGCGTTGAGTTCCGCCACTCAATACGCAATGATTCGAAAGGCGGAAAGCGGTGGACGGAGGGTCTTAACACTAGGTTCCCTCTGCCTACCCTGCCATGTGCGGGATACAGCGTAAAGCTAATAAATAATAAATATGTCTTTTAATTTGAAACGAGCATCAAGCAGGGTAGATATGTCACTGGTCCCGGATTAATCTCTTTCCGAAATATTGTGGTTGAAATACAATTTTAACCAATAATCAATTCATCATTTTTTAAACCAAATTTATTATTTGTCTATGTATGTAAATTTAATTAGTAATTTGTCTCATATTTAATGGAATATATTTATAACATTAGTGATTTTTGTGGTCATGGTTAAATGTACAAAAAGCTTCAGTTTCCCGCTCTATCCCGCACACAGGTAGAGATAACCAGACATGACGTGACACTCCATTCCCGTCTTTCCTTCCACATTCGAAGTGTTGTGACTTTAAATTTCAAAGTGAATTTCGTAATGTCTAAAATTGATCAACGTACGGAGCAAAATAAGGCATCGCAAGTGTTTTATACCTATTTATGATACGCCTAATTTTACTTGACCTTGTTCTCAATGATAATATGTATACATGTATATATATATATATATATATATATATATATATATATATATATATATATATATATATATATATAATATATATATATATATATATATATATATATACATATATGTACATGCACATGTTATATTTTAATTTTCAGGTCGTTACTTTTTGGATTGACATCTATCCGGGAGAATTAATTATTGATCTTCCCCATTCAGGGCATTCGAAAACGTGAAGAATTGTAAGAAAAAAATTGTGTATGAAACAGATAAAAAACTTAAATTTCTATTAATATGTTATTATATAAAAATATGTCGTAAATGATAACATGTTTGTAGACATTTAGTTTATTTTTTTATATAATATATAATTATATTAATTATTATTATATATTATTAATTCCGTATAGTTATTATTCATTAAAATTAATCATAATAATTAAAACAATTAATTGAAAGTTTTATAGAAGTAAAGTATAAGATATAAAATAAATTTAGTTCCTTGTTTATTTATTTAAAAGACTAGGTTATTCTTTTAAAAGACTAGTCACTCTATTTAACATGTAATGTATAGAATTGCGGAAAACGGAGAACGTAGCATCGTGTCACTAGGCTATCACTGCCTACTTAAAAATGAGAACCTGAATGATTTTATAGCATAAATAATATAAAAAAAATTGTATCAATATATGACGATAAGTTAGAGGAGGTGTCGAATGCCATCACTTGACACGCAACGACTCCACGCTTTATCTCACATATAGCAGGAGAAGTATAGAGAAACTTGTGCTAAGATTCCATTATTCTCGTCAAGCAAAAGAAAACGCAACGGCGCTAAAAATAGAGAATAGATTGCATTACGCATATGATGTCAAAATTAAAAATAATAAAATAACCTACTGTTAACAATCCAACGGTGACACACCCAAGAACCTATCAAAACAAAACTATGAAATTACAGAAAAAAAAAAACAATATTTTTCATTAAAATAAAGCGTAAATCTCAAAGTGGCGCGAATGACTGCGCGTCGACGCGTAATCTCGATGAGGCGGCTTCTTTAAAATAACGTAGGGTTGCTCAAGTTAAATAATACAAATATATATATATATATATATATATATATATATATATATATATATATATATATATATATATATATATATATATATATATATATATATATATATATATATATATATATATATATATGCAAATTTGAATATCAGAGATCACATATCACAAGAGACAATTTGCTTTTGCCTGTTACAAAAAAAAAATTCTTGAAAAGGCAACGATGTTGTCAAGCACAATGTTGACTTTATTCATTATATAAATTAAAAAAACTATTCACATAAAACATTTTTTGTATGACAAAATTAATTGAAGCTTTTGAAAATTAGTTAAGATTAAAGGGGCATTCGAGGCGCAGCAGCTCAGTGCCGGACTGTAAACGGACTTGTTGAAGACAATGAGCTTTTTTGATTTCGGCACTCTGACATACGCGGAAAAAAGTGTGAAGCTTTTAATAAATTTATTAATTTATTAATAATAATCTAAATAAAACACACATTTACTTCTAACAAATAATATATTCCGAGAAATTCCATTCCCTCTCTCTAAACGATATTATATTAGATTATAATTTAATAATTGCCATCTCTTTGATACTTAGCTGTGTTTAGATTTAAATTTAAGCACAGCCAAAAGGATTCTGGGAAAGGAGCACAAGATTAAGTTTCTCGCTGCCTTTAAGAGTGGAGACATTAACGATGTCAAATATAAACAACGTAATAGAATCTTAGAGTTGCGAGCTCTCCTGGTAAATAGCCGTTATATTATATAGATTAAACCTTGTTGAAGCTTTTGATTTGAGCTTTCGATTTGTACTGTAGCTTTTGTTTGTTGGTTGCAATATTTTTAAGAGGTTCGATAGACATTATCGTTATTGTAATAGGTTTTGTGTTGTCAGAAACATTGTATAAAAAACTACTTTGATTTTTAGTAACAGATGTATGTATGATGCTTCTAACTGAATGCAGTGGTTACGGGTTCAAATATCATTTGAGGAAGAATTTAATATATTAATTACTCAAGACAATCTCTCCAATTCTACAAAATCTAAAAATCCTAGTTAATATAAAACGTACCGTAATAAGTGGATCTTATTGATTGTTCTCATTAACTTTGTTAAAGTAAACGAAAATTTAAAATTTACAACTTATTTTTTAATTTTTAGCATTGATTATGCTACTGTATTGTTAAAAGCTTCTTGAAAAAGTTGCAGAAATATGACTAACTGTATATTCATTAATGATTAAATTATAAAATTATTACTAACAGTTTCGGCGTGCCGGTGAGGCAGGCAGAGAGAATTTTGTGCCAAAACTCTCCGTTTTCCACTTTCCACCTGAATTTGTGGCGGCGATGCCTGGCGGAACTCAACGTCACACTTTGCCATACCAGAGCGGGTATTTTTATTTTCTTATATTATAGTTTTATTAAACTATAATTGAGCAACCCTGATTTGATAACCTCTCAACTCTGGCGCAACCCTAGTGTAAGCTATACAGTTATATCATATTCATTAAAATTTAAAAATTGAGCACGGAAATATAACATTTATGGAGGTGTAAATAAGGATTATATTTACTTAACATGTTTCTATTAAATTGAGTACTGTTAAAGATAAAATAATATTTTTCTGTCTATAGTTTTGATAAGATTTATTTTATTTATATACATTTGTACAAGCTCTGTTATTTTGTTTTACTTGCTATTGTCCAAACATTATAAAGCTTCTCTTTCAAAATTCTTCGTCTTCTATTGAATTCGATAAAAAAAGATTGCGAACCGAATATTAAGTATATCACATTTAATTAGAAAAAAAGAATGACAATAAATATTGCAGCGCAAAAGCTTTCACTTTACGTATCACCCAATTTTTACACAAAAAGCTCAAAATACAAAGCTTTACATTATAAATATAAAAAAACAAGTATCCCGCACTCTATTTTCCTCATTTTTTCGTTTCCTTATCACAAATCGTAACCGCGGTTAGTCTATGAGTGGAGATAAATGTGACGGCGGCGTTTTATGACATGACAGTATCTGATAACGGGATCACTTTGGTCCTGTGAAGGGACACATAAGGGAGAAGTGAAATAACGCTTTGATTTGTCACTAATAAGCTCTATTTTAGAATAACTAAGTGAGAAATATCATAAGAATTTATGTTATATTGACGAAATGACGGAATGAACTTATAGAGAAATATAGTGGCGATTGATAAAGCTTGAGCTTTTGATCTAAAATAAAGAGCTTTATTACAGTTTGATTCTTATACTTATACTCTTAGGGACCGACCAGAAATCGACTTAGTGTAAATTTGTACGCGTTAGAAATAGAAGCGAGAGGTAGAACAGCGAATTTTCTCTATTGTTTATTAAAAGATCTCGGCCTGCCTTGAACTAGCATCAATTGATTTCTGGACTGTACTTCGAAGGTGGCATAGACTTGGCGTGGCGTGGACTTGTGACTCAGGTCTCATAGGGGCCTCTATAGCCTACTACTGAGTCACAAATCCCAGGCAATGCAAGGCAAGGTCTCCTTTCAACGCGATCGTACCCACACCATGGATTGTTAAGTGATTTCATCTTGACAGTCACTATGCAAATATATACTAATATTATAAGTAAGAGGAATAGAAGAGTTTATCTGGTTGAATGCGCTAAACTCAGGAGCTTTCAATGAAAAATGTCTATTTCTATAATTATTTTAATGTATTTTTTTTATTAATTCAAGTAAATACCAGTAAATAATATATAGAATAACAGTTTCAGTGAAATAAAATATAATTTTGGGTATGTTTTTTCACGGGATATTTAGACGAAACTTTTACTACGGATAAATTATATTGTAATTTTCATTTACCGGCTTTGGTAAGACATAGCTCGGTGCGTCATTAAGTTCCGCCATTTAACACATAATGTCTCTAATTCGATCTGAAAGTGGAGTATGGAGCCTCTTGACTCTAGATCCTCTCTGCCTACTATATTATATGTAGAACGCAGGCGGAAGGTAAAAAAAATCTTACATTTATCATCCTGCCTCCTCAACACCTCTGGTAAGAAATTCACTAAAAACACCCTCATAGCTCAGCAGTGAAGCAGTGTAGCAAAGAAGTTTAACAGATTCAATCCATAGTTGTGCTGTACAAATATTAGTTTACTCGTGTAAATCAAAATGACGACTGCCATTTCGGCTGTGTACCCTCATATCTGGGACTTCCTTCCGGTTGATAAACAAATATTTTTTTGGTTATTTTTTTTAAGGGATAGAGCGAATGAAGTAAGAATGTTCTATTTTAAGAGATCCGAAAATAAAATATGCCTTTAGAAGTTCATATCAACGCTATAATTTATGGATATTTTACGGAACATTTAAATATAAAATTTTTATTTATAATGATATTATTTATAATGATGAACAAATTTATATTTGTAGTTCATTTCATACAAAAATAGGGTTTACGCCCACAAATTTAAGCTTGTATATTTTTGTATGTTAAACTTACCGCCTACCTGCAATCATAAAATTCGCACGGAACCCTCAGTGCGCGAGTACTACTCGCACTTGACGATATTTTTAACGATATATTGATTTACGGTTATAAATGGTTATTAATTATAACATAAAACATTTATATATATATATATATATATATATATATATATTATATAATATATATATATATATATATATATATATATATATATATATATATATATATATATATATATATATATATTATATATATATATATATATATATATATATATATATATATATATATATATGTATATATATATATATATATATATAACTTACTAATAAAGTTATATTAAATAATAAAATTGATTTAAATTCATAAATACATGCACTTTATATTTATTTTTAGTATAAAATGATCATTTTTATTATACAAGTACTTTAGCTGATACACTACGAGCAGATATAGCCGATAGTTCAAACCATAACAAAGATAATTGAAAATTAATATTGGATTGTTGTCATAGCTATTCTCAAGCTTTCGAGAAACAATTCGATAACGTTATTTATTATTGTTTTGACATTTAAAGAATATACTGTATTAAAAAAAAATAGAGCCGTACATCAACATCTGACAGTAAACGGGACGATTGTCAGTTCGAATCCCAATCGGGGTGAATTAATTATCTTCATTCTTTTTCTATGTCTCGAAAGACGGGAACCGGGGAACGGAGTGTCTTGACACTAAAATCACTCTGCTTAACCTGCTAAATACAGGGTGGAGCTAAAAAAAATTTATATAGACTGTTATGTACGTAGAATGAAGGCAATCTTTACAATAGGTTCTCTGTGCTCACTATACTATACACGGCTTAAAATTTAGAGCCAAATCTAAATAATAAAAGCTTTTGTGGCGTATATACTTCTGCCGCCTAGATCTTAGTGTCCAGACACTCCGTTTTCAATTAGTACAGGAACCCATTTGCTACTATACTCATACTTATTCATGTACTTGCAACTTGTTATATGCAACGGAAATGCTATATCGCATCGGGTCACAGTTGTTAGACTAAACATTGCCTAATGATCATAAATAAGTTCATCTCTGTTACATATTGCGGTGTATGAGTACTCGTACGACTATATCTTATCACACTATATGGGAAGGAAGTAAATAATATGTTACTTTGGATACTCGACTTTGTCTGCAGACTGCAGTATTTTGTTTTTAGATTCACGCTGTATAACGTGTGTTTATTAAAAATATTCTTAAACGTGTGTTTATTGAAAATATATTATAAAACTGATTGAGACCGAAAAAATCCAATAATGATAATACAAATAAGATGATACGCCAAAATAGGCAGAGAGAACCCTCCAGGGCACTCCATTCTCCGTTCTCCGTTTCAGTTAAGAAACGGCACTCAAAATCGCACTTTGTTATTACTAGATAGGAAAAATTAACACAATACATTTCTCTGAATGGGAATCGAATCTACAATCTTTGTATTTATAGTCAGTTTTTGTCCCAATGAGCCACGATAGCCTGGCTCACCTACAGACATGTTGTTTATTTCTCTATAATAATAAAATATCTATAAAGCTATTTAAATTAACTTTAATTGCATTTAAATTTTAATTGTCGACTCAAAGAGGATGTTTTAAACAGTCGTATAGCTACAGGTATCACGTAGCTGTATTTTGAAGGGATAAGGAACAGGTACTAAAAATGCTTGCTTCAGATCTTGATATAACTTTCATATAATTAATATAACATTTGCTATTGCTTCGTCGTGACGCAGCGTCACAGCGTTCTACCGCGCCGCGGCGGTTGTGGGTTCGAATATTACTCAGGGAAATTAATTATTTTTATTTCCTCGATCTATTAAGAAGATTAAATGCAGCGTTGAGTTCCACCACTCAACACAAAATATCTCAAAAAATGCGGAAAGTAGATAATGGAGTAATTTAACATTAGACGTTTTTTATGTTATTTGATGTAGTTTATTAGTTTCAATTATATTTTAATATATATTTTTTAATAATATTTCCAGATCAAGTCGGCAATTTTTAATATAAGATACCCAATACAGTATACGAGTATATACTGTATAGTCATATACTCAAGTTTTGTAAAACAAAATAGATTGTATGTGTAATATGCCTAATAGCCTGTTCAAAAACAGTACTGGTTGTAACTTTAAATCCCAATTTTAGCAGACCCACTGCACTGCGTCATTAACACATTAAATATGTGATAAATAACAAATCGCTTGGACGGCTTGGAGCAGATTTCGAACCCGCACCTCTTGGAAACAAGAGGCGCGGGTTCGAATTCCGCTAGACGTTCATATTTTTATGTTTACTAAAAATATTTGTCTCTCCTTAGTATGGAATAATACTTTAAGAAGTGATAAAATATTTAAGAAATGGCATTCTCTTTTATCAAATATAGAATTATTCTACATAATCATATTTTGCTAGCGAATATTTGTAAAAATCGGCGATGGTACGCTACTTAAGTATAACGAGCGTATATGAGTGTCAATGTAGCTTGATTAAAACATATGGCTTAGTGGTCCAAGCACTGAGACGGGTACCAAGAGGCATGGGTTCAAATTTATATACGTTTTCTCTTTAAAATAATAAAAATATTAATTATATACTTAATTTGAATAGAATCAGGACTATTCCCAAGTTTAAATTACAACAAAAATACAAGAAACAAAAGAAATCTCTTTCCAAATGACAATCTGTTTGCGGAAAGACCCAAGTTCCCGGAAATCGGCGAGCATCGCTTATCTGAGTCGTTGGGCTCAGCGACACCTCGTTAAGATGTAAAGAGCAAGGTGCCTTGAAACAAAATACAACTGTCATCATAATTAAAAATAAAATAGAATACTCTCTTACAAAATATGCTTTAATATTTAAATTTATTTTGCAGGTATGTTAATTGAAGCGATTATGGTGTGAGGATTTATGGTGTTGACTCGACGATTGTGAATTTGATCCCCATTCAATTCTCATAAAAACCTCCTTATAAAAAAGCCTTATCTGGTAAAGTGCGGCACAATGAAGATTTTAGTGAAAAATCATGAAGTATTAAGTGCTTGTCATTTAACACACTATTTAACACTAGGCTAAGCAAAAATCAGTCAAGTGCGAGTTGTGCAGCAACAGTCATTGGAAAATAGAACTTTAAAAACATTAAAAAAATTAAAATTTGTCGAAAGTGTATACATTTGCCCCCTTTTTGAACGAAGTAAACTACAGATATATGCAAGTAATGCATTATTTTTCTGAGATATTTCGAATAGAGTGTCTGTCTGAGATATGTTTTCCTTTATATATAAGTAATATACTATAAGTTACTTATAATACAAAAAAATATATATACATACATATAAGAATTTAGTTTTTTCCCTACCTAAGGAACCCTAAAAATTCTCTAAAAATAATTTAAATACTTACTTTCCTTTAATTTTTTAACAATATATTGTATTAATGCAATGAATATAATAATATATAACAAGAAAATATCGCCCATGATAGTATGACTCAAGGTAAATCTATGGTGGAAGAGAATCTATGTTATCAATGTGTGTCATTGACCCCATATGTATATACTCGTATATATAGCCATATGCGCGTAAGGCTTGTGCATATCCTTCTTATAATATTAAAAATGTTTTATTAGACCATCGATGCGCAGTGGCACAGTACACTGATTCGATTCCGCTCGGAAACTCGATTATATTTGAAGTATTTACCCGTTCTAGTAAAACAAAGCACAGCGTTGGGTTCCGCCACTCAACAAGCACGATTTTGTTCTCATTGCTAACCTGCTATATGCGCGACACAGCGTGAAGCTATAAAAAATGTAGTAACTTTAACCACTGAACCTAACAATAGACATCAATATGATAATATGATCCCAACCAAACAATAGTCTATCAAAGACGGACGAAAAGTTGTTCTTTCATAAACGTAATCCGGATTACACGGCAATCTTATCCGCTCCTTAGAAATTGTTTAAAAAACCCATATTAATGTTAATCTGAATACGGACTTAACATTCAGTTTATTATATATATATATATATATATATATATATATATATATATATATATATATATATATATATATATATATATATATATATGTATATTACGAATTATAGCCCGCCACTTAGTGTGCGTGGACCTCCCCCTCCTCGTCCTCATAGAAATATCAGAAGATTCTTCTTGATTGCCCACGTCCCCACACTCACACACACACACATATATTATATCTAACATGTGTAACAACAGCTGTGTGTAGTCAGTCACTTACTCAGCACGTAACGGAAGAGTTATATCAATTATCTTAGTAAATAAGCAAGAAATTTGTCCAATTTGCATAAAATATTATTTAAATATTATTTTTATTTCCTAAAATATTAAGTTAAATTTATACTTTTTAAAAGAAAAAAGTTAAAGTGACTAGTGACTTAATTAAAATAATAGAAATTCCAATAAATAGCATTTTTAATTGCCAAATGGTCATTTTATAAAATAATCATTGTATGGTGGAAATTTATAAAAATCTACCTACAAATAAGCTAATGAGAAAAACCAGTTGTAACAAGCGTAAAAGGATTACATCGCTCTACAAGATCTCTCTATGGCTTAGTAACTAGAGAAATTAAATTCTTAACGCTTTTACCCCACATATAAAAGTAAGGGGAAGTTGAGGGAACCTAGTGTTAAGACACTCCGTTCCCCACACACCGCTTAATGTTCGAGACATTGTGTGTTGACTAGCGGAACTCAACGCCGCACTTTGTCTCCTTAACAGAGCGAAGATATTGTATATTATATTTATTTTCCGAAAATCCAGCTATGGGGGCCTCTTAAAATGTTAATACCTCAGTAAATTACTCACAGTATATTGTATGCAAGAGAGCTTTGCACAACAGAGAGGTTTGCACCCGCGCCGCGCCGGTGAAACAAATTGAAATCAAATGGAATCTATCAAATGTGATGTATTCACGATACGATGCAATTGGAGATAGCGAGAGCTTTCATCATGTCCAATGTGTTTTAGTGTTCAAAAGGGGAATTTGGTAATTTTTTGCATTTTATATCCAACGTATACCGATTTAATAGGCAAATAGCTATAATAGAGACATTACCAATAAATATATATATATATATATATATATATATATATATTATATATATATATATATATATATATATATATATATATATATATATATATATATATATATATATATATATATATATATGTATATATATATATATTATATATATATATATGTATATATATATATTATATATATATATATATATATATATATATATATATATATATATATATATATATATATATGTATATATATATATATATATATATATATATATATATATATATATATATATATATATATATATATATATATATTCATTAAAAATTTGAATGTATCAGGTTTAGAATCCACAGCCTCTTTGTCACCAAGCGAATAATTTGCGAATTTATACGCTTGATGCAACTTATTTCGGGAGGCTTAGGTTTGCTATCAATACTATAATAAAAGAGAAACACAAATGTCTGTACATCGAATATTTATATCAAAAAATTATGTAGAGAGGGTAAATCATTCGTTCAAGGAATTTTAGTCACGTGAATATTTAATGTGTCAATGAAGAACTAAAATAGCCCCGTTGTATGGTGAGGGTCTAAGGGTGTAATAATACCCTACATTAAATGTTAATTGGACCTAAACTTCTAAAAGTACCAAAGAGACGAGCAAAATTTTTGATATTTCGTATCTTAGAAAGAAGAATAAACAATGTTGTTATAATTACAAATATTCATTAAAAGTAATACAGAAGTAAAATTGCCTTTCGTGCTTCTATACAATTAACGTCTTAACTTCCGAAGGGCAAAGATGCTGAGCTCGAAGAATTAAATTAAACGGCGGGTTTCCAAAATTTTCTAACAAAGTCATTTTTTTATATATATTTGCCATGCTAAGAAGATCGCCCAAATTTTTGGTTTAACTAAATCTTTATAATATTTTGTAATTTCTTATGTTTTATGACTTATTGACGATATGCCATCTTGGAGCAGTTGAAGCAGAGCAAGGCCAAAGTGTGTGTATGACTGTTAGTATGGGTTTAAATATCAGTCAATAGATCAATTATGGGTTATTATGGGTTTAAATATCAGTCAATAGATCAATTTGATACACTGTTTTACTTTAAAATATTATTTTGTAGCATTGGTCAGGTATATCAATTTTATGGATAAAGGTAGGTCAAAGGTCGGTCGGTCGAGGAAAATATAATTTATAAAAATTGACAATCTTGAATTTGCATACACCCTATGTACTCATTTTGTATAAAATGAACTATAGATATAAGTTTGTAATTAATACTTTGTTTTCTAAAATTTACCTATAAATTTCCAATTTCTTTCATAATTTTATAATTGTAGGTTAAGTACGCTATAAGATTTGATTACGCGGCGATTTCTATATAAATTGCTGCTAAAACGAAGCACAAACGCCCATAAATGTTTATACCATTTACTTAGAAGTGTTACTTTTTTCTGTGTTCCAATTGAATATATTAATATATATTTTATATTAATTCCAGCTTGATGCCTTCACGAAAATTCGACAAAAATGAACGTGACAGATGGACAAACAGACAGACAGACAGACAGTCGGGTAACAAGTGATTATAAGGTATTGATGATCATTTCACTTTTGTGGTACGGAACCCAAAAACAACCGAAGTGAACCATAGAGTAGAAAATGGAGGGTGGTGTCAGATGTCACCGCTGTTGGATTTCTAAACCCTCTACTTCAAATTTTGATGAATATATATATATAATATATATATATATATAATATATATATATATTAATATATATATATATTATATATAATATATATATATATATATATATATATATATATATATATATATATATATATATATATATATATATAAATCTGATATATTGCTTGCTATAAAATATAGTTTCTCATAACTCATAATCATAAGCATAAGTCTGATTTTTTATTGTTTTACTTATATTTTATAATGAAAAGACAGCCACTAGTACTATAATACAGCTATTATTTAATTTCTAATTGATATCTAACCATCTCGTCGCTATATTCAAAGAGATTCAATTTATAAACGGTTTCCGACTGAATTGGCGGAAATAAAAGCATTGCTGGCGATCGTTAGAGTCACTCTTTTCATATTGGAGGAGTCCTTTCAAATCGCTAATTAGTCATTTTTGTCGATGCTAAGCCGTATTTGGGGGTGGGGGGTTAGGGAGGGGGTTGGGGGTCCAATGGGGTTATACTCATTATTCTATTGTTTTAGATAAAACAAATCTCTTTGAAACTAAGTCCTGATAAAGGCTGTGTAGACATATTGTACTACAGTAGAATGCTGTCGAGGCATACTTGGTATGTCTACATGTGTGGGTTGAAATTATACTTATTGTGAAGTGATTAATCACTCTCTTGTACACTTTCACCCATGGGAGAGATATTAAGTGACGGAACCCGATTCTCTATCTTAACCAGTGTCGAAGAATTTGGGTACATTTTAATACGTGGTATATATGGAACTAACTATGCTATTTAAATATTAATGATTACGTCAGATATCTTAATACGAATTTCGATGGCAGTGCTAAGATATATAAACAAATAAAGTTCAGAACTTTGTTGAATAAAATGCATCATGAATATATATATATATATATATATATATATATATATATATATATATATATATATATATATATATATATATATATATATATATATATATATGTGTGTATGGATAGAAAGAGAAACGTGTATTTAATATATCTTTATTTTATTCATTTTACATATAATATGTACATATATGACACATTGTGTTATTCTAAAGTCCTAAATTCTTATATAGGCAGTTATATAATTCTCTTACTATTTTACCTTAAATTAAGTTACACAAATGGAAAGAGACCCGATTTTACGATTATAGGTCGTAGGTTCGATGGAAATGTCTATCCAAATATAATGTCGAAATTTCAATATACGCAAGTAATCCGTTTAAATTGTTTTATTTGAAATGTGTCAAATATTCTATTATATTGTATATATTTATTTGTATTTATTTTCCCCTTGGCCGCTCTTGTAAGATTTTTACATATTTTAAATGAAAGTCAATAATTTTATTGATCAGGTATATCCATATACCACAGACAACAGCAACAAAGTGTTTAATAAAATGAAAATATGAAAATTCTATTGTTTAAGAACTTTTTTAATTTCAAATATTCTTTATCTTTAGTTTTCTCTGATCAACGCATAACAGGTATATTGCTGGGTGTCTGATAATACTGTGCGCTTTCATTGAGCGTAGTAGCTCCAATCACATCTCCTCCAGCTACAAGCAAAAGTCTCCTTTTTTTGTGATGACGAAGGAGAGAAGAAACACTCTGGAAACTTCTTTCTCCACGTCTAGGGAAGCCGAGGGCTAATCTGCCATCAGGGCGACGTCTCACCCCCACATTGTGAACCGACTTGGCGCAAGATACACTTAGTGTATAGGCGTGATTTGGCTGCAACAAATATTCATAAGTTAAATTAAATTAAATTTATTTTTATACAAATATATTAATTAAAATGAGCGACAACTATTAATCAGAAATTAAAGTAAATTTCATTATTTGCATTCTTTCTTTTAAATTCAAAATCTCTAGAAATACTGGAAATGGCAAGATTTCAAGTAATTAAGCTTTTATATTATTAAGCTTAGACGATGTGGAAACACCAGGCAAGAGGCTTGCAAAAGTTTTATTTATTTTTCTAAATCTGAAATAATATTGATTATTTCATTATTTATATATTCTTTGTAATAATAATTAAACTTTTAAAATTTCTATTATCAGTTATTAAGAAATAACTAAAAATGGCATCTACTATATCATACACAAAATATTAATGTAATATAACTATATGTAATATTGTCTGTTGTAAGATTCTCTTCACACTGTATCCCGCATATAGCAAGTTGAAAGTGTAATAAAATTAAGGCTCTCCGTTCCTCGCCCTCCGTCTTTTAGACATTGTTGACTGTTGAGTGGCGGAGCTCAACGCCGCGCTTAAACTTGTTAACAGAGCGAGGAAAACGAAAATAATTCATTCTCCCCGAGTGGGAATCGAACCCACAACCGTCGTGCTTACAGTTTGACAGTCCAAATATAAAATATTTCAGTAAAAAAATATCATCGATGGAAGGAATATCAATTATTTTTAATATTTATTTATTAAAAATGACCTTTTATAGAATAATTTTGATTCGTAAATTATAATAATATTAGTAACTAGAGGACCCGTTGACGTTGCTATGGCAACGTGTCACTATACATAATTAATGTTTTTGTTTCACGTATTAATATATAGATGTATAAATAGTTATAGTATAATAAACGTATTAAAACAAGCCCGTGTCGCAACACCGCGCCGTGTAGCGTCGCTGCCAAACGAGGACACTCATCCAAATTAAAATTTTGGCAATGTAGTTAGTTAGTTAGTTAGTTCTACCTATTTTCATTTTTTTTAATTCAACTATTTCTAATATTGTATAGTGTATTAATTAAATTGTAATATATTTAAAAAGATAGAAAGTGTCTGTTAATATACGCGATGCACGATGTTTTTGAATTCGATTCTCACTTGAGCTATATTTATATTAAACAAGTGTAGGGTTGAGTTCTTCCATCCCATAATGACTCAAAGTAGTAAAGCAAGAAGATGTGGACAGATGAGAGAAGAAGCTAGTCAAGTGTGAGTCGGACTCACGTAACGAGGGTTCTGTACGAATTTCATAAATACAAATCAACGGAAAGTTCATAATTTATTAACTTATATTATAATATAGTTTTTTTTATTGGTACTGTAAGTCAATTCTTGCGAAATAGGTACATGACTTTAGTAAATTGAAGAGTCAAAATGTGAGGCAGAAACGAAGCATAAACGACCGTATATTTTGATTGCGTTGACTTATAAGTCTGTTTTTTGTCTAAGAGACTGCAGACTTGAGTGTTTGACATCAATTTCAGCTAGGTACCTTTAAGCTTTCTAAATAAAAAGAATTTGCCAGATGAAGAGACAGGTAACCGGATAGCGAAGTGATCCAAATCCTAATCCTAGTGAGAAAGCTTCCGTTTTCCTTGAAATTTTAAAACATACATAACATCAGTTCCCTGGCGAACTTAAGCTCTTGACTTAGTAATAACTGTCAATTTTATTATAACTAAAAGGCAAAATAATATTTGATTATTTGTTGTTTATGCTACTTTAGAATTGTATGTTTTTTTAAGTTAAGTTCACTGCTAAGTTATATTTCTCGTATCAATTTAGCGTCCACATACTACTTTACACAAAGTTTATAATAAAACAAACATTGTTTTAGTTTTCCTTTACATTTCGGACCTACCGTATAATTTGGGTTGAACTTTTAAAAGTTTATATTACAGTTAAATGTAAATGGAAACATAATTTTGAGCTACTACATTATTAATATATATATATAGATGGAGGTCAGATGGCAATCGCTCCATGAAAAACCCGCCATCCGCCACTTAAATGGTAAGAAAAAAGATGTTGCTGGGTACTGCTAAAGCGTCGCCGCTAAACGACGCGCAGGCACATCGCCCTACACCCGTGTTGAATGGGCAAGGGCTACCGTGTCAAGTACGGACACGGCTAAAGAAGAAAGTACCCAGAAGGAAACTCCGCTTTGCAACGTGGAATATTGGCTCTCTAACGATGCAGGGAACTAGTAGATGTACTCATGAAGCGTCGGGTCCAGTGTGATTTCCTACAGGAAACGCACTGGAAGGGCAATACGTCCCGTATCATCGGACAGGATTACAAGCTCATATACACTGGGTCTCCTTCCGGTAAAACTGGTGTAGCAGTAGTTTTATCTGAAGAGCTACGCAATGGTCTCCTCGAAGTTGACCGACGCAGCGACCGCCTGATGCAGGTGAAGGTACTGGTTGAGGGGGATATCGCCAACTTAATCAGTGCTTACGCTCCCCAGGCTGGTTGTAGCGGGGCCGAAAAGGAGTCATTCTGGGAGCAATATGAAGAGGTTCTACTCGCTATACCATCTACCGAGGTGATCATAGTTGGGGGAGACCTTAACGGTCACGTGGGTAAGGCTGCGGATACGTATGAACGTGTCCTACGGTGGTTTTGGTCACGGTTGCCGCAATATAGAGGGCGAAAATATCCTAAGAACCTGTATTGCATCTGATCTGGCCATGGTGAATACGTTCTTCCAAAAAAGTCCGCAGCATCTTATTACGTATGCGAATGGACACCACTCAACTCAAATAGATTATCTATTGACCAGGCGGTGTCATGTTGGCAAGGTAACTAACTGTAAAGTCATTCCTGGTGAAAGCCTCACGGCCCAACATCGTCTACTTGTCATGGATTATGTCGTTACCCCGATAAAGAAATTAGCCGAGACGCGTAAGTCTAAGATCAAGTCGTGGTAGCTGAATGGACCGATGCAGACCGACTTTCTGGCAGAGGTTAACAGTCAAATTTATCAACTAACACCGAAACTGCTCAGGATGCTTGGGATCGAGCTCAGTCAGCCATCATTACGGCTGGTAACATGTTCTTGGCGTTTCTAGGGGAGGACGTATTATGGACAGGGAGACATGGTGGTGGAATGACAAGGTACAAGAGATGATTAATGATAAGATAATTGCATTTAAGGAGTGGCAGCGGTTCAACTCTCCTGAAGACAGACTGGAGTACATAGCAGCGAAACGTGCCAGCAAAAAAACTGTAGCCAGAGCCCGCAGTGAAAGTTTATTACCTCTATATGATAAACTTGAAACTGTGGAGGGGCAGAAGCTCATCTACAAATTGGCACGTGCTCGGGATAAAGCGACGCAAGATATCACAAAATGTCTTTACGTCAGAGATTCCCAGGGCAAGCTGCTTTGTAGTCATGCTTCTGTGAAGGAGAGGTGGAGAAATTACTTTTTGGAGCTGTCGAGTAGTATTCCGTAGGCACTCGGGTAGTATTCCGTCTGAACCACCTCCTTACATGGGACTTATTGCTCCAATAACCCTTGATGAAACTCGGAATTGTCTTCGACGCATGAAGAACGGCAAGGCGGTGGGACCTGACGATATTCCGATCGAAGCGTGGAAATCGTTGGGCTCTCATGGTGTGCTCATGCTTACTGATCTTTTTAACCGCATTTTGAATACTGGGACGATGCCACATCAATGGCGGCACAGTTTTATTACCCCTATTTACAAAGGAAGGGGCAGTGTTCAAGATTGCGGTAGTTATAGGGGCATTAAGATTATGAGTCACACCATGAAGCTCTTCGAGCGCGTGATTGCCCTCAGGCTCCGCCGAGAGTGTACTGTCTCTGAGTGTCAATATGGATTTCAGCCAGGATCAGGCACTTACGGGCGCCATTTTTGCCCTCAGAATTTTGATGGAGGCACACAGGGAAAAGAGGAGAGCTCTGCATGTGGCATTCTTAGACCTGCAGAAGGCCTTTGACTGTGTGCCACGTCAGTGTATCTGGTGGGCACTGCGATCCAAAGGGATCCCTGAATCCTATGTTGCTATTATCAGTACAACGACTCTTTTTCTACAGTTAGGACCGCTGTTGGCGATACCAAACCCTTCCCAATTACAGTTCATCAAGGCTCAGCTCTTAGTCCACTTTTGCTTAATGTAGTGCTAGATACTGTCACGGCTCACATCCAGGACCAGCCTCCATGGCTGATGATGTATGCCGATGACATAGTACTCATTGACGAAACCGACTGATGCTGGAGCGTAAAGTGAATGCCTGGAAGGGTGCGCTTGAGAACGGTGGTCGGTGTCTGAATGTGTCAAAGACCGAGCACATGGCTTGCGGGAACCCAGACTCGAGCACCATCCACATCGGGCCTGAGCCAGCCGTTAAGCCGGAGAAGTTCAGGTACCTTGGATCCATTATGCACGAGTCCGGAGGCATCGACTACGATGTTCACGTCCGGGTTAGCGCTGCTTGGACGAAATGGCGGGAGGTCACTGGTGTGGTCTGCAATCGCAAAATACCGCCCAAACTCAAGGGGCTGATATACAAGAGCATGATCCGACCAGTTCTTTTATACGGCAGCGAATGTTGGCCAGCATTATCTCGGCACACTCAGGAGCTTCACGTAAAGGAGATGAAGATGGTGAGGTGGATGTGTGGCGTTACTCGGGCTGACCGCATACGCAACACATTCATTCAAGGTAGTCTTGGGGTCCGTGACGTAGCGGATAAGCTCCAAGAGCGTCGTCTGAGATGGTATGGCCATGGTATGGTTTTGCGCCGGACTACGTCGGAAGAAAATGCCTTGATATGTCTGTCCCTGGAGTAAGACCCCCCGGACGCCCAAGGAGGCAATGGCTGGACGTCGTGATGCAGGACATGAGAGCCAATGGACTAACCACTGAGGATGCTCAAGACCGTGCAAAGTGGAGTAGATTAAGTAGGAAAGCAGACCCTGGCAATAGGCCGGGATAATGCTAAGTAGAAGAAGAAGAAGAAGATATATATGCCTATATATATAAATATATATATATATATATATATATATATATATATATATATATATATATATATATATCTATATATATATATATATATATATATATATATATATATATATATATATAATAATAATAATAGCTTTTATTTCCGAACTTTTTGACATTTTACATTTTTAAAACAAAGTATTTAAAACTAAAATTTACATTTCACTACAAAAAGTCTCTCAGTTCGGTGTGCCTTATGGCAAAGGCCTCCTCCAACTCTTTCCACTGCTTTCTGTCAGTCGCCACTCTTGTCCAGAGGGGACCTAAAGTAATTTTCAGGTCGTCCTCCCATCTTCTCTTTTTACGACCTCGACCCCTACTGCCATCCCTCGGGTACCAGATTGTCACCTGTTTGCTCCATTTCTCCTTTTTACATCTAAGCATATGTCCAGTCCACCTCCATTTAAGTTGATCAATACGGACCAGGATATCAGTTAATTTCGTTTTGTGCCTGATGTCTGCATTTCTTACTTTATCTTTAAGTTTTAATCCTAACATGCTTCTCTCCATACTTCTTTGACATCTTGCTTGTTTTTCCCTATGGAGTTTTGTCAAAGCCCAGGTTTCGCAACCATATGTAATGGCAGGTAGAATACAGGTATCAAAGGTCTTCTTCTTGATTTTAATGGATATTTCCTTGCTTTTTGTAATTTCTTTCAAAGCCCAGTATGTTTTCCACCCTGTTGCAATTCTTTTCTCTATTTCTTTCGACATCTGGTCATTAGGTGATATTATCTGGCCAAGATATATATAATATATATATATATATATATATATATATATATATATATATATATCTATATATATATATATATATATATATATATATATATATATATATATATATATATATATAATATATATATATATATATATATATATATATATATATATATATATATATATATATATATATATATATATATATATATATATATATATATATATATATATATATATATATATATATATATATATATATATTATATATATATATATATATATATATATATATATATATATATATATATATATATATATATATATATATATATATATATATATATATATTCGTTTTTATTAAATATTACTTCGAACTAGGGTTTAGGTAAGTAGGTTAGGTTAGTAGGTTTACTGTAGTATAGCAGAGAAGGCTACTGAATTCGAGACTTAAATGTTAAAAGGCGGATACCAACGCCGCGCTTTGTTTTGCCAAAGTATAAAAACAGTCTAATCGCTCAAGTGCATATCGAAGTGACTCCCATCGAGCTTACTAACAGACGCGGTCACAGCGCCACTATGGTCACTATATTCGGTGAATATTTTATATATTAATCTCTAGCTCTTTGCATATTTTAGGTAAAATATAAAATGCACGTCGCACTATCGTTATCTATGGTTGATATTGTCATGACCTTTTCCACCTGAGATAATTTAATTTTATTATTAATTTTACTTTTAGTTTGACGATTGGTTATTTAAAGAGAATTAAAAATAAAGAATTTATATATATATATATATGTCTGGCCAAATATCTGTCCGATATTGGTACTGGGCATACGGGTACGCGACCCCAGATCCTCAAGCCACCACTGTCATACTCCTTCCCAATCCATGAAAGTGGTGTCCTTACCCCCCCCCCCCCCCTTTTCTACTAATCTTTTCCCCTCTCATCCTTGGCTTTTCCCACAAAAATAGGTTTTGGAGGTCAGATGGCAATCGCTCCATTAAAAAGCCGCCACCTGCCACTCATATGAAAATGAAAAAGATGTTGCTGGGTACTGCTAGGGCGATGCCGCTAAACGACGCGCAGGCACATCGCCCTACACCTGTGTTAAATGGCAAGGGCTACCGTGTCAAGTACGGACACGGCTAAAGAAGAAAGTACCCAGAAGGAAACTCCGCTTTGCAACGTGGAATATTGGCTCTCTAACCGGACGATGCAGGGAACTAACAGATGTACTCATGAGGCGTCGGGTCCAGTGTGCTTTCCTTCAGGAAACCCGCTGGAAGGGCAATAAGTCCCGTAACATCGGACAGGGTTACCAGCTCATATACACTGGGTCTCCTTCCGGTAAAACTGGTGTAGCAGTAGTTTTATCTGACGAGCTACGGAATGGTCTCCTCGAAGTTGACCGACGCAGCGACCGCCTGATGCGGGTGAAGGTACTGGTTGACGGGACTATCGCCAACTTAATCAGTGCTTACGCTCCCCAGGCTGGTTGTAGCGGGGCCGAAAAGGAGTCATTCTGGGAGCAATATGAAGAGGTTCTACTCGCTATACCATCTACCGAGGTGATCATAGTTGGGGGAGACCTTAACGATCACGTGGGTAAGGCTGCGGATACGTATGAACGTGTCCACGGTGGTTTTGGTCACGGTCGTCGCAATATAGAGAGCGAAAATATCCTAAGAACCTGTATTGCATCTGATCTGGCCATCGTGAATACGTTCTTTCAAAAGAGTCCGCAGCATCTAATTACGTATGCGAGTGGACTCCATTCAACCCAAATAGATTACCTATTGACCAGGCGGTGTCATGTTGGCAAGGTAACTAACTGTAAAGTCATTCCTGGTGAAAGCCTCACGGCCCAACATCGTCTTCTTGTCATGGATTATGTCGTTACCCCGATAAAGAAATTAGCCGAGACGTGTAAGTCTAAGATCAAGTGGTGGTTGCTGAATGGACCGATGCAGACCGACTTTTTGGCAGAGGTTAACAGTCAAAATTTAACAACTAACACCGAAACTGCTCAGGATGCTTGGGATCGAGCTCAGTCAGCAATTATTACGGCTGGTAAGCATGTTCTTTGCGTTTCTAAGGGAGGATGTATTATGGACAGGGAGACATGGTGGTGGAATGACAAGGTACAAGAGGTGATTCATGACAAGAAGACTGCATTTAAGGAGTGGCAGCGTTCCAACTCTCCTGAAGACAGACTGGAGTACATAGCAGCGAAACGTGCCAGCAAAAGAGCTGTAGCCAGAGCCCGCAGTGAAAGTTTATTACCTCTATATGATAAACTTGAAATTGTGGAGGGGCAGAAGCTCATCTACAAATTGGCACGTGCTCGGGATAAAGCGACGCAAGATATCTCAAAATGTCGTTGCGTCAGAGATTCCCAGGGCAAGCTGCTTTGTAGTCATGCTTCTGTGAAAGAGAGGTGGAGAAGTTACTTCTTGGAGCTGCTGAATACTCAGCACCCGGGTAGTATTCCGTCTGAACCACCTCCTAACCTGGGACTTATTGCTCCAATAACCCTTGATGAAACTCGGAATTGTCTTCGACGCATGAAGAACGGCAAGGCGGTGGGACCTGACGATATTCCGATCGAAGCGTGGAAATCGTTATGCTCTCGTGGTGTGCTCATGCTTACTGATCTTTTTAACCGCCTTTTGAACACTGGGACGATGCCACATCAATGGCGGCACAGTTTTATTACCCCTATTTACAAAGGAAGGGGCAGTGTTCAAGATTGCGGTAGTTATAGGGGCATTAAGATTATGAGTCACACCATGAAGCTCTTCGAGCGCGTGATTGCCCTCAGGCTCCGCCGAGAGTGTACTGTCTCTGAGTGTCAATATGGATTTCAGCCAGGATCAGGCACTACGGACGCCATTTTTGCCCTCAGAATTAACAAGAGCATGATCCGACCAGTTCTTCTATACGGCAGCGAATGTTGGCCAGCATTATCTCGGCACACTCAGGAGCTTCACGTAACGGAGATGAAGATGCTGAGGTGGATGTGTGGCGTTACTCGGGCTGACCGCATACGCAACACATTCATTCGAGGTAGTCTTGGGGTCCGTGACGTAGCGGATAAGCTCCAAGAGCGTCGTCTGAGATGGTATGGCCACGTTGCGCCGGCCTAAGAACTACGTCGGAAGAAAATGAGAGAGATGTCTGTCCCTGGAGTAAAACCCCCCGGACGCACAAGGAAGCGATGGCTGGACGTCGTGACGAACGACATGAGAGCCAATGGACTAACCACTGAGGATGCTCAAGACCGTGCAAAGTGGAGTAGTTAGTCTAGTAGGAAAGCAGACCTTGGCAATAGGCCGGTATAATGCTAAGTGAAAGAAGATATATATATATATATATATATATATATATATATATATATATATATATATATATATATATATATATATATATATATATATATATATATATATATATATATATATATATATATATATATATATATATATATATATACATATATACATATATCATTATGTATAGAAATTACGTTACTGGGGACTTTAGCAACTGAATTACATTTGTTTTAATTTTTTTTACTTTTTTATAATTTATTTTATATTCTCACTGAATTTGTAATAATCATAGCATAATTTCGCTTTGTCACTTTCTTTTTTTATACAACTAGTTTATTTACCAAGGTTTGTAAGAGACCGCTTAGAGCAATAAAATCAACTTGCATAATATATGAATCTATATATTATATATATACATATATAATATTAGTATATATATATATATATATATATATATATATATATATATATATATATATATATATATATATATATATATATATATATATATATATATATATATATATATATATATATATCTATATATATATATATACACACGAATAACACGACTAAACATGTTATTCGTTTACTTTACTACACTATATACATATACATATATATATATATATATATATATATATATATATATATATATATATATATATATATATATATATATATATATATATATATATATATATATATATATATATATTATATATATATATATATATATATATATATATCATTCTTACATAATACTTTTATCACACCTATAAATTAATTAAGAACGTTATCATTTATTCACCCGTAATTCTAACGAACACTCACCTGACTTGAAGGCCTCAGTATAAAGGTACCATCAGGCTGTCCTATCAGCATGCTTTCCGCTTCATTCCTATCTATGTTCATGTAAAAGGGCTCGTTCTCCACCGGCACCGGAAGTGGCCGCGCCGCCATGTTGTGCTCCCATACTCTTTCACAAGATGGCTCCGTTTCTGATTCCTCTGATTGGGTGATTTCATTTGTTTCTGAAATTTTTAAAGGGATATTTTGACGCTGTAATAAAGTATTTTTCTAATAATTATTTACGCGTGAATTTACATGTCCATATTGTATAGAAGCGTCAGTGTGTCACTAATTCTTATTTTTTTTTTATGTCACGCTAATCTCGCTTATAGAAAAGTAGTCAGAGGAGCCATCGTTTAGACAGTTCATTCTATACATTCCACTGAACTTTCGAGACATTACGTGTGGAACTATATTTACATATAATTTTATATCTTCATATTTTAAATCGCTCTAAGTCTGGTACAAATTAAGTGATAAAATTTAAAAGTTCCACTAGCTTCGCGTATTTCTTTTACTTTTTGCAAAATCGAATCGCCTTTTGTCTACAGATGGTTGGCACAAAACAACTATCTCTGGCTCCCAATAGCTAATAATTAAACGATTTCAATTGATCTCATTTCCTTTATGATGCATTTGTAACAGACTTTGGACTTAACTACCTAATTCATTTTGATCAAACAAGCTTTTGAAATATTGGCAATTAATTTGCATATTTCTGGTATTGGCACAGCCACATGCTGGTATTCGTGACACGGTGAGGCTTCTGAGTGTTAACGCAATGGTCTTGGGTTCGATTCTCGCTTAGGAGTATAAAATATTTTAATTTCAACGTTACGGCAAGAGGAGGAGGAAGAGGAGGCCATAGAGTTAAGTTATTTAACCAGACCGACAGATGCTTTCTGCTCTCATTGCTATTTTCAAATTCAAAATAATCATTAATCAGATAGACTTTTACAAATATATTAGCCATTCAATTATTCTCAAATACTTTACTTACTAACGTAATTTTGATACTTACTTTGAATTCATTGAGAAATTTTACTACACACGTATACCTTATGCAGGATAATATATGTAAATAAAATAAATTTGACTAATATACATCTGTATACGGACAGTTTGAATGTATATATATATATATATATATATATATATATATATATATATATATATATATATATATATATATATATATATATATATATATATATATATATATATTGAAATACTCTACATTGACATACTTACATTATATCGATACAATTTATCTTAAGCCACTTATGGCTTCTTAACGAATACAATAGAAATATAGGCTACGTAATAAGTTGTATTAATCATATAATAATTTGGACGCAGCGTGATGAATAACTCATGGCTTAGTGGTCAGAGCGCTTGGACGATTCCCATGAGGTACGGGATTAAATCCCTCTCAGTTAAAAAAATTATGTTTTCTTTAAGTATTTTCTAACAATTAACACTTTAAAAATAAAAAAAACACAGAACTATATTTCTTAGTTAGAAATTTAAAGTTTAAGTTACTTCTTTTATTTATGTATTTCTATTACGTAATTATTATAAACAACTTTGAATATATAAGAAAATAAACGAACGAACGAATAAATCAATAAATATACGCTATATATACAATAAATTTGTAAATAAAACCATGTATTATTACATACTAATATACAAACCTGCTATAACGTCAGTGAGGCAGTGGAACACGCGATAGAAGACGTCCACTGCGCCAGTGGTCACCCGCGTAGTCAGATTGTACAGTAATGGCACACTCACTTTGAGATACCAACACATTTTGCTACATTATTTATATTTTATATATATCATTTTATTATGTATGAAGGTATTTAATTTTATCCGCTTTTTACATCATTATAATTATTTTTTAAACTGCCCAAAGTATTCGGAAACTCGACTTTTCACACTGTATTTACTAGTTCTAAAATAGACACCATTAATTCGGTTAGAATTTAGAATGTTTTATTTAAAAAATAATAAACCTTTGTAAAAATCTTCCTTCCAACAGCTTCATAAAACTATAGTAGGTTTGTTTTCTGAAGTAACTGTGTGTACAATACTTCAAAGTACTGTTAATAATACCACTACTGCTACCACCAGTACCACTAATAACCACCAAGACGACTATTACCACTTGAAAATAAATACATTAATATCTTGTGAAATTATCATTCTTTGCTATAGTAATTAGTAAAGTTTTGTAAAAATATCTCCATATAAAATTTATATGCTAACTAACCCTCGTAGTCGTATTAATTTTTAAATAACTTTTACACAGACTTTCAATACGCTTGTGATTCTTGTTACAATAACATCTGGGAATGTTATAAAAATATTTAAAAAAAAGGAAATTTTGAAAAGGAATACACCTTTTTCTCGCTAACTAAAAACTAAAAAATAACGAACGCTTGAACGAAGATTCTCGAGACCATCTTGAATAAAACTAAAAGTTCAATCAATGAAGCTTTTAAATTATTAGTTTATTTAAAAGCTTTTGATTTTTAAATAGTTTCTTTGGATATAATTCGTACAGTGGGTGAAAGAGCTTTAATTTACATTCTATGGGAATGGATCTATACGTCATAGTAAGGTGGCTTCAAAAGACATAAAAGTGCAATATTACCATCATGATATGGTATTTTGTTAAAGAGTACGCAGTTATTACGAGTTCAATTTGTTAACAGAGGGGGGGGGGGGGGTGAGTGTTTCTAGCACATTTCTAAACATGACATTCTTTTTGTATTAAGTTTGGTATAATGCTGCTTAAAGTAAAATATAATGTAATTTTGTTGTCTACTATAAGTATATTTAACTTTCACATAATTCCCAGACATAGTGTTAGAAACTCGATGACGAGCTTTATTTTTTCTTTACTTTTTAAACTGACGTTAAATATAAACTAGACACTAGATTCTCTCTGTCTACATTTTAAACAAGGGAATATCACAAGAAAGCTCCATTCAAGCGCCTTTCGAATAAACAGTGTATTTTGTGTCAAGTAGTTCACATTATAAATATAATCGCCGTCTATATGTTCAAAAGCTCCGAAATATTCCGAAAATTATGATAAGTTTTAATAAGTTTGCAAATATTTTTACTTGAAACTTGTAAAATTTTAAATGTATCATAATAAGTTCGTGAGTGTTTTTAATAACACTTGTTAAAAATTAATTTTCTTTAAAAAGTTTTATTCAAATTGAGATATGCTCTAATATAATTATATACATATATAGATAAAACATATTTACTTATATATTAAAATATTTATAATGATTTCAGTTTGTCAGCATACCTCTAGTAGGTTAACATATACATGAATAGATATACTAAAATGATAGCTGACTGATCGCCCTCTATACATGGAACATATATGTAAAGAACTATTGGAGGCGCTTATTTTTATCCGTTTGTTCGTCTGTGCATTTGTGTACGTTAATCTCAGAAACGGCTTAATCACTTTGACGGTTTTCAATAGGTGCAGGTCAGGTTTGAACCCGAGTAAATTCTTATAATATTTTTGTAATATATGTTAACTGAGATTAGATTAATTGATGTAAAGTGCAAAATTAAATCTTATCATTTAATTTGTAATATTAAAACTCGGAAACACGTGAAAAAAAAATTTGAAACTTTTAAATAAAATAATACAGAAAAGTTATATATATATATATATATATATATATATATATATATATATATATATATATATATATATATATATATATATATATATATATATATATATCATCATCTCAGAGGGTGTCTAGCCAATTATCTGTCCGATATTTGGTTTCCGGCATACGGGTACGCGACCCCGGGACCTCGAGCCACCACTTTCATAACCCGATCCAATCCATGTAAGTGGTGTCCCTCCCCTATATTCCAAGTCTTTCTGCCTCTTATTCCCTTTCCTTTCCTGGTTTCTCCCAGTAATGGGTTTGGAGGTCAGATGGCAATCGCTCCACAAAAAACCACTTCGCCACGCATATGGACCGATTGGTCTTAGTCGGAAGGCAGACCCTGGCAAAAAGCCGGGACTAATGCCAGGAAGAAGAAGAATATATATATATATATATATATATATATATATATATATATATAGCTATATAATATATATATAGATATATATATATATATATATATATATATATATATATATATATATATATATCCAAATTGCATTGTTACAACACTATATATTATCATTTTTAGTATGTTACTAGAAGTAAGAAACATATACTTAATACGTGAGTCAGAGTGAGTCACTTGAGGCGTCAAGGAGCAAATGAGCGTTGATTGAAATCATTTAGTACTGAGACTAAAGCTTAATAAAAGGTCCTTCTTATAAATAATATTTTATTATTGTTTTAATTATTATTTGCTATAAAATTGTTAATATGACGTCATCATAGTGCTGTAAAACGTCTGATTGGCGGTAGGTTCGATTCCCGTTCGATTCCCTATATGAAACGTGAAGGTTAAAAAAATATATTAAAATATTGTAACTTCATAGACTTATATATCACATATTAGTTCTATCACAACCTGGTTATTGTATAGAAATGTATAGCATAATTCTTTTCATTTGCGAGGTGAGTTTGTGAGACTAGAGTTACTTTTTTACATTGATATTTATTTGTACAAACACCACAGATTATGAAAGATAAATATTTAAAACGTATAAGAGTTTAAAAGTAGTGGAACTTGAACTCGCGCCTTTTGTATACCGTCCAAGCGCTCATCGCTAATGAAGCCATACATAGCCTTTCTTATTGAGCCTCCCTTATCAGATTACTTTGAAATTCTAATATACTCCTTATATCGTATTTTTGGTTGCCAGTGAAAAATTTCAGCATCCAAGAGGCGCGAGTTTGATTCCCGCTACATTCAAATTCTTATACATTTCTAAATATCTTTCTTCTCTTAGTGCGTACATAAAAAAATATACTATATAATTAATTCCACAAATCCCTCTCTTCTCTCTTCAAAGAAGCATTTTTTGTGCATACCATGAGTTTACTGTGTACCCATCGCGCTGTAGCTCAGAGTAGTGCTTTGGACTTGCAAAGGTCTTCCACTGACCCAGCTTCTGTCTCTACCTAACGATATTCGACATGTTCCTACAAGTGCCGCATTTGAAACTATTCGATGATATTTCTAGAGATCTTTTAACAAACTATAGAGAAGTTTCGATATACAGTACTACTTGCTTCTATTTCTACTGTATGCTTATTATATTTACATATTTGTATTTAATATAGAATATTAAATTACCTTCATTAAAAATATTTAAAATAAAACAATATTTTAAATTTTAATATTTTCAATATTAAAAATATTTAAAATAAAACAATATTTTAAATTTATTATTTACACCATATTTCTTTACAGTTTCATTATAATTTTTTTTATACGTATTAATGATGTTATCGATAGGTGAAACTATATATAGTCTAGCTAGGACGTACCAACAGGTCACGAGTTCAAATCCCGATCATATGAAGTTTTACATTCTCTACGTATCGATAGCAACTCACTAGTTTCGTATAACAGCATTTTTTTTATATTTCTTATATATGTATATTTGTATGTTATTTATATTATGAATATTATTTTATTCACTATTTTTAGGTATTTATTACACTATCACTGACACTAAACTAAAACTGAAGTTCATATTCAAAAAGTTTTTTACAAAAAAGTATCATCTAGTGATGTCAACTTCGCTGATTTACCAATTAAAAAATATATATATTTTATAATAAATCAACACATACATATTATATATATACATTAGTTTAATTGATTTTTTTTTTGTTTTGAAAAGATGACATCGTAAAAAATAATACTCCACTATATTAAAAGATAAGAAAGAGTTTTTTTATACATATATTTTTTGTAGCTTCGCTTTCTGCTTATTTTGATTTCCAACTTTTACATTACAAAAAAATTAAGAATTTGAAAAAAAAATCGTTATATTACAAAAAACTAATTACATTTTTTTTAAATAACAGAACACGATGGTCACAAAATGTATTCCTATAGTTTTAAAATAATTCTTCCTCGATACACTGACGCGCGACATCACTAGCCACGTGCTCCCCATATGACATTTTGTTTCAAAATAAAAGTAAAAAATCCATGAGAAAGTGAAGAAAGAACTCTATATGTAGAATATACCTATACAAAATTATTTTACTTGAGAACTATTTTTTATAGCATTTTAACTACGTAGGGCAGAGTGATACCTAGAGTATCTGAGTGTAAGCACAAGGTTGCAGGTTCAATCTCAACTAGGGGTTATGAATTATTTTCATTCTTATTTTTATTATCTCCCAAGCCTTAATCAACACTAAGGAACGAGAATTACTTAAAATATAAAAATAACTTTCGATGAGTTAAAATTTTTATATATCTTTCTTTTATTATTTTTATTCTTGCCGTAAGACAAAGAGAGACGGTAAGTGGAATGCATGCATGAAATGTGGAGAGTGCAGTGCGTTTACACTAGGTATGTTCTGTCTACCCTGCGTTGCGGATGAGACGGTTGTGGGTTCGAGTCTTTATTGAACCGAATAAAAAAATAAACATGTATTTACTATGTATTTACTATACACAATGTTTTTGAAAATCGACGATGAAATTGAGAGTGTAATGTCTTAGCACTAGATTTTCTCTGCCTTCTCTTCTATATACGC
The DNA here is from genome assembly GCA_037127375.1 of Dione juno. Taxonomy (NCBI): domain Eukaryota; kingdom Metazoa; phylum Arthropoda; class Insecta; order Lepidoptera; family Nymphalidae; genus Dione; species Dione juno. Next base: position 237,628 of record JAXRJS010000081.1, on the reverse strand, counting down.
GGAGATTAACGGCTCGTTGTTCTTATTTAGCAGTGTCATATTCTAAGGAATACAAAACAAATAGTAACAAAAGCGTAGAGCACCCGACTCTACGCCGACTCTACGCTGATGAGATGAGATAAGATTAGCAAATCTAATGAGGTCGAGTTCACTGCATTCATTATTCATGCCGTGACACTTCGCGGCCGTTTTATTACATTCATCAATAGTAAGTGACGCCGTGTCGTATTAATGCTATATTTCCAATTTACTTTTGTTTCCTAGAGCTGGGATCTTTTCTCCACCTTCCGATCAATTTTCGAGATATTGCAAACTTTGGGCCCTTAAGGCTAGGTTAGGCTTGAGTGACAAAAATTAAAATAACCTTTCCCCAGAAATGGAATCGAACCCATCATCATCGCGTTTACAGTCAGTCGATGTCTCATTGAATGCGTTCACGTCTTATTTATAAACATGAATATTATCTTTGAGGGTGAGGCAGAAAGCTATCCTAGGATATCTTCTGTATGTGTTTACTCTCTCTCCCTTTCGTTGTCTGTAGGATCTACAATGATGGCGGACTTTTACAGTAACCAAAGTATTAATTAGATAGATATACTATTTACGCCTCATGAAAATAAGTAAATTAATTAGCATTCCCCTTAGTAGTAAATTGAAAATATAAAATATATTTTTAAATAAATAAATAAGTAAGTAATAAATAAGTTGTATTTTTAATTTGCAATCTTTTTAAAACAATTTGTTCTACGAAAGAATAAAAAATATAAAATATAAATCCTCAGTAAGCAAATAGTATCTCTAACTTTTTAAACTGTTAATTACACACTAAGAAGAGAAAGTTAATTTGAAACCTATACAAAGCTTAACAAAGTAGGAGTCAAACCCATGACTCTTGGAATCTGGACTATCGGGTACTTCGAAATTGTTTACGGTTGTTATAAATTATATTTGGATTTTAAAAATCAATATAGCTCGTCACGAGACTCGAACCTTGGACCTTACCAACTGTCATCACTTTAAAGAAGCTATTTATACTTATAATATAACATATAGCACTCATATTACTAGGAACTATTCTCTGTTCCCTAACTATATACTGAAGTTGAGAATACTTCTCGACTCACATCATTAATCATTAGAAAGCTCTTTAGAAAGGAACTAAAAGCTTGTAAGTATTTATTATTTTTTCATTTACAAGCTTCCCTTCCTTTTAAACTTAATGGACGAATGATAGGAAACAATAGATGCCGTAATTTGAATGCGAAAAATTTACAAATTAGTTTTTTTTTTGGAAAGCAATTTTATATATTATATTAAAAAGTTCATCGTGACGGGGTGATTGTGATTCCTAGCTCCACTACTCATTCACGTGCTTTAATAGACAAAATAGAAAAGGAGTGCCTTATTAATAGGTTCTCTTTGTTTGAGATTTATTTAAAATTGTTCTACAACTTTTAGTTCAATAAATAATTAATTAATTAAAGTTTCGATAGAGCTGTATAAGTAGGTACTGATATATGACAGTTGGTGGTATTGATATTTGAAATTTAACTCAAAGATAATATTCATGTTTATAAATAAGACGAGAACGCATTGAATGAGACATCGTCTGACTGTAAACGCGATGATGATGGGTTCGATTCCATTTCTGGGGAAAGGTTATTTTAATTTTTTGTCACTCAAGCCTAACCTAGCCTTAAGGGCCCAAAGTTTGCAATATCTTGAAAATTGATCGGAAGGTGGAGAAAAGATCCCAGCTCTAGGAAACAAAAGTAAATTGGAAATATAGCATTAATACGACACGGCGTCACTTACTATTGATGAATGTAATAAAACGGCCGCGAAGTGTCACGGCATGAATAATGAATGCAGTGAACTCGACCTCATTAGATTTGCTAATCTTATCTCATCTCATCAGCGTAGAGTCGGCGTAGAGTCGGGTGCTCTACGCTTTTGTTACTATTTGTTTTGTATTCCTTAGAATATGACACTGCTAAATAAGAACAACGAGCCGTAATCTCCGCGTATATAGAAGAGAAGGCAGAGAAAATCTAGTGCTAAGACATGACACTCTCAATTTCATCGTCGATTTTCAAAAACATTGTGTATAGTAAATAAATGTATATATAAAGATATGTTTAATTCTTTATTCGGTTCAATAAAGATCGAACCCACAACCGTTTCATTTCAAGTCAGTCAGTCAGTCAGTCAGTAAAAGTAGCGTATTTTGGGATATTTTAGATTAATTTTAAAATGAGCGAATTTAAATAAAAATTATGTGTACCAAGAACCTGACAACATTCCAATTTGATAAACTGAAAATCTTTAAATTATTATAATACAATAAGAAAGTACCGAAAGTACTTAATCTCTTCTTTACTTCCCCTCTAACTCAATTCAAGACAAAAATATGCCAAAAAAATCCTACAAATCATAACAAGAACCGTAATAAGATAATATCATTACAATGTAATGTAAAGAGATATAAACCGGAAATTACTCTTAAGTAGAATATTAGTTACTGTCGTCATATACGACGAACGATTTCCGTTTCCAACACACGTACAGACTTAACCTGTTAAGGTACTTTGAGGCCTCTTTGGGACCTCTTTGGGACGTCTTTGGGATTTCTATCAGTGATTAATGAATTTCAACACTTTAAGGAGTAGAGGGCCGTGAGTTGGATATTTTAAGTGACATTAGGTGTTGATTCTTTATACTATTTACGTAACGTACTTTATACGTAATTTACTTAGAATAAAGTTAATCTATAAGCCATTAATATAGAAAAGTCAAAAAATAAATACATATTAAAAAAGTCGTCATTATTTTGTTAAATATAAACATACATATGTAGATTTAACTTTAATTATAATTATTATATTTACTTGTTTTAAAAAAAATTATACATAATCATATTCGAATTTAGATATATACATTTGATTCTAAGCCTAAAGCTTTTCCTATATTCTTAAAGCTTTTTTCAAAATAAGCGTTAAGTTCTACATGACAGAAGTTGTAACGAGGTATATAACACCGAAAGCTCCCTCAAGGGCAGTCTACAGATCTATCCCCATTGCTATCATCTGTTTTTTTACTAAAATCTATTCCGAAAGTAGCGTTAAAAAAATCATTTCCACGTTGGTTATATAGAGATGAGGAGCACGAACAGTAGACAAAAATGTTAATATTGAAGTCAAAAGAAAGAAAAAAAAAGTTACAATCGTATAATACAGTCTAAAAGGTAAACTTACCCCGTTTCATTCCTAGACGACTTTCCAAGTAATTCATTATGAATCCCAGCAAGGAGTCGTCCTTCTGTTTGAGACACACGTCGCAGTAATCCTTGTTCAGCTGTACCGGTTCCAGGTAATCTTCTACAGCTAGCTCTGGCTACAATTATGTATGTAATTTAATAATATAGTATAAAATAAATGTAAGAAAATATATATATATTTTTAAGTTATATGCCTCTTTAGCCATATTCTATATGAAAGGATAAGTGGTGAATGTCAACGTTGCGGCGTGGGCTATGAAACAAAATTACAAATAAGCCAATTGTTAAAGTAAAGATTTTCTTCTATATGGTTTGGGTTCTAGCAAAATAGAATGATTATTTATTAAATTAAAATATTCTCCGGTTTCACCACATAATATATTTTTTTATTATAGCTTCACACTGCACTCCGCATATAGGTATCTAATGTTAAGACTCTCCGTTCCTCGCTTTCCACTCAGTGGCGGAACTCAACGCCGCGCTTTGTCTAATAGTGAAAAAAAATGAGACTAATTTTAACATTAACATTTCCATGGAACGAACCTATAACATCGTGTGTACAGAACGATGTTGTCCAACTGCGCATAAACGGACTCGTATAATATGTAGAGTCACAATAATTGGAATACAAAATGATTTCTAACTTAGCTCTATGATGAGAGAGTGGAAAATAAATTGTAGAATAATTTAAATAAATACATATTTGCTGTTATTTGGAATTTAGCAATCGATAGCATTAGGTAAGTATCAATAATAAAAATATTCTAGAAAAAAAATGAAAACGTTTTATTATAAAAGAATACAATAAAAATATATGTATATTATTTTGATATATTTGTTAATGAGCTTAACCAGTCATATATAATATTACCATGGCGCAGCGGCAGAGCGTGAGTGACTACGCGAGAGCTGTGAGTACGATTCTCATTAGGGGGAAGAAATATCTTCATTTCCTCATCCTACTAACAAGATAAAGCTCGTAGATGAATTCCACTCAATATGGAATGTCTCGAAAATTGAGCTGAAAGTGGTGATCAGAGGCCTTAACACGGGAAGGTGCCTATATATATATATATATATATATATATATATATATATATATATATATATATATATATTATATATATATATAATATATATATATATATATATATATATATATATATATATATATATATATATATATATATAAACAATACAATAAAAAGTACAGAAAACCACTTTGTAAACCTTAATGACTACATCTAAACCTCTTATATTTTTTATAATTCTAAATGTTTATATCAAAAATGTTTCCACAATAATAGGAGCTTTTATTCGACGTGTTTTTAACTTTTTGGTTAAAGCTCCCATCTTTCGTCGCTGTACTGAGTACTGCAGTGTTCGCAAACATAGTGATTTAATTCAAAATGCTGCACCACACGGACTTATAGTGCTAGATATGACTTTCAGTTTCAGTTTTTTTTAAGTAATTAAATATTATAAATATAAAACATTTTTATTTATACTTAAATTATAAAGCTGGAGACTTTATTTGGCTGGACGCACTAATCTCAGATACTACTCTTTAGAATAAACAAGTTATTTTTTTTTGGATAGTCTATTTATCGATTAATTCGGCTAAAGCTATAGGCTATATCATATCATGTATATTATACTCGTATATGATAATCGTTTCATTGTAACCCACTATACTTCCTGGCACCCTTCCCGAAAGTATAGTCTATCATATGTCATATGTAATAAGTTAGTTATTTCTACTTAACTACGGGGAAGAAGCCTGATATGGCCACATGTGGAGTTAGCAAAAGAAATATGCTAGAAATATAAGTATAACTTAGCTTTTCCCGCATGTAGAAGCCTATATCTCGCATATAGCAGGATAGGCCCTATTGTAAAGATAATTCCTTCCCTGATCTGCTACCAATTTTCAATATTTTGCCTGTCGAGTACCGCCGCACTTTGTCTGGTAACCAGAGCGGGAATCGAACCACAACTTTCACATTTCTAGTCGGACACCATTCCACTGCGCCGCAATGGCCTCGGTCATTTACAACGGAGACAATATTTTTAAAAAAATTAGAATCAAAACCGTAATCTAATTTGCATTAGCTAATTAACATCTCTAAGTTAAAGATGTTGTTCTTTATTCACAGACGAGGCGGGTAATTAAATTGAGCTCTGACCTCTCTTCTAGTAATTTAATTCTTTCGTTTATTAAATTACTTATAAATGTCATACTGGCATTACAAAGACGATGTGCCCAAATAAATTGTTATAGATGTAAACGTATTAATGTGAAAAAACTAAATATAACATTTCATCTCCACGTATAAATTGATCGAGTATCTGTGTATAAATAGTGCTAAAAACCCCTTACCGGGCCCGGGATGTACAAATATCATAATTATTCAGGCGTATCATGTCAAATGGGATGTGAACCCACTCTCATCGACTCTATCATTTGTCTTAACAGGGCATGCTCTCTCCGTTCTCCGCTCTATAAGTTATAACGCGTGAAGCTTAAATATACTATTAAATACATATAATAATTACCTTTTCTCTCCGTTTCTCTCTTTCAACAACATCGTCCACATCTCGCGCGACGTGAATAGAGTCATACATGTCAGTCGAATTATTCTCATAAATATTGGCATTTCTTTCGTTTACCACATCTTTATATACAGGCTGTTCTTTTTCCACAGTCTCCATAGTTTTTTTGAAAAATGGGAACCTGAAAGACTGAAAAAGTTCCTGAATTTTCACTATACAGGGCCTCACTTGTCCTTGATTTTGTTTTAAAGTCATTTCTCTCGTACTAACTTCGTTGTAACACAAGTCTTCATAGAAGTGGTCGTCTTGCAATTTTTCATTGAATTCTTCAGACGCATCAAAAGGTTTTTGTTTCGGTCTGCATTCGGCGATCTTATTTCTTTTAGTATAAAGTTTATTTTCAGTTTTCACGGAATAGTAGCCTCTGTCGTTACAATTCTCAGCTTTCGAAAATCTTGATTTCAGATCAAAAAATGGATATTCATAAGAGCTCAGTCGGAAGAATTTTCTTGGCTTTTTTGAGCTGCCACTACCAGCATCCATTGGTACGTAGGAAGTGAGGGCTCGCTCTTGTTTCTTCTGTTGGTTTCTGTACAAAAAGCTCTTTGGAGCCGTAATCTTCTTCAAGATCTCTTCAACGGTGCTCTGGCCATTCATATTTTCCTGCTGACTTATCTTACGGACACTCACCGTTTGGTACTGACTGTCGCTTCGTAAATTGGTCTCCTTAATAGTTATTATATCGTCATTTTTCAAACACTTAACATATTTCTTAGGATCTTTCCTTACATTTTCAACGAATGAAATAAATTTCTCGGCATTAACGTTCGGCCGCAGATTTACATCCCCTTCAGAGGGTTCCTGTAAATTACGACACAGATAAGTGACCAAGTTTCAAAGTTTGAGAACTTTGAAAATTTAACCGTTTAAGTTAATTTACAATGTTGATTTAACATAGAGTAATTGATAATGGCGATAGAGGCGTGATATATATTTATTGGCTCGCTCCTTCTAGGGATTTAGACAAGTGAAATATATTGTGGATCTTAATATTGTTTGACTAAAGTCGAAACGATCTCTTCGGTATTTTTTATATTTTTAGAAACCGATATATCATAGAGTGACACTATTCTACTCTCTCCTGTAAATTTTCGTCATATAATTATAGTGCCATATATTTCTAAATTGCGCAACAAGATTATCAATATACCATATTTATTGTGTGTCTGACTGTAAACGCGACGGTCGTGGGTTGGATTCCAATTCTTAGGAATAAGTTATTTTATTTTATTACTTTGCTAAGAAATCAAAGTACGACGATTGTGGATTCGGTTCCCGTTTGAGGAATGAAATATTTTAATTTCTTCGCTCTGATAATAACATTAAAGCGTGGCGTTAAGTTTAGGCACTAAACACACAATGTCTCGAACATTAAACGGAGAGTGGGGAACGGAGTGTCTCCGTACTAGGTTTCCACTAAGCTTACATTTTTATTTATGTATTATAATATCTTTTATAATTGATATCATAATGCAAATATCTACACAAAAATCTCCAAGACAGACAAACATACAGCATATACTTACGCATAATTTTGTTCCATCAATGCTTTTTTCAATCACGAACTCCACAAATTCGGTCATATCCCAAAATTCCAATATTTTAGTCACTTCTAAAACACTTAAAGCTTCCAAAGACGACATTTTTTATAATTAAATATTTGTAGTATAAATTTAAACATACACCATTATACGTGCGCTGTCCTTATACGTTTGAAGGAGTAAATGGGTGACTTGTTATAAGAACTTCGTCAGACTTCGCTAAGTGGTAAAGTAAACTAAGCTTATTTTGAAGAGAACAACATACAAGGTAATATATATATATATATATATATATATATATATATATATATATATATATATATATATATATATATATATATATATATATATATATATATATATATATATATATATATATATATATATATATATATATATATATATATATATATATATATATATATATATATATATATATATTATATTGAATAAAATACAAGCTTCTTTAAAAAAAAACAATCATAATTTCTAATCATGCAATTAACTACACAAATATCACACACATACTTTAAATATTTAAATTTTTAATATTCCCAACGCACGAGCACTGAGAGAGACTTCAAAGTAATGTGCAGAATGAAGAGCTTAATTAGTTAGATTGATACTGTCCTGTCGACCTCGTTCTTAGAGTGGACGGTGAGTGCAAAGTCGATTCTTGGTCAAAGCAAAATACTAAAAGTACATTCAATTACTTAATAATATTATTTATGGCTGAGAGGATAGGCAAAAAGATTTTAATGTCTTTCAATCGATATTTAAAGGTATTGGTATAGACTAGGCTAAGAGAAAGTACCAGGCTGTACTGGATCAGATATTTAGGAGCTTTTAGCAATTATTCTTGGTAATGATGGTAAAAGATGTAATTTTACATCAAGTAATGCTTTTATCAAAGGAATAAGAATGTGGCTGTGGTGACTTTACACAGTACATTGGGTTTTGATATAAGTAAAGAGAGTGTCGATTAGGTAACAACTATATTGATTGCATTTTGATACTTTAAATAACATTTGAAAGTATTAAGCTAAGTTTATAACTAATGGAATTGCGCTACTTATGTAATGTTTCAAATTCGCGAGAAAAGCGAAGAACGGAGTTTATTTACACTATTTTTAGCTTATCTACCCTATTTTGGTAATAAGAATGGATATTCGAAAGGTGAAGCAGAAAAAAATAATTTTTACCTTGAAGCGCCTTGTAAATAATATAAAGCAATAACGTAAATTACGGTTTTGGCTTCTCTCCTCGAGGTAACTCATTTCAAACCGTAATTAATAATAAAATTATTAGATATAATATCTACTAGAGTACTGTGATTTAACTTTTTCAGTGTCATAATTTTACTGTATAGTCTCCCGTTATACTTCAATAGCTTTACCTGTGTATACATAAAAAGCATAATTAAAAATGTTCACGAGAATGTATGAGATATTTTTTGTTAAACATGTCTCAGTTATCGTACTCTACTCTCTTCATCTAAAATACAAAGCAGGTGATTACACGGCTCAAGAACACTACATATATTTTTTATGGCAAGTCCACAAAATAAAGCGATAAAAACTGTTATTCCGCTCCGTCATTCGTCAGTCATTGTTATCAGAACGGTAAATACAATTACTCGTCAAACGTCAGACCCAATTATTATTCAATATTGAATTTATAACTCATAAAGTTAATTACTTATAAAGTTGAAATCTATTTGCATAAGATATTCGAAAACGTCTCAAAAACGTTTCACAGGGCGCTTGTTCATTGTGAAATTAATATATTTCAATTATTGAAATTGAAATTAAAATGGCTCCTTTATTACTTACTAGGCTTTACACGCGACGTCGCCTGTGGAGTAGTTGGTATTATTATGACACATTCTGAGTATGATGAAGATGATTCTGAGTTATAAAGGTTAGTGGGAGGAGCCCGAGCTCCTGTCCTAGACAGTGGAGATCCTTAAACCTACATATGGGTCGCTAGTCTCAGGCACTGCTCTTCGCTCCTCTCTTTACAACGGCATCTTTACGGTGAAGCCATGGAATGCTTAGTAATTTCTTTTCATCTAGCTCATAGTTTTCCTTGATAGATGTATTATGTAACATAAGAAGATTTTTTCGATTTGAACCAACAGTTTCTGAGATTAGCACATTCAAGCAAACAAACTCTTTGGCTTTATAATGTTAGCATGGATATATATAGTAAAGTAAACTTTGAGATTTTTGGAATAAAGTTAAGAAACATGTCAAGTTAGACAACAATACTTGTGATTAGAATATAGTACTATTTTTAAATATGTAATTATAAGTACTTAGACGATGTCGTCAATGTCATTTATCTGCTTTAAAGAATATATAATAAATAATATACAAACGAATTCAAACATATATATATACATATATATATATATATATATATATATATATATATATATATATATATATATATATATATATATATATATATATATATATATTATATATATATATATATATATATATATATATATATATATATATATATATATATATATATATATATATATATATATATATATATATATATATATATATATATATATATATATATATATATATATATATATATATATATATATATATATATATATATATATATATAAATATATATATATATATATATATATATATATATATATATATATATATATATATATACATATATACATATTTTTCTATATTTTTCATATTCTGGTAAAACAAAATCGCTAGTTGAGTTCCATCCCTCACAATCACAATATCTCTAAGAGGGGCATAAAATTGGGGATGGTGTAATATATTACTCCTTATCTGACGTATATGGCCTACCTAGTAAAATATGAATGATGTGTGAAAATAAAAAATACATAAAAGTGGCAATGTAGCACTTTTCATAAAAAAATTGAAAATGGTTTAATTAACACAACACACTATACCTATTTATATCTACGAGTATGTCTATAATATAATTAAATACTAGGGGAAGACCTAGGGTGACCTGCCAGAAGTCACAATGTTGACGATACTGGAGGAAGGTCACGAAAAAAGCACGAGGATCCCCCAGGTCATGCCAGGCCATGTACGGTCCCCGTAGAGTTTGGTGACTCGTTCTCTCTGGATACCCGGCTAGAGGTAAAACGTGAAGCTTAATGAGAATTTTTTAATATGAAATATAAAATGCAAAGGTCTCTAGGATACTAAATACTGTAAAAGTCATAAGTCAAGGCGAACAAAGTTGCAGCTATCAAGTAGTTTATAATAAAATGTGAGACATGAAACAAAGTGATGAGATCACCGCACCGTCTCAGACATCAATTAACTTGTGACAAATTTAAATGAAATATTACATTTTAAAATTAAAGAGCGTAGTGTCGACTAATTAGAATAGATTGAGAATTGTGCATAGAATTTAACATATAAGTGTAAACTTTTTTCAGATGAAATTGTTTAACCGTTAATTAAAGCACCCGCAGTTCCCCACATTCCACCAATCCCACTCAATGATCGAGACATGCGGGTTGAGTGGCGGAACTCAACGCCACATTGATCTACCAGTAGAGGAAAATTAACACAATGTCGTGTTTTCAGTCTGAGGCTGTCTTCTAACGGGATAACGTTTCACAAATATGGACTAATTCATATCACAATATGCCTTTTGTATTAGTTTTATGAAAGAAAATTTGCTAATTATTAAAATAAATGAAATGATACCATCACGTACAAGTAGAATATATGGAAATCGTCTTGTTATATGCTAATTATTTTTATTTCCTCGTTTTGGTATGACGCAATGCGGCGTTGAGTTCCGCCACTCAACACGCAACGACTTGAAGTGGAACTAAACGAACAGTATATTCAATGTGGAAAAAGAATTAATCATAGATAATAGACTAAAAAAAAAAACAATTGATAAATCATAATATTATATGTATAATATCATTAAATTATATGCAATGATACCATTAGTCATACAAAAATAAATGAAGGCTGGAAAATTAATCAATTGTGAACATTTAATACAATAACAAAGGAATACATGAAATGAATTGCTGCAGCTTATCAGATATGGCTGGCTGATACCTGTTGAGGATAAACGATAAAACAAACAGTGCATGTCACACAATAATTACTTTATTTTTTTTTTTAAATTACTTTCAATGTAATATATTTATTTATAATCCATATTTTCCTTAAAAATGAATATTTATAGTTTTTTCTTTATTTATACGTTTTCTACAGTCTTCAGCTCACTCTGCATAGTACGTCGTACATTTTGTGTGCCACTTCCGCTCCTCCGAAGCCAATATAGCACGAATTATGACTAGGGTGGACTTTCCCAGGAGTCACTGACAGCTGATGGCGAGCCCTCCCGACGTAGAGGGTCTCTCCGGATACTGTCCTCCCTCCTTCAATAGCTCCTGGTGGTATATTTCCATTAGTAGCGGGAACCCACCTCAAATTATCAGGCCTTGCGCATAACACTTCAATATTCTGAACAGGGATCTCTTTTCCATTATACATTACTGATGCAGCATTATGTCTGATGGAGAGTTTTCCAGGAATCAAGTCTCCGTTATGCCATGCTCTAATCACCCATAGCGGGCTGCCATCCCATCCTTCGTGTCCTCCGATCACCGCTTTCCCTGACAAGCTGTGGGCAGTAGTAGCTGTAGACGGAACCCAGTCGTAATCACCCCCTGATTCGGATATTTGAACCTGTTCTGATACTGGCTGTCCGGAAGTTTCTCCGTGGTATATATAATTTGTGATGTAAGTTGGTTGATTGGCATCCTGAGGTGGAGGATGCGGCATCATTGGAACTGGTAGCATGACAGTTCCAGGGACGTAGTAAGGCATTGGTGGAGGGTTATTTTGAGGATATGTATGGGGCTGAGGAGGATGCCCCCATCCTGGAGGTCCATAATACGGAGGAGGAGGAGGACCCGGCGGTGGAAAACTCATTTTTATATTATAGCTAATCACTGATATATTTCACTAAAAGGTTAGGTAAAGCACTGTGTGCCTGACGTCCTAGATCGTTTATATTATTCGCTGTTTTAATCTTATCAATGCTGATAACCAGTTGGATAGATATGATATTGACATGAATCATTACTGTTCTAGATTAGTCACACACACATGATATGTGAAAATAATGTATATTTTGACTTTCACTTTATTATAAGTACTCTATTATACACTTTATTATAAGTAATTACTGTTATTCATTTTCTTTAAAATATACGACCTTACATGATGCTGTGCTGATCGTTACATTGATTAATATAGACGTAAGAAAATAATAGAGTTAGAATTTCTGATACTATTCGTATTCAGACTTAAAATTCAATATACGCGAATACCCTGGTACACAGAAAACCAGCTGGTTAGTTTCTTTCGATTTTAAAGAGTTCACTTAATATGTCATAGCATAAGGTGTACGTGTGTACAATGAAATTACATAAGTATCTCGTAATTTCGACTTAAACAACAAGACAAGATTGATTTGTTTTTGCAGTAAAGTGCCATCTACTGAACTCTGGAGTCTCCCTCAAGGATTTAGTATATTCGTACTTAGTTTATTTCCAAACGAAAACCGCCGACCGAACTATTAACGGTGTCGCGTTTGCATCTACGCCGTGGTCGATGCTACGTTATTAACTTTAAGAGACATTGCATGTTGAGTGGCGGAACTCAACGCCGCGCTTTGTTTAGTACCAGACCGACGAAAATAAAAATAATTCATTCTCGCCTCATGGGAATCGAACCCACAAACTGTCGAGCTGATAGGTATCGGGCTTATATATAGTCGCTGTGCCGCTGCGCCAACACGGTCCTCGTTATTGTGTTTAGTTTAATATAATGTGTGTGGTAATAATAATAATTCAAGCCTTTAATCAGATCCAATAACAAAACTTAAATTCTAATACATACGTTCATTTACAATTTTCCAATATAAATATATTGGCTTCTATTTAGTTTAGTTTTTTATATTTAGTTAGCTGAATCTGTCGTCATATACCTGGCAACTTGTTTGATTTATTTAAATGTTTTTCTAAATTATATATTTAATATGTTTAAAAAAAAACATCATTTGTGAAATGGATTATTTTAAATGAGTAAACAAAAATGTAAAACATATCTCTCTCCTTTTTTCCAACTTCACGTTTTATCCTGTAGGGAAAGCCTCTACTCTCCACTACTATAGTTTTTTCGTTTTCATTTACTTTACACTAGGATCTCTCTGGAACCTAGTGTCAAGATGCTTTGTTCTCCGCTCTCCGCCCGTTTAGAGTCAAAGCGGGTTGAGTGATGGAACTAAACATATGAAAGTTTGTATAACTGTGACGATAAGATGAGTTCCATCTTATAAGAGCAGGGTCATAAAAATAATGCCCTCCATGTGTCCTCTTCCTCTGTGATACCGTGGCTTGAAACATATATCTTTTTTTCTTTTTAGACATGTAACATAGGGAAAAATAATAAAGCAATATGCATATTTTAATTTTTATATTTATAAAGAAAGTCACAATTTTAAATAACTAAAATAATTAAAATAAGTTATCTATAAATAAATATATTTCACAATAAATTGTTATATAATACAATATTACACACACATACATAGAATATATGTTGTTAAGTTTTACTTATTAATATATATTTTATTGGATTCAAATTAAATATTAAATTTAAATATAATAATGAATAATAATGGAAGTACAAAAAATGTTATAATAATGTTTTAATAATTATATATATATATATATATATATATATATATATATATATATATATATATATATATATATATATATATATATATATATATATATATATATATATATATATATATATATATATATATATATATATAGCTAAATTTAAGATGCCTAACTTATAGAATATAGTCTTTGTCTATGTCAATCAAAATAGAGTAAACTATGTTATATATACTTTAAAGTAAGTTATTTAGCTCAAAAAAGTTATAACTGAAAATATCATTGAAATAACAATATTCTTAAGACTCTAATCATAGATTACGCATACATAAATATCCGTAAATTATTTTTTTTTAATTAAATCACTTTATACTGAATGTCTTATATGGGATCAGATGACATTCTGTATACACACATTTAGCGTTATTACTTATTTTGTTAGCACGATTCCAAAACAAAGTGACAGTGTTACCAGAAGGAAAATTAAAATGACTGCGTCAAAGTCTGTCCGTCAATTACATAGTAACGGAAGAGTTTTATATTACATATAAATGTATATATAGACTAGGCACGGTGAAACGGTGGGTGATTTAAATAAATCGAATATCTCTAGAACCAGGCGTCATGTGTACCCATGTGGGTAGGAGGGGGAAAAATGTACATGTTTCAATTGCATTATTTTTTTATTTGATTTTACGTAGATAATACAATACTTAATTAATCATAGCTTATTAGTACACAGATATGTAATCTTTTACGTAATATATTAACGTCTATAGACGTTAATATGTTTCAACCGTACCCAGTCTCCCCCTATAAAATAAAATGCTGTAGCTGATAACTTATGTTCAATCTAGTCTAATATACAGTCTAAGTCCGGCTGCAACTAAGTGAGGACGACAGCTCTAAACGCGCACCGGTGTCCGTGCATGAGCGCCGGCCACACAAACGCGCGGATGAGGTCGGAGCGCGCGGACCCGCCTTCCAGACGCGTGTGCTTTGATGGGTCCATTACCACTGAAATATCGGAACATTGATATATAGGACCGTCGTGGCTCAGAGGCACAGCGTCTGTCTGTTACCGCGACGGTTTGTGGGTTCGATTCCCATGAGGGGAAAATGAATAATATTAGTTTCCTTCGCTCCGATAACAAGGCAACGTGCAGCGTTGAGTTCCGCCACTCAACACGCAATGCCTCATAAAGGCGAAAAGCTGGGAACGGAGTGTCTTAATACTAGGTTCCTTAAACCTACGTTTCCCTCTGCCTACCCTGCCATGTGCGAGATACACCAGACAGCTTTTTATTCTGATATACACATATTTAAATTTAAGACAATTTTGTTCCTATTGTTGAAATGTAACTTGGTCGGTACCCATCTTTTTAACTTATAATTATTTTGTTTTGTTATCATAAATAATAATTATATCTATTTATATATAGAAGAAATATATATTTACATTAGTTTTTTATTACTTTTTATTTGGAACAAAGGCTATTAAAGCGAGTTACCCATTATTAAATTCCACTCGTACTTACTTCATTAATTTTATATAAAAAAAAGCTCACCAGGTGTGAAATCCGTGTCAATCCTCAGCGGCGGTACATACAGTGACAGCGCGAAGGCGGCGCGACACGCGGCCGCCGCGAGCGCGTGCAGCGCGCCGCAGCGAGCGATGCAGGGGTACTCGCGTAGTGTTGTTGATACCTGGTGAAGTAATATTAGTAAAAAAGATTAGAAATTCTTCACGCTATTTCCCGCATATAGCCAAAGAGAACTTAGTGTTAAGACTACATTACGTGTTTACTTCCAATTTTTAAGACATGGCGTGTTACTTGTTGTCAGGGCAAGGAATTGGAAATAATTCATTCCCCAGAGTGGGAACCCAGAACAGTTGCGTTTAAAGTGAGACATATATTATGTATGTACACAAATCGCCTACTAATTACAATATCATCTAAAAGCTTTTTCTTTCTATTGGTAATTAAAAGCATTATATTAAAAATAAATATTTAAAAAAAATATATTTCTAACGTATCTATTTGTCTCTAATTTCTTTCTATTTCTCTATTATGTTATTGCTTCGAAATTCGAATGCTATAAAACTGTAATTTTGAAATACAGACAAAAAAAGTCTTTAGTCATATCATTAATGGGCTCAATGACATTTCAAATCCACCAAAATAAATTAAAAAAAATTAAATTAAAATTTTAAATGTTTTGAATAATAAAGTAATAATTTTCATTGATCTTGTCTATTGTCCGTGGACTTAATAATCTATACCTGATTAATGACAGTCCTCTCAGCGTCACCTAGCGGGAAGCTGTGTGCGTTGTGGCGCAGCAGCCGCGTGGCCGCCGTCACCAGCGCGGCGGAGGTCGCGGAGTCTGACCCCTCGGAACATCCGAGCAATGCTTTCACTTCGTTAATACGCTTCTCACGTAGACTTATCGCTGCTCGGAATGATAGCTGGAATCAATATTTATTAGTAAATTTATAGTTAATTACAAAATATGTCATTTTTTAAATATTTTTTAGTATTCATATGTAAATAACAATAATATTCTAAAAAAAACTTTAAAAAGTGGCTTTCTATGATCAGCACCACTGTCAGGGACACCAGACTCTTCCCGGTTAGAGTTGAAGCTCACAACGGCACAGCTCTTAGCCCGTTCTTATTAAATGTAGTACTAGATACTGTTGTAGCTCACGTCCATTACCAGCCTCCATGCTCATGACAGTACTCATTGATGAGAACCGACTGATGTCTGCATCTGGAGCGTAATGTCTCACACAAAAAAAAGAGCAGGGTAGGCAGAAGAAAGCTAAGTTTTATGAGTTATGAATGCATGCTGAGTGGCGGTACTTCAATAATCTTCAATGCCTACATTTCGTTGCCATATAACATCTGGTAATAGTAATGTATGACTGACAGAGTGACTGACTGACTGACATTATTGACATTTTTATGTGCTTGTCAGATAAAAAATATGTTGCTATTAATTTAAAGTATGTTTCTACTTACAACAGCAACAGAAAACACAATCTTATATTTAAGATTGGGAGTAGGCTTCAGAGGCTCGAGTGCGGCGAGCGCGGGCAGCGTCTCCTTAGCAGCGCGTTCCCATACCGCCGCGTATTGCGATACTAGCTTGCTTCTGGAAATTAATAAAAATATTTTTTTTATGTTTTTTATGTTTATTTTTAGAATAAATGCTATTTAAATACATCATGTAACTAAAATTTTGATATTTGGATGTTAAAGCAAATACTATGGTAACTCTTTGCTGTTTTTTTCGAATTATACTTTATCCCGCTTATTGTAGGGTAGTCAGAGAGAATCTAGTGTAAAGACACTCCGTTCTATAGCTTTCACCAACATATTGTGAAATGTAGTGGAACTCAACGCCATGATTTAGTCTTAAAAGTGAAAAAATTTAAATACTTTTAAGTAGATCTGCCAATAAACAAGTAATATGTCCTCAAATAAGGGTGAAATACGGATAATGGCCTATCCTGCTGTAAATGTATAAGAGATCTAAATATAAATATTTATTTAAAAAAAAAGTCTTACGCATCAGCATCCTGGTGAGAATCATCACTGTCTGAGTGATAGCCATCGCTCGCTGAATCCGTGGGAGATCGTGGGGCAGGTTCCGTAGGTATTTGCTCATTCATCTGTGAGAGGACCGCCGCGCAACCACGAGAGTAGCTCATGAGGACCCCTGCCACTGGCCTGGAAAATATTATTTTTATGTAGGATAGATGATTAGTAGTTAGTAATAAATATTTCAGCTTATTTCTCCCTAGGCGTATGGGTATCCTAGAATTTCGAATAACACGTAATATATGTAATTCCAATACCGAAGTAATTCTGATATTGTGCAAGAGAGTTTTTTTTTATTTCGAGCTCGTATTTCTTGAGAATAGCGCGTTCTTAACAAACTATTCGGCTATATAATATTAATTATGTATAGAATCATAGATTAAATAAATGTATAGTTATATAGATTTGGGTTTATACTAAAATTTCACCTCATTTGTGACTGATTCAGTCAAAAAATTACGATTTAAATTCAAAACTAAAACATCTTCAAGTGCCTTTTCTCTCTATAACTAGATGGTGTCGGCTAAGTTAATAGAATTCAAGATATTATGATAGATAACTTAAATAAATATTTCAAAATGCTTAAAAAATATACGATTTTTAATTATTTCACGTCACTTGGTATATATATCATGTAAATTTCATTATTAAAAATGAATATTAGCATAATTGAAGTAATAAAGGAACTAAATATGTAATAAATATATGATGTAATATAAGCTTCAGAGAACCACTAGTCAAAACTCTCCGTTCTTCCGAATGACGAAATCACGTTGTCTTGTCTCTAACATAATTAAATAGAGTTAGCTAACAGATGGACACTCTAGAACACTAGTATATTAGAGAAGATTACAATTAACTTGAGAACAAATTAAAAACGTAATAGAATTAATAAAGCAAGAATGTTCATATATACTTAGTGTTAACTTGCTAACGAAGTGAGGGAACAATACAGTGATATAATCGTTCTCATAGCGGAGGAAAGTTTTACGTAATGTAGCGTAAGTTAGACGTCGTTTTAAGTAATTAATCATACTATTATATTAATCATAGAAAGTGTTCTTTTTATTTTTTGGGTTCCGTACCTCAAAAAGTCAAAAGGGAACCCGTATTAGTTCACTCTGTCTGTCCGTCTGTCAAGACATTTTCTTAAAATCACGTGGAGTGGATCAAACTGGAACAAAATGCTTATCAAAAGATTTATACTTGATTAAGTTTATGCTTAATCGAAACCTAGAGCTATGAAACTTGGCAATAAGTTAGAACATACAGTAGAAACAAAGGAAAATATCCGAAAATTGGAAATTTACAGGTTTAACACAAACAGAAATCATGCCAAATTTAAGTCCGTCTAGATGTACTTCCCGTTGATCTACAATCATGAAATGCTATGGAACCGTCGGTGCGTCAGTATTACTCGCACTTGGCCGATATTTTTTTATCCATCCACTACTTCCGCATCTGGCACATAGCGTGAAGTTGAAAAAGTAAATCTATGTACATACGAATATATCTGTGAGATGAGTGAAATGTCTCTCGCATTATGTATGGCTGATAAAGAGAGTTCAGTGACGCATCACTCAGACCTAGGGCTTGAAGACGACCAAAAAAAAATGCTTACATATAAATATTTTGCTATATGAGAAAGGAACGAATAACCTTTATATATGTTTATCTACTATGTACGTTTCTTAATAAGCTATTATATAGATAAAGTTAATTTGTCTAGTACGTCTGTCTATTGTACTTGTTAAGTTAATTGGAGTTCACAGGTTCAAATAAAACTTTCTAGTATCTAGACATAATCAACTTAGTGCAGAGGCACAACGTGTGATTGTAAACGTGACGGTTGTAGGTTCGATTCCCACTCGGGGAGAATGGATTACGTTGCGTAATTGGTCGGTGCGTGAGGAACGGAGTGTCTGTACGGTTAACACTAGGTTCCCTCTGTACTCCTTGCTATATGCGGGAAATAGCCTGTAACTATGTATTTTATTAGTTAAAATGAAATTAATTATAATATAACGAAACAGGTGTTTCAACTGTTACGCACTATAAGTGAGGAGGGACCTGAGTCGGTATGAGGCACCTACCTCCCTCCCTCCCGTATGAGGGCAAGCTATGACGGCACTTTTTAAAGAAAACCACATATATTTACAACGATTATACAACAATATATGTGAAGTAAACAATAGGATTACTTTTAGCGATGTTAAAGTTGAATGGAGTGAAATCTACAATGTTAGACTAACAATGGTTACGACGCAGCGCTTTCTGCGAGTTAGTTTTATGACTTTGTGAAGTGAAGTAACAGCTATGCTATGGGCATTTATTTACATTTAGTACAATTGTACGTATATATATATATATATATATATATATATATATATATATATATATATATATATATATATATATATATATATATATATATATATATATATATATATATATATATATATTTATATATATATATATATATATCTTCTTCTTCCTGGCATTAGTCCCGGCTTTTTGCCAGGGTCTGCCTTCCGACTAAGACCAATCGGTCCATATGAGTGGCGAAGTGGTTTTTTGTGGAGCGATTGCCATCTGACCTCCAACCCATTACTGGGAGAAACCAGGAAAGGAAAGGGAATAAGGGCAGAAAGACTTGGAATATAGGGAGGGGACACCACTTACATGGATTGGATCGGGGTATGAAAGTGGTGCTCGAGGTCCCGGGGTCGCGTACCCGTATGCCGGAAACCAAATATCGGACAGATAATTGGCTAGACACCCTCTGAGAGCTAGACACCCTCTGAGAATATATATAATATATGTATATGTATATATATATAATATTATATATATATATATTATATATATATATATATATATATATAATATATATATATATATATATATATATATATATATATATATATATATATATATATATATATGTATTTGTTCAATATCACTTTCAACAACGTTTTAAGCATCTACGTAATATCATTGGTATATACATTTCGATTAGTATTTGAACCTATAACTAAATGTCAACTTGTCTACAAACAGTAATTTTCAATAACTAAATATAGAATTGTTCTAATTTATATTTTATCAGTTACCGTCTACGTTTATAATGTACGTAAGTCCTTGTGAGTGAAATATATATGTTTCCGTTTTTTAGTTCATATAATACATACATACATACATAGCTTCACTAAGCTAGATGAGATAAAGCTCGAAGCTGTATTTGCAATGTCAATAAATAAATTGCAATAGAAGCATTTCTTCACCCTTTTGCTATATAATTGTTTTAAAGCTTATAACAAATTTAATGTGGCATACGTTGAAAATCACTTAATTTTTTTTTGTTTAATGAAACTCTACGAGAATTAGTGGCGTATTTTTTAGTAATACAGTTTTCTCTATTATTAAAAAAAAACTCGACCCCAAAAATGGCAACGATTCAAGCCATTTACACTCTACATATATAACGAATTTCATTAAAACATGTCAAAATTGTAAACACCAAAGATATTTTTTAATTACTCAGTAATTTTCAATATAAGAGAGGAATGGAATATAGGTTAGGTTAGGCAATAATTTCTTCCCCCTGCCGTGCTATAGACGGGATACAGCGTGAAGCTAAATTTAAAAAAAATCATATAAAACAATGTAAGAAGCTATTCAATACATGCAATTACACCGGTTAACTAATGTGGGAACTTTCGCTATTATGTAATATAGAAATGATTTATTGACGTTAGTCGCGGTTTTATAAAGCACGTAATATGTAATCAAATGTATATATTTTATCACAGGTGTATGTATATGTAGGCATAGGTCTGGAATATTATTTTTGGTCCATATTATTTTGGTCCATACTAAAAATTTAAAATATATTATATTGTTATTATTATTATTAAAGATTAAAATTTTAACAATATTTTTCCTAAAAAAGAAGTAGTGATTCATCACTATTCATCGTAATATATCAATTAATGTATAGACGTTGTGTGCTATTCTATAGGTATCACCATAGATTCTATAGCTTACTAGCTCACGCTTTATCATGCCTATTAATAGCAAGAACCTAGTGTCAAGACACTCTACTCTCTGGTGTTTGCCCAAATTCTAGATATCTACGGTTGAGTGGCGAAACTGAAAGCCCCACTTTGTCTTGCCATAGCAGAAAATTAAAATTATTTAGTCCCCCTAGTGGAAAATCAACCCACTACTGTCACATTTACAGTGAGACGCTGTCCCACTGCAATATATTAGCCTCAATCATGATATTTTTTTAATCAGGTAATATTTTTTATGTTACCATATATAAAAACGTTATTAATCACAGACAAAAAGAGTATAAACAAATATGATTTCCTCTTCCACAATAAATAGATCGTATCTTTTACATCCTATGAGTAACTCTACCTGTACGTAATTTGTTGTTTATAGTTTTTAGGCTAGTATGCGAGTTGAACCGCTCAATTTCAATTTACTTAAATATGTGATGTTAGTATAGGCTTCATACTATGAAAATAATCGTAAAAGCTGACAAAATAAAGAATACTATTCTACATTTATTATATTTTACCTCGTATCACTCAAATCCAATGTCGGGTCGCTCCTCTTGATCTGTCCAATACAGGCAAGAACAGCTTTGTCACTCTCCACTCTAGCTGACAGCGATGACACCAGTGTCGGTAACTGTCTTAGAGCTGGTTTATCGATGATCGTCAGTAACGACTTGTTATCGATAAGTCTCCGCTCTACGTCAGCGTGAGAGAGAGCCAGCAGACGCTGGTGAGATGAAGATGCTGGATCTTGGTTCACTGTCACTGATGACTGGCGATAGAGAGGAATTTCAATATTACAATATTGCCATGTTTTAGTTCGATATATATTTAGATAACACTATACTTTAACAGTGATTTAATTAATTCAACCATTAAGAATATGCCAGAGACTTCAAACATACAGCCACTTTAAAAAAAATTGATATTATATGAAAAACTGCGAAAATACTTGTAATATATTTTTATTACTTTCTGGTTACACAAAGAACGGCGTTTAGTTCCGCCTTTCATGAATAAGTGAAGATAAAATAGCTTACCAGCTCCTCTAGCTTGTGTAAGGCTTGCTTGTACACCTCGACGTGACGCTGCAGCTCGTTCTTCAATGCTACATGGAGTGAGATCAGCGAGCCAGATACGTCTGCTGTTAATCCATGAGTACCTAGACCTGATTAAGGAAACATTCTTATGTTTTATTTTAGGTTTACAATTGCAAAAATATTGAAAATGAAAATTCCTAGAAGAATTCTGAACTCTCTTATAGTGCACCCAGCCAGCTTTGAACTAATTAGCTATATGCTATATATTTAATTCAATTTATACATTGAAAAAGTATTTTTTCCCATCTATTTATAGTCATATATAGTGAAGCACTGCATACTTCCAGCAAGTAGCAGCAAGTTGAATGCAGATTCAAGTAAATATATCTTGCCAGATCTAACTCATTGCGTACCTTAATATTTTTTTAAGTGTTCCGTACATTTTTTTTATCAAAACTAAATCAAAGTTTACGATCTAAGGATATTTGGTTATTACGTCCCAATTTACTTTATTCATCCGGAGGAAATTGTACATTAGCCGCGCTTCCACATTCGCATCGGTCGTATCTTAATCTCATGGACGTAGTTTTTGACCTTCTACTCTATATATACATAAAAAATGTAATTTATAATTTTTTTAAGCTCTCTTATAGCGTCAATTGTATTTTTATATTTTATAATGTGCCTAATTTAATAAATAAAGTTAAAGCACTTCCAAAGATATTTACATATAGTGGTAATTTGTAGTAAACTATTCATGCTAGGTTTAGAGAGCTTAGTGTTAAGACACTCCGTTTTCTATTTTCCACCCGAGTTCAAGTGTTTTTGAAATTCATTTCCGTATTTTGTCTAACCAAAGCGAGGAAATAAAAATCATTAATTTTCCTCGAGGGACTTGAATCCACAATCACCAAACTTACCGGCAGACGCAGTCGCACTACGCCACGATGGACTCTTTATTATTAACTTAATATTTATAAAATAAGGCTTTCTTCCCACTTATAAGTATTTATATTGAACTTAGTATCAAGACACTCCACTGAACTCCATGACATTACGTGGTCAATTACGCAACTCAACGTAGCGATTTGTCTTCCCTGACTGACTGGCTGACTAACTTTATTGTAAAATTATGTTTAAATTGTATTATATAAATATATTATGGTTATTTCATATACAATTTTAATATAGCCTAATAAATAACAAGTACATTGATGAAAGTTTAGAATTATATAATTATTTTATAATGCTGAAATATTTGTAAATGCACCTACATACATACATATGTATAGAGCTTGCAACATAAAACGTACAACGGGCGTTATATCTCTATTAAATTAGGTTAATTGACTGTTTGACTGAACTAAACAACGCGCAATGTTTAACCAGATCGATATCCAATAGTAATACAATAACCATTCAATGCAATTAAATAATATCACTGCAATTAAATAATACAAAGCAATATAGCAAAATAGTACAAGAAGAAAAAAACTCCTTTGTATGTTCTCCATTCAACGTGACATTGGTGAAGTGAATTGTGCTCAACTGGCATGTTCGTGACGCCATACATAAAGTGAAGAAGAAGAAGAAGAAAAACAGTTTTTACTTTTTTAATATTCCCTTGTTGGATTGGAATCTGTCGCCCATAGTTATCAAGCACATAAGGATTGCGCCACTGCGCTATAAAATTTTAAGCGGCTTCATTTTTTTATTTTACGATATTTAAATTATTAACTCCAAATTATCAATTTTACAAATGTAAGCATTTTATGGCTTTTTTATATATATATATATATATATATATATATATATATATATATATATATATATATATATATATATATATATATATATATATATATATATATATATATATATATATATATATATATATATATATATATATATATATATATATATTTGTATCTTCAATGACAATTTCAACATATATTATTAGCAGAGTATACAATTTCATACACAGTATGATGCAAAAGCCCAGATGTTTTAACGCTACAGCCCCAAGGTCTACACTCTGTACATATTGACCAATTTTATTATAAAAGTATTGCTTGAAATATTTTAAAAATGCTAATTGTAATTCCTAAGAACAACCCACGCGGACCAACTTGTCCGTTTGTTTGTATGCACACAAATAATATGCTGAAAGAATACATATATATGTTTTTTTATATAGGCAGACTAGCGTAAATTGAATAAATATTTCATATATTTATTCTATCTCATCGTTTCATAATGGAGGCACCAATAGTATGTTAATTAATTTTAAACGTCACATGATTATATTTAAAGGATTAGTTATTTTAAGGCTGTATAAAAATGTATATGGAGTAAATTTAAAGCAGTGAATCGCTTCAGCCAATTGTACGTATCTAATAGAATTATGTATAGCGTATATTACATGCAGAGATGGTTATATAGTACACGCTAGTTTGATGTAATAGTATAAATTGCATTAACACTTTCAAAATATTATAAAATAACAAAAGTATCTGTATTTTGTTAATATATATATTATTTCATAAAATGTTTATTATTTATTTTATTATATATTATTTCGCCGTCGTGGCGCAGCGGCACAATGATGAGAACTGATTGTACACTCGATAGTACTGGATTTGATTCCCGGGAAATTATTTTTATTTCCTTAATAACGCTCTAGTAGTAAGACATTCCGGAATTCTACACGCAATTTCTCCGAAATTGGACAGAAAGCGGGGAACGGAGTGTCTAAATTCTAAATTTCTTCTGTCTACACTGTAATATACGAGATAGTGAGATACTGTCAAAAAATTATAAAATATATATATAATATATCCTCACCTTGCACAGCACTATCAAGCTGCCTCCGTCTATTATCCACAGCATCTCTAGCATCGGGGCTGTAATGGACCAGGGCATTGGCTAAACGAGATGTCCTGGCCCTCAGCCCTGAACCCTGTTCTCCACCGAGAAGCCCGACGAGACGCCATGCCACTGTCTCGCACTGCAACTCCGGGCGGGGTGTGATCTCTAAGGATATAAGCCTGTAAAGTATTAAGGTTTAATTATTCATATAAATAGATATGTACATATTATGTAGAGTATTAGCACTATGTTCCCTCTGCATACATTGGTTTAAGGCGAGAAATGGAAAATGGAAATAATTTATCACCCCAAGTGGGAATCGAACCTACGACCAACGCTCACCTTTCTTTAAATATAATGTTACAGATAGTTTGCATGACGTTCTCTCTGGCTACCTTCTTGAGGATAAAAATTAATAAGTAGAGAAGTTTATATGCCACTGGTATTTTGCTAGAGGTCACAAGTCCACTCAATTTTATCTTATCAGTTGATAAATCACTTTTTTCCATTAATATAAATAAAATTAGCTGTAAATATTTCATGGAGAAATTATTACAAATATATTGTTTTCTGTTAGCGGCAGTAATAATAGTAATTTAAAAATAAAAGAATTTTTTAACATTAGTATGAATTGTTCAAATAAAGAGTAGTTATTCTGATTGTATATTAAATGTTATTATGGTAGAAGGTTACAATTATAAAACAAATTAAGTACCTTTACATATAATAATATGAATAGTGTATATATATATATATATATATATGTACATAAAATGAAATACTTTTTAATATTTTAGAGGGAATTTTGTTGTATACAGTGGCAGGCTTCAGTGTCAAAGTTACCGCTTAGCGTTAGCTTTTAAGTGTAAAGTGAAAATAAAGTGATTTAAAGTGAAAAGACTTCTAAGTGTTTCTCCTTTACAAGTAAGTCTATTTTTTCACTTTAAAGTGGGGATTGAATCCACGGCAATTTCAATCATCTATATACATTAATGGATTTTTTTAAGCATGTATGTAAATAATTCATAAAAAAAATTATAATATAAAATATACTTTAAGAACAAAGCCCGTTTAAATCCTAATCTTGATATGGTTCCATAATAAAATCGATATCTAAATAAAAGAAAAAATATGAAGGCACTATTATTTGTATTCACGCATATCTTGCGCTGCGCCAGGATAAGCCTAGCCTAGTGACCTCTATGGTCACTAATAATACTTTTTAATCCCGCTTCACGCTGTATCTCGCATATAGCAAGGTACGGTAAAACGTGTTTTAAAATTTCCCGTTCCTCACTTTTAGCCTGATTGTCGATAAATTTCGTATTGAGTAGTGGGACTCAACGCTGCGTCTTGCTTATCAGAGCGAGAATATGAAAATTATTATTTACCACAAATAGGAATCGAACCCACAACCCTCGCGTGTATAGTCCGACGTTGTAAGACTACGCCAGGATGGTCCCTTAATTATATACTGTCTGCTCATTAAAGGCAGTTATAAGCATAGCAATCCAACCCAGCAAATAAAAATAGAAACTTTCCTCTTTGTGGGAATCGAACCCATTACTGATCTATAATGCCACATGTTATAAAGTTAAGGCAAAAAGAGATATAAAAAGAAACCTTGTTATAGATATCTCAAGTAGAACGAACTATCTTAACTGATCTCTAGCTCCATATATTAAATTCTTAAAACATACAAAAACAATGTACTTATAGTACGGTTTAATTTTTTCATAATAGTATAAATAATGTGTGTGAGAGTTGTTGTGGGAGTCGATTTAAGCTAACGATGATTATAATTGTGGCAACTCCATCCCCATTGTCTAGAGCGGAAAGTGGAGCATTATGTCACTAAGTTCTCTCTGCCTATCCTGTTTTACGACAACTAAATGGTGATACTGAAAAAAAGTGACTCGGTTTCGACTACGTTTTCGACAGATTCTGAAACAATGGGCTTGACAGATGGACAACAAAGTGATCTGATAAGGGTTCTGTGTTTTTTCTTTTCAGGGTACGAAACCCTAAAAATACAGTAGAATTAGTATGATTTTTCTCTACTAGGTAAGAAGAACGGCAACTATAACGTCACTATGCCACATCTTTTCATTGTGCTAAGACGGAACCTTGACACTTCTTCCGTCTCATTACATTGTAATGATGAAATTATAAATATCAATATTAAGTCAAATCAAACATAATCTAAAAAAATCTACAATGCTGAATATCTATAAAATAATACTCATACAAGAAGATCCAAGTAAGTTATTAATCAGATCCAAATACTTTCCGATCGGAACAAGTTCTCTACCAGACAGCCCGGTACCAGCTCACTTTCACCGGTCAAGCCCTTGTGACGAAATCATTACTCATGTCAATATTTATCTTATCGCTTGTGAGGTAATGAATTTTATAAAAAATACAATTTGGGTACGAGGTAAAGATTATTGATTAATAATCTCTATATATTGCGTTTTTAATCCTGAAATAAAAGAGATCTAACCTAAACCAAACCAAAATATCTGCAAATTGTAAGAAATCACTATTTTTCGCGATCGTTTATCGTGATTTTTAGCAAATAAAGTTAAAGATGTCCATCTGTGCCATGTACGAGAATATTTTCAATTGGGTAGAAACTAAGCCACTAACTATACGATTATGTTCGATGTCTCACTGAGATTTTTGGAATTTAAAAATGCAAACAAATGTAAATAATATATATATATATATATATATATATATATATATATATATATATATATATATATATATATATATATATATATATATATATATATATATATATATATATATATATATATATATATATATATATATATATATATATATATATATATATATATATATATATATATATATATATATATATATATATATATATATATATATATATATATATATATATATATATATATATATATATATATATATATGAAGATATAATAGATGACCAAGCTTGTGTAATATTTTTGGTTATACAACATGCCTTGACGTGTTCGTGGTGAGATCAAGAGATCAAAGATCAGCTTTACAACGCCTTATAACCACGAAAGAAATGTTTTTTTTTTTGTTGGAGGTTAATGATTGTTTAATGATCTAGTGTATTAGTTCTATTAATATTTATGATGTTATTTTCTTGCAATTTTTTTTAGTTTCTATCTAGAAATAATATTTATTGAAACTTAACATATATATGAAAAACCTGATTTAACATATATAATGAACTATTAATTATTGCTTATCTATATATTAATATTTATCAATAAACGCTAATATTTATCAATAATCATGCTAATAAAGTACATTTATCCTATAAATAAATTATTACACACTTACCATATGCTTAACAATATACACTTTTGTATAAAGTGACATACACGTTGCTATGGCAACGCGTATTTCACGCGTCAACAGGTCCTCTAGTGACATTAAATAACTAAACACATTTTTTTATTATAATGCTATTTTATAAGTTTTGCAGTGACCTCAAACTGTTATTGTAATATAAGTGTAAATATCATATTATTCTAGAAAAACATAGCAAGTGACCATCGTGGCGTAGTGTGGGTTGCGGGTTCAAACCCCTACTTGGGGAATCATTCATTGTCATTTCTCCCTCCCCCTTTGGCAAGTTGAAACGGGATACTGAGTTCCCCACCCTAACCTTATCCTGCTGTATGCGAGATAAAGCATGAATTAAAAAAAAATATTGTTATGATTTTTATATATATATATATATATATATATATATATATATATATATATATATATATATATATATATATATATAATATATATATATATATATATATATATATATATATATATATATATATATATATATATATATATATATATATATATATATATATATATATATATATATATATATTATATAAGTTAAGTCAGACTAAGACCAGATAAATTACTAGTTAGTGAACTTAACAACACGACTGTACGATGACTCAGAGCTTTAAAGTAACTTTCGGTAACAGGTTATAAAGTAATTATACTTTTATATATCCGAAAAAGATGTAATATCCTTTCACACAGTTCTTACGTCTATATAATTTATATTAAATATATCTTTATCATTAATTATGTTTGTATGAATTATGATATTTTTGTAAATACCCGCTGTAACCCGCCATTTTGTTTGTGCTTATTTTTTATAAGGTAAAATGCTGTTTTATCGTTCCTGTGGAATTTCAGGGAATACTCTTTAAGTATTCTGTACATGCCAAATTAATGCGAGTTCTGTCAATCAGTCAAGTAGTGGAAGAGTTTTGTATATTATCTATATATTAATACGTGAAGCCAAACCTTTGGACCCCTTTTTACGAGAATTGCGCAGTTGGTGGAGTGTGACATTTGGCACACTTACACCTATACATAATAGGAGAAGTGTTTATAAAGTACAATAAATCAATAAACAAAACATTACACACATATGGTAGTGTGTGTTTAACAATGAAACTTTTATATGTGTATATTTCACGCGTCAATTCTAGTGTAGATAACTGTTTCTTACATCAATAATCACTTGTTATTTCATTTCCTCGCTCTGGTAATAAAATAAAGCGCGACGTTGAGTTGCCGCTCAAGAAAGTGGTGAACAGAGAGTCTTGACACTAGGTCCCTTGGTCTACCCAGTACCCATAATATTACAGAATATTTACAGTATTAGAGATATGTGTAAAGGAAGCTCCTATAGCTACTTTCTGTATATATGAGAACTATCCAATTATAATATGTTTATTGATTTACGAGCATATATTTCATATATCGAGAAAGTCGCCGCGACCGGTCGGGAGCACTTTCATCATCGTATCAATAATACCAGCACTATATTCGTTCATTAATTTATAATCAACTTTATTGCATTCAAATTAGAGTAATTTTTTCCTTGAAATTATAATATTTTATTTATAGCTTAATAAGGTTCATTATTGAGCGTGCGAACTCAGGTGAATGTAATTTGATTCTTTTTAGGTTTCCTACGTATACTTCCTTGTCTACCAATTTCAAAGGAATTTCATATATAACACTAACCTGTTTGTATTTTTTGTATACTTGCGCATTTTTATCTCTTCTTCTGGATGAAGGCTTAGGCTAAGGCTCTTCTTCCTCGTCAGTTCTCTCCTGACAGCCTACTCTCTAACTAAGCTATTTATTTACTTTATGCCCAATTGACAAAAGACATGTCATGTTAGAAGACAACACAAGAGGAATTGTTCATTCAGAGGAAATGTTAGTCTTTATTCTACGCAAGGATTAGAGATACGAATAATAATGATGTATAAATATATATTTTTGATTCATTATCACAAAATATGTATTTTCCCCATTAATCTCTTATATGAACATGGAAAAAGTCAGTCAATATTAGGTCAGTCAAATTCAAATTCAAATAATTTTATTCAAAGTCATGGCAACGTGATTAACAAAAACATTAAATGATATGAATCCCCGACCATCGTAGTTATTCACACTGACGTCCATATTAATACAGCCATAGAATATATACCAATAGAATATTAATAAAAAAAGTTTATTGTATGCTACTATACTATACGCTCTCATTAATATCTCGTATAAAGTAACTATTCGAGTAGGAACGTGTGAACACCGCTAATAGGTAAAAACGTGATTTATCACGACAGTGAAAATCCAGTTAGAGCTTACGAGGTTAATGACAGCAAAGTGGTTTATGAACAGAAAACTGTTTTATGCCTTAATTTCATGCTTGTCCTCTAAATTACTTATTAATCCGATTACGAAATAAAAACGCCGTCGTGGCACAGTAGGCAGCAATTTTCCATAGATACAATGGTCTCTAGAAGACAGCGAGTCTAAACTCTTAGCCGGTTATGTTTTTAATTCATAATATCGTTATTTTCCTTGTGGATATTTTTTCAAGAAATAAATATTTAGAAGAAATAAGGTCAAAAGTTGTAAGAGCGTCTCCTGTGATTGCTAATTTTGGGGCGTCATCATTGGAATTCGTCGGGCCAAGGCTGGCCTTAACATAGAACTGACCTCCATGTCGCTTTTGCTAACGGAGAGTAGTAGCCGTATCGTGAAACTGAGGATGGGCTGGATCGTGGGCTGGACTGGGCTTAGGTGGACGCTACGTCTAGGAGGGCGATGAGTATATTTAGGCGATTGAATATGCATTGGAATTTACGTACTCGTAGTAGCACTTGAATATACCATTGCGAATTCTTTTAGCAATTTCAACTCCAAATCTTTCAAAGGTCCATGGCATGCCTACAAGGTGCCTATCCAGGAAAAACCACATATCAATATGAATGCTGTATCATACGGCACATGTTTTATCATCTTTTTTTACGCAAAGGGGATCGACATATAGTATTTATTTCTAGTAAACACTAGATTTACAGTTACTAGAGAAAATTCTGTATATGGAACAAAACTTACCTATTCAAGAGCGTTTCAATAAGATGAGCAGAATGAGGTAGAGCTTCCACCAGCAAGTCCACTGGCAATTCCGTGGCCACTGTCTGTAGAACCCCGGGACCAAGTCGCGACAAGATAGCAGCGGCTTCTCGAAACTGGCGCCCTTCAGCCAATAGCAGCACGCGACGTAAAGCGAGACGAGGAGAAGTATATGTGTTCTTCTCTCTTTCCCTCTCACGTCGAATTCTTTCGCGACTCTCATTCATTTTCGAGTTCCCGTGGTAGGGCTAGCCCATTATTTTGATTACAGGTATTTGAATCTAAAAAAGAATAAATGTTATTAATTTACATATTGGTCAAATAGTCGCTCCACTTACATATATGAATAAGCAATAAACCTGAACTATATATACTAGATTAATCGATACTAGATTTTCATTACCCAACTACCACACATACACACACGCACACACACAATATATATATATATATATATATATATATATATATATATATATATATATATATATATATATATATATATATATATATATATATATATATATATATATATATATATATACATACATATACATAAGGAGACGCATAGGTAGGCAGGAGTTTATAAGATATTAGAGAGTTCCCGTAAATATCGTTATAAAAACATTATTTATATAAAGTAAATTATTTTTATTTTCCTCGCTCTGGTAACAAGACAATGCGCGGCGTTGAGTTCCGCCACTCATCATGTAATATCTCAAAAGGCGGTAGGCGGGGAACACTTGCTCCCTCTGCCTATCCTGCTATATACTAATAAATTCAAATCACAAGGCTAAAAAAATGTTTTCCATTTAAATATTCTATAGATTTAAATATCTGATAGATTTAAATTAACCTATGGACACCATAAAACGCTTAAGTGTAGTAATTTAATATACAATTACTTGGAACACTATTTTAATGGTGTCGTTACCATAAACGACATGGTGGATATTTCTTTTTAATTAATTTTAAACGATAATATGTTTTTAGCTACTAATCTCCCAAGAACCTAATGTTAAAACACTTCGTACACCACTAATTATCATATAAGCATTCTCGTTAATTCGTTAAGAATTCTCATCTCTGTCAAAATCGAACCTAGGACCATCACGACACCAGTCAGTCAGTCAGTCAAGAGTCAGTTCTCCTACGTCACAAGCTTTTACGTTCTAATCCGACTGTAAAAGAGTAATGAGATCAACCGTGATAGACTTGTAATATTTCTCACATAGCGACAGTTAGTGTTCCCATGCCTCACATTAACTTAACGGTGTATGGTGATTGTTCACAATACATTTTTTTTCCCCTTTTTATCATCCATTTCATCGTTGTATACAAATACCGTTTAAAAAGTAGCTTTTCAAGCTTACTAACTAACTTATTATTTATGTTTTCTCAAAACTGTTAATTTAAGAACGCTTGTTGTTGGTTGCTTAGATTATTAAATATGAATCACTTTTATAGTTGTATATTGTTATAGTACAGTTTAATGAAAGTAATTTGAGACCAGCCATAGCCAGCCCATAGCCATACCATGGCTATGACCGTATGGTCATGGTATAGCGTCTTTATTTGACAGATAACTATATATACATTTTATACTCTTTGTAATAATAAATGAATACGAAATAATAAATGGCAAAATAAGAAAAAGCAATGGCAAAGTTGAACTTGTCTCTGACAGAAATTACTCTCAGTCAACCTATTCTTGACGATCTGAACCAAAGTTTATTCTTGGATACAAGGATACTATAATGCCTGTAACGCTTAGACTGACGAGCTTTCATCATTTTTTTTAATATATACGAGTAAAATCAAACAAACGCCTGAAATTGGTTTAATTTTCATTTTTTTTATATATATATCAACATTAGATAAATTTATTCGGCATAAAAAAAAATTAAACCACAAGGATAAATACTTCTCGTAATTTAAAAAAAAAACATTAGAACAATATATTATTTTATTTAAATATTATGTAATTCTTATCATATATAGGTGATAAAATTTTAAATGAACGTAACCATAATTCGACAAAAGTAGTGATAGTTGAATGGCGTCGGAATTAAAGTGAAATGTAAATGCAAAATGAATTGTTATAAACGATAATAATTCACTCATTCGAGCCACGCTTGTAAAAGCACAGAGAGATTTCCCAAATTTGGGTGGAAAGCGGAATATCTTGACACTAGGTTAGATACTTGATTACCGCCGGGACGGTACGCGGGACACTCTTAACTATGAAACACCTATTTGTATTTAGTTACAAATTAAAAAGGTATTGTGACTTACTATGTATATATATATATATATATATATATATATATATATATATATATATATATATATATATATATATATATATATATATATTATATATATTAAAAAAACAATATAAATTGTTCTTGACTTAGAAAGTATCAATAATCGTATTTAGTAGTCGTATCAAGCGTCCATTACTCCCGTGGGACATTCAAAGAAATTTCTCTTTTACCATATGAATAACTTATGATTTATTAATGACTATGGGGAGTTCAACCTCATACAGTGCAAGGCTAACTAAGCTATCTCTTTTCATTTATCTACGTATAATTAGATTGTTTTTAGCTTCACGCACTTAGTAATGTAAGCAGAGGAAAACTAATGTTCAGACACTCCAGACGTTGCAGGCTTTCCGTCATCCGAGACAATGCGTGTTGAGTGGCGGGACTCGAAATAGCGCTTTGACTTGTTACCAGAGCGAAGAAAATGAAACGAAATCATGCTTCCCGAGTGGGTATGGAACCCAGAACCTTCGCGTTTACAGGCAAATGGCAAATGCTGTACCACACACGTTGCACCACCTCGATCCCAATTGAATAACATAACTTAACACGTTAACTGTCATACCAGATTGTATAGTACTTAATGTATGTCTATGTAAAAGCAATAATCGTGTTTTTCTTATTATAGGCTCTGTAGTTTCAGTATTTTTTAATGCTATAACATCATTACTTGAAAATCAATCTTGCAGCGAACGTGTTATTTAGCAGTAGGCAGATTAATTATAATTCCAAGCTACACAGTTCTACAATGACTTTCCAAGCAGATATTTTGTATGTGACAGATAGCCTACACGAACTAACCAACCTTTATTAGCTATATTGGAAAAATTAATTATATAATAACAAATATTGTAATAAAATTT
This sequence comes from Dione juno, assembly GCA_037127375.1. NCBI lineage: Eukaryota > Metazoa > Arthropoda > Insecta > Lepidoptera > Nymphalidae > Dione > Dione juno. The sequence continues at coordinate 202,199 of JAXRJS010000081.1, read as the reverse complement.
GACACTTTTGGAGAGAGGTGAGAGAGGTAAAGTGAGACCTCGGTTGAGTTCAATAATATGGTGCAGATGATACTGGAGAAAAGTCTCGTAAATTGAGGAGGACCTGAGGACATATTAAGAGGTTTACGAGAGTGGACAAGGCGAAAGAGGCATGAATGGAGATGCTGTATACCTCGTTAGAGGTAACGCATAAAGCCATAATGTTCCTCTAACACCATGGCGAAGTCGTTAAACATACTATTATAATAACATATTGAAAATTATCAAAGTGCCGTTGTTTGAAGTAAGTGTCAAGTATAATCACATTCATTTGACCTTACGATTGTTGCTAACAACTAACGGGCGTTACTTGACAGTTATCCTATAATATAAATAATGATCCATCGTAATGATTTATAATGGTTTTTAATGATCTACAACTCTATGAAGAGTAAAAAAGAAATTTTGTAATAAAATTATACGGTACGGATAAAATTTTGAAAAGCTATTGAAAGTTGTGTTGACAAATACAGTGTACTGGAATTCGAATCTCGTTTGAAGTAAAAGTTACAACTTTTTGTGGACTCATGTAATGTATCATTAAGTACAATAATAAAATAGTCATGATATGAATTTAAATACTATGCTCTTAATATATAGAAATCTGTGGTATTGTTTTTTTATAGCATCACGCTGTCTCCCGCTTAAGCAGGATAGGCAAAGGGAAGTTTTAAGTCACTTCGTTACCCGATTTGCACCTAATTGTTGCATGTCGACTGACGGAAGTAAAATAGATGTTAAGATTTTTTTTTAATTTTCGTTTAAAAAATATTTTATCTATATTGAATAATATATCTAAAAAAAAACAGATACAACACTGCCTGTTTTACAATACGTGGGAGTTGTGTAAATATATCATAAAGGAGCAATGCCCCTCAAAAATGTGTGTTCCGTTAACCTAACACACCATATTAAAGCACTAAAAGCTTTAAGAATCGTAAGCTCACGTACAAATATAATGACATGCATTTTATAATTACCTCAGGCCCTCGTGGCACAGCGGCACTGCGTCGGTAAGCGCACCTCGCTCTAGTAACAAGACAAAGCGCGGCGTTAAGTTCCGCTACTCAACACACAATGTCTTAAAATTGGGCAGTGCGTGAGGAACGGAGTGCCTTAACACTAAGTCCCTCCGTACTCCGCACCCTGCTTTATGCGGGAAACAGCGGGAAATTATATTTATTTTTTACATTTCTTTATATTTGTACGCTTATTACAAAATTGTATCACGACGCGCCTACAGTATCGGACTGTACCCGGTGATTTTTGGTTCGATTCTAAGTAAGTAGGATTCTAGGTAAAGCTGGCCTGGACAAAGCTCGGCGTTGAGTTCCATCCATAAAGTCAAATCTCACAAAGTTTAATGTAGTATAAAGTGTATAATGTATATAGTGTAAGGATTGATGATATATTTTCCCAATGTACGCTGCTGTGCGGGATATACTGTGGATGGATACCAAGAGGTACAAGTTCAAACTTTGCTATATATTAAACTATTTATAATTTACTAATTTACTCAATAAATGTTAAGTGTGCTTCAAACATTTATAACTGTGTTTAAAAGTGATTTAGTCATTTAGAATTACGAGACTTACTAATAATTACAGTTGTTTAAGCAAAACCGTACAATCTCCCGCCGAGACCTCTTACAATATCTAGTCAATGTTAATAATGGAAACAGTTACAGAATTTGATTTTTTGTGTTACTTCAAGCTAGAAGTGAATATCTTTTCTATTTCATATTGACATTGTTATTGTAACTTATATATTTTAATTTGATATGAATAAATAAGTAGAGATCTCGAAAATTTCGTCGCTAATATTACAAAAATGGTGGAAACTTTGGTATTGATCTGTATTTTGCACTTATTTTAATTTTTTAATTACTTTAAAAGAGTTTCATTCATAGTTGGAATCATGAATAAAAAATGTAATATGTCCAATTTAGTAAAATTATATTATATAAAATTTTGATTTATGCTAATTATCTAATGTTTATATTGTATTTTCTACCTTTAAATTACTCATTTTAATTATTTTTTTTTATTTTACTTTATTGCACACACATAACAAAACACACATCACGTAAGAATAAAACAAATAAATATAAAATGTATATGCAAAGGCGGCCTTATTGCTTCAAGCAATCTCTTACAAACAACCTTTGGCAAACGCAAGACTAGTTGATACGACAGGAATAGACGAATAAGGCTCCGTGCAAATTCTCTTCTTCTTCTTGGCATTAGTCCCGGCTTTTGCCAGGGTCTTGCTCCGTGCAAATTAAATAAAAAAAAAAATATAATATTTTTTAATTATTACCGCTAAAGCCTATATTGTGCACCGTTACAGGTCACCTGCCGCCACGTCCGAGTAAAAAAGTGATTGTGTCCTCTTACTACGAACGTCCGGTATATTCCGTTTGGATCAGTCATTTTGCGACTTCAATTACAGATAACGGTTATGGCTTTGACTACCTTATACTGGAAATATATACCGGCTTTAATTTAAAAAAAAGAACGCTCTACTATCTCTATTTGTACGTTTTATTTCACGCGACTGAATCAACTTTATTATTACTTAATAGATATAGAGATTGCATTCTAGACACAAGTATGTATATTTATATTATATATTTACACGTTTTCCTGAGAGGGAACTCAGTGCTAAGATTCTCCGTTCGTTAAGTGACGGCGACTATGGGCTATATCTATCAAGGCGGAGAAATGATAATAATTATTTTCCTCAGCTGAGAATCGAACCCGCAACCATTGTGTATACAATTAGACATATATGAGGTTGATAATGGCTTTTATATCAAAAAAATATTTAATAAATCATGAAACTAACTGAACGAACACAAATAGTATATGAATTAGAAAACTTAGAAATATTCCATATAAAATTACCAGCTCTATTGTAAAGCAGTATATGTGATTGTCATTTATAGGACAGTAGAGCAGGTTGATATCGAACTTGATGTTGCTATTGTTGCTGATATTAGATTTCACATTTTTCATAATTAGTTATAATTTTAGAAAAAAATATCAATATTCTGTCAAGTGTACTTACTCGTAGAAAGATACAAGAGATAAGAAAAAGGTGATATGAGAACGTACGAAGTGTCTTAACACAAAGCTCTCTCTCTCCTCTCTCTCCATCTCTCTATGCACCATATTTGCATAGATTTTCACTATATTTACTTTAGAAGTTTCTCATCGTGTTGCAAAATAAGAAAGCACTGTTTCTTGAAACCTATAAGTAACTAGCGCCTGAACTAAAACCTAGACCTTACAAATAAGGACGTCAAATATGTCTCTACAACATCCAGACGCATATATTAAAGTATGAAAGAAAGCCGGCACCTGTTTTACAAGTCGCTTGCAATTTCACCGCTCTCTAGCCCGCGGCCGTATGGACATACATACATTTGCATATTGAAAATTGTGTTTAAGTAATTATAGCGTTCAGTTCTGCTTTGCAACCCATAATAATAAAATGGGAAATTAAAATTAATGAAACAATATGATGGGTAATGGAATTCGTCAGTGTTTTCCCGAGGCAGGGTAGACAGAGTGTCTAGGTCTAGTGTTAAGACACTCCGTTTTCCGCTTTCCAGCTGAATTTTTTCAGATACTTGTGTGTGAAGGTGCGGATGTCAACGCCGCTCTTGTCATTCTTGTCATAGAAAAAGTTTAATAACTTTAAATATAACGTTACATTAACTCACGTTCGAACTCACTACCATAGGGCTTAATGATTTTTTAATTAAGTAGTACATAATTTGTAATAATGAGGTTTACATTAAGAAATTCAGTTAAAGGGCCTTGGAAGTATCGCCAATGTAATAGACTGAAGTGTCTTAACACTACATTCATTAATAAAAAAATATATTCATATTAATTTATATTGTGCGTATTAGAGGGCAGTCAGAAACCACTTTGTGGCAAGACTCTCCGTTCTCCGCTTTCCAACAATGTGTAATAAGCACAATTACCAAACAACTTGTGATATTTGGAATCATTTCAACTGTGGTGTGAACAGTCATTGAACTACGAGCACAGTCATCGGATGCTGTGAAGCATGAACATAGCTGGCGGCTGCGACCTAATCTGAATAATTAATATTTATAGACTTTTAGGAAGGAAATGTCCTACATTATTCCCGTGGGACATTACGAGAAATTTTCTTATTAATTTCTCTTTTACCATATGAATAACTTATGATTTATTAATGACTATGCGGAGTTCAACCTCATACAGTGCAAGGCTAACTAAACTATCTCTTTTTGCATATCTACATACTATTGGATTGATTTAGCAGTTGGCAGAGGAAAACTAGTGTTAAGACACTCTGCTATCCGCTTTCCGCCTTCCGAGACATTGCGCGTTCATTCATGACACACGTTACTCAAGCGCAACTTAACGCCGCGCTATTTGTCTACTTTGCCGTCGCTTTTACAATCAGACACGACTCTACCACTACACCACAACAGCCTTTTACTATATAGTTTTTCCTTGTCAGGCACACAGTACATTACAGTACGTACAGTCGCCATTAGGTAATTTAAGCAGTAAAACGTATTTATTTATTTATTCTTATAAATAATTAATCGTGAATCATGATTATTATAATAACGATGATTAGAGATTCATTATCATCAACCTATCACGACCACGTTGTTAGCTCGAAGTTGTGGGTTCGAATCCCGTTGCGTTCAAATTTTTATACGTTTTCTTTAAGTGTTTTTTCTAATTTCTATAGTGTGAATTAACACTTTAAAAATTATCAAAATATCAATGATATTAACAATTTTTTCTAAGTTTCAGTACTCTTTTGGTAGATTTGAAGGGTACACTGTCACAGTCGGTACGCATGCAGTGAGGCTACGCCTACGAGACGAGTAATAAGATGTTTTGTTTGTAATATTGATTATTTTTACCACCACAATTACCATAACATAATAATATCTTACTACTTATTGGTAAAACTCAATAATTTTTACCATTTTTCGTCTTTATTGAAATATGTAGGTATATGATAGTAGAACACGTAAATAGTAATTTTACTTATGACTGTCTTAACCAATTAGTAACATTCATGAATTGGATTTTTGTGGATAAAGGGGATTCTAGTGATAAATCATTCCTATCGGATATTATTTTGTTGGTAAGCTGGTCGTATTTTGGTAAAATTCCACTTTTCTTCAAGTTCAACTTAAAAGGCAATACTAAAAATACTAGTTATATACACTTTCTCTGTTCGCAGAATAAAATCCATCAGTGTTAACGGGCATGGGGCCTTTATGGCGGCATGGTGTGTCCATCAACCGGTTAATATGACTTTCTACATCGGCTGGGGTCACGTTTTTTATTAAAATCACCTGTTTCCACTTTCATTTCATTACATTTCTTTTCAGTTTCGGCAGACTTTATTATATTTTAGTGATATATGAGCTTATTAAGTGCATTGACTCACTCAATTATTAAGTTCTTTACAAATGACAAAAACAACTTTTTGGGTGATACTGTCCTTTAAAATCTTACTGGATAAATAAAAACTAATGCTATTTGTGATTTTTAAGAATTTGACAAGGCATTTTGACAAATAGAAGCCAGTGCTGACACTTTTCTATCGCTTCTTAAATTCCTTATAGTCGTTGTATATATCATTTATATAAAGTATACCCATTTTATATAATTGATTCTCCTTTTCTCTGACAGAAGAATAACTATGCACCTAAAAAACAAACTATATTAACCGCTTAGAAATAGCTAAAAGTAGCATTGACGCTATTGTGGTGCAATGGAAATAATGTCAAGTGAGTAAATGTCGAGTCGGTGATCTTCATATATGTATGTTCATTTCCTCGCTTTGGGTGATAAAGCGAGGCTTTGAGTACCACCTCTCACGACGCTATGCCTTGGAAGTGACAAACAGAGTGTCTTTCCACTAGATTCCCTCTGTCTGTTCTGCTAATGAGCCCATGTCGGGGAACATGGCAGATACAATGCTTCACCATTTCCCACTATCGGTGAACAAAAAGTATACGGAATGGTAATCAAGTGGCGTGCTAGTAATCACTTTATTACCATGGAATAATATATCTTCTGAGATTATTTTGTATAATTTTGTTACGATCTTAAATTGCACCAAAAGATACCAAAAATAAAGAAGATTTTTTGTGTAACTGGATGAAGACTGGATAAAACTGGATGAAGATTTGAAGTGTAACTGGATGAAACATACATGATTGTAATGAGCTTTGTATTTCATTGCAATAGATATGCTAAATTATATAAATATTAATAGATTTCGTTTTAACTCCACATCGATTACTTCCGGAAACACGGTTTTCTTCATTTTACCTGTGATTTCAGTAGATCCTATTACGGATACGTTTCTACATAGGAAATACTAAAACAAACTCAGACAATATGCTTTATGAGCATTTATTAACGTACCACATTAATGAAAATATGCACTAAGAGAATGCGAACCTCTAGAGATGTTCATATAAATAAAAAATAACTAGTATTTATAACGTGTGTTTATATAGGTGCTAATTGTTTTATATCACGTTCTATATAGAAAGCGTAATTTCTAAAGAACATTTTTTTTTATTCGATTCATTTTATTAAAAAGTAGATCAGCCTAATAAACGGCAAATCAATATAAATATTTCTATCTATTAGTATTGGTAATAAAAATTAATTGATGCATGTTGTTTCGATAAAAAAATTACTGAGAGAATTCGTTGCCTAAATAAAATGTAATTTCAAATCTCAAATCATGATATCTTGTTAGCTATTGATGCGAGAACATGAAATGTGAAGAATCTCTTCTTTGAGAGAGAGAGAGCAGGTAGAGTTTCTTTTTTAGCTTAACGCCTTATATAACATATACCAGGGTAGGCAGACGCAACCGTAAACTCAAGGAACCTAATGTTAAGACACTCCGTTCCCCGCTTCCCGCCTTTCCAAGCAATGCGTGTAGAGTGGCGGCACTCAATATAGTGATTTTCCTTATTGCCAGAAAGAAAATATGAAAATATATCATTCTGCCCGAGTGAGAATGGAACCCATAAACCGTCGTGTCTCGTTTTCTAAAACTGAACCTCTTTATAAGGGTCGTTATTCATGTATATACATTATATTATCAATAAATACCATATAAAAGTATATTGTTGTATAAATACCATATAAAAGTATAAGTATGTATATTGTTAACCAAAAATTATCTAATTAAAGATAACTGAAAATTAAAAAATTAAATATATATCAATTATGATCAATGGAATAGGACTTGACTGTAAGCAAGGTTGTTACTTGTTCAGTCCATACACTGAAACAAATTAATATATTTAGTTTAAAAATCAATTTGTTGGCTGTGAAATAGAAAACGTTGGCAATCGTTAGAGAAGACCTTCATCCATGGAAGGGTTCTTGCCATGGGGTATCGCTTTTTTAATTTACTTAAGCAAGAAATAAAAGGCATTTTTATTTATTACTATTTATCCTTAGCTTAGCTTATTTAAGCGTTCATTAACAACGCACAAATATTTAAGATCTGGAATTCTGATGTACACGAAGTAAGTGATTAGTTATATGATATTTGTATATAGAAATTGTGCCTAAGTTAAAGTTAATTAACGTAATGCGTTTTTTGGTTAACATATATAAATAATCTAGATCATTCCATATGGTCTACAACCTAACTATGAAGACTAGACTCGTTCAAATGAGAACGGGATAGGAGTTCATTCAAAATTTTCGATCGTAGTGAGTGATAAATCGCACGAAATAAAATAAACGCAAACGGTGTCGCGGGCATCGGCAAGTTAAATATATTTCTTCATATTATTTAATAAAGTAAAATGAATAAATGAACTAAATAAAACTTACTATTTAGTCTCTAGATGTAAATCCACAAAAGCACACAAGCACATACAGTCACAATGTTTTTTTAACACAAAACACAAAAATACAAAAAAATTCAATCCAATGTAATTTATTTAATATATTTATGTATTCTATGTAATATATATTACGTGATAACGTGAACGTGAAGCGGAACGCAGTCAACACGTGTGCGAGGCGCGTCGCGTCGCTAACGAGTGAGCGAGCTTGTGCGTGAAACAGCGTGAAAGCTTCCGGAGGGCTGTATGCGAGAGATTTTTTACTTAATAAGTAAAGTAACTTGTTAAAATATTTTTATGAGATAATTTATTTGAGATATTTCTAGATCTTGTTTCTTTACAATGGACCAAATTACCAAGTCTTTACAATACCATTAGCTTTTTAACTTCAATTGCAAAATCCGGAGGAGAAAAAAATATGATTTTTTTAACTTTTTTTATCTGGCTTCTAATAGATAAATTGTTTTTTTTATTTAATAACAAAAGAATTTTTTTATATATAAAGTTATTGCCAAAAAGTAAAATCATTGATGTGGTGTAACACAAGTTTCTCTCCGTCAATACTACATCTCTTGTTAAAGTTAAAAATACACAAATACATATATTATTTATTCAAATAGCCACTCTTAAATCATCAAGTAACATATGTCGGTAGTGTAAGTCCTTTTTTTTCGTTAGGAAATCCTTTTACGGATATCCGAACGAGTGGGAACTCGAACGGGTTATGTGGGACTCGCGGACTGGCAGATATAGGCAAGTCCACATACCCACTAAAACCTCACGGTGCTCCTTCGGCCGTGAGACCGGGAACCAGAATCTTCCGTGAATCACGGCAACGGGAGCCTGCTAGGCACGTCGCGGAGTCAGGGGTGGTGGAAAACCCCCGACGGCATACTCAGAGTAGCGCGCGGGAGCAACCTGCGCGCGCCTACACGGGCCAGGTGAGTAAGCGAGAGAGGTCGTCCCCTATGACGTCGCGCAAAGCGCTACGTTGAGACGCCCAGGCACTGCACACCTCCAACGTGTGCTGGGCCGTCTTCTCCAGGCAGTCGTCGCAGTGGCGGTAGTGTAAGTCCTGAAGGAAGTCATCACCAGCTCACAAAACAGATTTGGCTGAGAAGAGCATGCAAAGAAACTTAAAATAAAATAAACATAATTTTAAGTATGGTATAGCCATACTTATTGCATAAGATCGTCCTCAGACAGGTGCTCGAAGCTTCCAACTCGCCACACTGTCTAGTTGCGGTTTGGTTCTCAGATTAAGTCATTTGTTATTCATCGTTTTAATTCTCATTCAATGTATTGGTATACATTTATATCTAAAATATGGATATTATATAAAAATATTTACTAAATTATTGAAGAGAAAGCCAATTTCTTGGTAATTTTACAGTATTTTTACATCGAGTTGATTGAGATATTCACATATTTGCATAAATATGTTCGTCAGATATTTTTAATCGTGTACTCTAAGTAGTGTTTCTTATATGTTTTTTGTCAATGATTAAACACGATAATGATACTTAACGCGCATTTTAAAGTTAAATAAAGAAAATATGGCACCGGTAGTATGGAATTAACACTGTCCTCTATGGACCAGTAATTATTTCGGATTTGATATCGGCAGTGCCCCTTAAATCCTCTTTTACCTCTAGCTTCTTATTGCCTCTCCTACTACGCCACAGGCCCGACACCCTCACGGTAAATCCATGGAATTCTACTATCTCTCTCTTTCTATTTTAAATATATATCCAATTAAAATGATCATTAAGTATTGCTTGATTGCTCGTTTAGATAAGTGAAGCCTATGTGATTTTTTTAATGTAAAATGTTCATAAAAGTAGTATAATAGGTGACATTTCTTCACTTTAACAGGAAATACAATTACGAAATTAGAATATTGAAAAGTACTTTTAACACTTATAATGAGGTCATTATATAAAATTCTAATATAAACTTAAGATTCATCCAATAATCTAGTTTTAACTTCCTTAAGAAGGCCCAACGCCCATACCACGTTGAACACACCGGTTCTCGTCCGATCACCGAAGTTAAGCAACGTCGGGCGCGTTCAGTACTTGGATGGGTGACCGCCTGGGAACACCGCGTGGCGTTTGCATCTCAGAGGGTGTCTAAGCCAATTATCTGTCCGATATTTGGTTTCCGGCATACGGGTACGCGACCCCGGGACCTCGAGCCACCACTTTCATAACCCGATCCAATCCATGTAAGTGGTGTCCCTCCCCTATATTCCAAGTCTTTCTGCCTCTTATTCCCTGTCCTTTCTTGGTTTCTCCCAGTAATGGGTTTGGAGGTCAGATGGCAATCGCTCCACAAAAAACCACTTCGCCACTCATATGGACCGATTGGTCTTAGTCGGAAGGCAGACCCTGGCAAAAGCCGGGACTAATGCCAGGAAGAAGAAGAAGAAGATATATATATATATATATATATATCTGTCATTTACTTTTTCCCCCGCTGTATGACGACGGGCAACGTTAATTTCTACCGCTCTACACATAATGTATGGAATCGGGCAGAAAGTGGAGAGCGGTGAGTCTTGACATTAGCTCCTATCCGCCTATTATGAGAAGCTGACAGGCTATATGCTGAATACGGTATAAAGCTGTGAAAAAAGAAATAGACATAAAATATTTCAAACGAGAATCATATTAAATAAATGCTCATCATAAATCGTAAGTATACGTCACTATGAAATGGTTCAACCGGCAAGTGACCTTAGTTAGAGGTCGACGATACGGTCGTAAAGATAATTTTAATTAATATAAATTATTTAACAAATTACACCGTTTCCTACATCCGCCGTAGAAACTAAACTAAAGTCAAACTGTTGTATAAACAAAGGATTTTAGAGTTATTGTTAAATACAAGAAAATTGTTTAAATATCTTTTATTATGCTTTAATTTTTTTATTTCTTAGAATGGATTATGTAATGAGTTTTTAAGTTAAGCTTTGGACTCATGTTCTCTTGTTATTGACGCATGAAAATGCTTAAGAAAAAAGCATAATTTTTAAATGTATTATACATCGTTATTAACTAAATTTATGACTTGTTTCATTTGTATATAAAGTGCAATTAAGAGTACAATTCTTAGTGTCCTAGTGTCAAGACTGTCCGTTATCTCCTATCGAAAGTGAAGAAATTGAGAGAGGAGTCCCATTCCCAGTCCCATTGCGACATTATATCCTCATAACAACAATATACCGTACAAAATATTTAAACCAAATATAATTCGTACTAACGAAAGTATAATAATACATACCTTCATATACATGTATATATGTATATATATATATATATATATATATATATATATATATATATATATATATATATATATATATATATATATATATATATATATATATATATATATATATATATATATATATATATATAAGATATATATGTATATATATATATATATATATATATATATATATATATATATATATATATATATATATATATATACATGTATATATGTATAATGTAAAAACCTATAAAAATACTTCTAGCGATTTCATTTCCGGATCTAAATTACAATCCAAATCAATAAATAATTCAAGAAATCTTTGACGAGACAAGACGAGCGTGAAGAAATCAAATGATTTATTAAAAATGTATGTATGTATGTGTGTATGTGTGAATGTGTGTATGTATGTATGTATGTATGTATGTATGTATATATGTATCTATGTATGTATGTATGTATGTATGTATGTATGTATGTATGTATGTGCAGACACTACATGTGAATGTGTTCACTGCACTGACTTCAATTGTTCTAGTTGAATAGTAATATTGGAAAATATCTAAATGTAAGCGATATGTGCGAAAAATGGAAAGGATATTCACTTGGTAAGTAGATGATGGATGCCCGAGTGTACACTGTGGGCATGTGGTCGGTGTTTTTGTTGTCATTTCGGTTATTTTTAAACATATATCATATGTACTCGTCCATGTTGTTCGCGTAGAAGTAATGGAGTAACACCTCGTTTTATTCCGTTCCCGTAGGGTTTTCGAGAAATTGGCTTCTACGCTTGGTAGTTCTGTTTGTGTGACAACTAACAGTCAGACACCCAAAGTATGATGATATATATATATATATATATATATATATATATATATATATATATATATATATATATATATATATATATATATATATATATATATATATATATATATATATATATATATATATATATATAATCTCTCTAGAGTCTTGATCAAACAAAAACCTAATATAAATTACATATAAATATTCTGCAAATGCGCCACCGATAGTGTATGACGTAAGCGTTGTATATTTTGAAATATCGAAATTAAAAATCATTTTTTATTAGTACTCTCCAGTCCGCATAATTCTGCACAGTCCGTAGAGTGTGGTACAGTGTGCGTGTTAACGGCCATTGACCCCGGTTATATCTACATCTAGAGATCGTTTATCTTATTGAGATGATATTGTATTGACGTTTAGATCTTCGATGCTATCGTCAATCAATTGAAATGTATTTAAATAAAAATTATTAATGGATATGTTACAATATGTTAAAATGCTCTCATATATATATATATATATATATATATATATATATATATATATATATATATATATATATATATATATATATATATATATATATATACACATGACTTAGTGGTCAAAGGTGAAGAGACGCGGCGTCAAATCCCGCTGCGTTCAAAATTTTTCTATTTACTGAGAATTCACTGGGATGAAACAAAAATATTTATAGACACAGAGATAGGTTTTCAGGTTTTAATTCAGGTACAATTATAAATTAAACTTCAAAGTTGATAAACTTAATTGTTATAAACCTGCTCTAGAAGACAAGGCGGCGTTGGTTTCCGCCCCTCAAACCACAATGTCTCGAATTGGGAAGTCGGAAAGCGAAAAGTCTTGACACTAGCTTAGGTCTAGCCACATATATGTAGTAGGTCTAGCCACATATATGTATGTATGATGCAAGTGAAGACTAAAAATGTGCACAAAATATTACCTTTATAATTTGCTACACCTGTATAGCAGTAGACATGTAAAATGAAATAAAGTAATCTAATAATGTATAAAGCTATTATAATTATCGTTTATTTTCATTGAAATTTTAAATTAAATAACATAAATTTCGGTGAAAGTGAAACGTCAGCCTCCATTATTTTTAATGTCAAAATCACATTTACACATGCGCCATTTATAATTATTTATACAAATAAAATGTCTAACTGGCTAACAAGCTTAGAGCATATAACTTTCCCATTACAATCTCGCATCCGAAAAGGATTACCTTTATTCTACGTAGAAGCACTCTATCATTGCGTAATTTGCATTGACGAAGATTTACAAGAACTCGTGTGTTCCGGACGCGCTTTCTATTTGTATATATCTTCATTAAACAACGATGTTACGATACTTTGTTTGCTTTGGATTTATTTGGGATCCTTGTAGATTTTTATATTTTTTTGAATCTATTAAATTTAAATAAAAAGACGTAAATTACCAGATTAAAAAAAAAACAAAAACCCTGCTGATTTTCTTGCGCCGGTTCTTGTCAGGTCTGAGGCGTTAATTTTATAGAACAGGTGGTAAATTTTTGAATATTCCAAAAATTAAGTATGTATAGTATTATTTTGAATAAAATGATTTGGGCTTGACTTCCTTGTACGATTTAATTTAGAAATTAGAATTTAATTGGAATCATATAAAACTTCCTTGTTAGAGAAAATATGTGAAGACAATACACTTAAATAAGTTTATTTTAGTGATTAAAAAGTATTTCTAATTAGTATATAGAGTAGTATATAGTAGTATATATATAGAGTATATATAGTATATAGTATATATAGTGTATATAGTATATAGTAGTATATATATGGAGTATTTTGCTTATAGTATTTTGTAAGCACCAATGTTTATAATTCATCATTTGTGTTATTAATGTACATAGTTTCTTATAATTTACCTAATCTATGACTGTACAAATATACAGACGCCAAGTACAGTTGCGGTTACAAGAGTTGCGGACCGTCCAGAAACCTATTGAAATATATAGGCGAAATTGTATAGGAATAAATGTACAATAAAAGGAGATATGCGACAGTTGTTGCGGTGTTGAGTTCCGCCTCTAAATACGAAAAAAAAGCTCTCCTAAAAGCTAAAGTTAATTTAGGCTAAAGTAAATAATTCCATGGGGTGCCTCTCTATCTCCAGCGGCTGTTAGATGACTACCTCCAAGATAGAGTAGTCATATGGATTGGGGGAAATGGCCGGATCGGTCGACGAAGTGTCGGTTGTGGGGTTCCACAAGGGTCGGTTTTGGGCCCGTTACTGTGGAACATCGGTTACGATTGGCTTCTGCGCTGTCGTCTTCCTCCTGGGATCATCATCATCATATCATCTGTTACGCGGATGACACTTTGGTCACGGCCCGAGGTCCATCCTACCAGGAGGCGGCACGCTTGGCTGAAACCGGCACGCGTCTAGTTATTGGCCGCATCGAAGCGCTGGGTCTGAAGGTCTCTATGCCTAAAACTGGCCCTCGCAAAGGGCCCCCACGTAGGGCTACTTTGCGCATCCAGGGCCAGGAGGTGGAGGTACGGCCCCAGATGAAGTATCTGGGACTAACCCTGGATAGTCGATGGTTGTTTAAGTCGCACTTCGCTCAGCTTGCACCTAAGCTTGTGAACACCGCCAGGGCCCTCGGTAGATTACTGCCAAATATCGGAGGGCCCGATTTTACACGTCGCCGTTTGTACGTCGGTGTGTTGAAATCCATGGCACTTTACGGCGCTCCTGTGTGGGCCGATGCTCTCTCCGTTCATAACAAGACCCAATTGCGTAAAGCGCAGCGGGTCATAGCGGTTAGAGCTATTCTAGGATTGCGCGTCGGGAGATGTCACCAGCGTGCCACGAGTGTGATGCCTCCGTTGATTCTGCGCATCATACTCTGGCTGAATGCCTCGCTTGGGCTCCGCAACGCCACGCCTTGATGGCTGTAGTGGGTAGGGATCTCTCACTGTCTAGTATGATGGAAGCCATGCTGGAGAGTGAGAGGAACTGGTCTGTAGCAGTCTCCTTCTGTGAATCTGTTATCGCACAGAAGGAGACCGCGGAGCGTGCGCGCGAGCTTAGCGTGGACGCAGATCTGCTCCAGCGTCGTAGACCAGGAGGTAGGAGAAGGCGGTACGCGCATCTTCAACTTCCCTGACCCTAGAGTAGCTACTGCAGGAAGGTCATGAAGATCTTCCCGCAAGTCATCGAGGCTTCGGGCGCCCTGGAAGATACCCTGGGGCTCCCCGAAGGCGATAGTGGCTCACGTTAGGTGGGCCTTCCACCGAGGTGCTGTAGTGGCATGCGCAAGCGATCCTGCAGCATCTCATATAGGTGGAGAGGGTTCCGCTGGGTTTTAGTGGGTAGTGTCGGGTTCGATGAGTCCCACAGTACCATTCCTCTGTAGGACACAAGTGTCCTACTCAGGGATGGTCTGCGTAAAAGCATTTCCCAGCGAAAAAAAAAAAAAAAGGCTAAAGTAAATAATATTTTTTAACTTAACGCTGCCCCTGCCTTTGTATTTTTATATACATGAAATTAATAAGATAATATAAATGCGTGTTTTCAATATATATTAATCATTTAGTCTACACTACACTATATAAGCTCGTATAGAAGTCACGAGTACCAGAATAACCTAACAGATGGTGACTGACTTCTCCACAACCGTACATTATGTAAGTAATCAATTTAAGCGTTCCCACAACGCGTTGGTTCGTCTCATATAGTCTCACATACACGCCGCGCCGCCACGATGCGACCTCTACTTTCTCTCTCCTCTACGCTACATCGTACTGTAATTATGTGTTTTGAAGTAATTTAATCGTTAGTCTCACTTATTGTTGTTGGGCAATGTTTAGAAAATGATATACAATAATAATATTATTGTTCAAGAAGAAGAGTCAATTTGACCGATTGTTTTACTTGTTAGTTTCACGCTGTATCCCGCAAATGGCAGGGTAGGCAGTGTGAACCGTAGGCTCAAGGAACGTAGTGTTAAGACACTCCGTTCCCCACTTTCCGCTTTTCAAATCATTGAGTGTTAAGTGGAGCTCAACGACGCGCTTTTGCCTTGTTGCCAGAGCGAAAAAAATGAAAATATTTAATTCTCCCCAAGTGGGAATCGAACCCGCATACCATCGCAGCTGTACTGGCAGGCAGAGGCTGTATATAAGTATTTATATTAACATGTAATTATTATTTTTTATCTACATTTTCATGTTTCTGCTGCGTTTTTTTTCTAAGTAGAGTGAACTTAAAGAAGCACCTTCTATATAGTAAGTATTTAAAAATATAATATCGAGTATTACTTACGCTTGGCTCATTATATATTAGATACATATATCATTATATGAATTATTATTGAGTTTATTTGAACCAGAAGCTACTGCCTTTTGTCACAAGCATTGAAACTGAGCCACGAAGGTGTAATTTAATTATAAAAAATGTTAATATTGACATATTTGAGATTATTAGATTATTTATGAGAATATTATGATAATTCAGATAGTTAGATCGATCGATAAAATATAATGGAACGCTTGCTTGGAAACTTTGCTTTGCTTTGGTCAATGTCGTCAAAAGCTAAGAGCGTTTATGCTTCGTTTTTAACGCATTTATATTAAATTCGCCCTCTGATTAAACCTATAAACTACCCGTTGACCTATGGGTATGATATTTGGCTATGAGCTAACTCTTTCTAGGTTCTTAAACTTATAGTATACAAAAGAAAAAAAAGCTTTTCATATAAAATTTAAAAAAAAGCTTTTCATATAAAATTTTAAAAAAAGCTTTTCATATAAAATTAGTGAATACGACGAAATTAAAGATTATCAACTTTTATAAAATTGTATTTTTGAATTATGAAATTGATAAAAAACCCTCGGTGCTCGAGTACTTCTCGCACTTGACCAATATTTAAAATAAGATTCGATTATTTCATTTAAAAAAATTGTTAAAAGAAAATTTTAAGTTACAATTGTTGACAAATTACGATGGAAACTTTATTATTTTGAGCAATTCATACAAAA
The DNA here is from genome assembly GCA_037127375.1 of Dione juno. Lineage (NCBI taxonomy): Eukaryota > Metazoa > Arthropoda > Insecta > Lepidoptera > Nymphalidae > Dione > Dione juno. The sequence goes on along the minus strand of JAXRJS010000081.1, from coordinate 185,120 downwards.
TAATGTAATGTAATTGAATTGAAAATAATGTAATTGCTATGTTACATTACAATTATTACGTGCAGTGTAATTGCAATATTACTAACAAACACGGGAAAGAGTTTATTCCGCTTCATACATTTATATAGAGTAAGGGTAAACAGAGAGAATTTAGTGTTAAGACACTCCGTTCTCACTTTCCGCTCAAATTTGAGACATTTTGGGTTAAGAAGAGTTATTCAGTACCACGTTTTGTCTTTCTATAGCAGGGAAGCCAAAATATTTAGTTCGAACCACAATCATAGACGTTTGTTGTATCGAATGTATCGGACGCCATACCACTGTGACAGGTTAGCCTTATTTTTTTTTAATAAAATATAACACTACAGAGCTCAGGCATTCGGTCTGTATCTTGTTTCTTTTTATTATATTTTATTTTACAAAATTTCTATATTTATTTAAAATATTAACTTTAAAACTAGAACATAATATGTTTTAGCCATTACTATACTAAAAGATTACTAAAAGATTCTATTTGTTATTTAAATACTTACATAAACTGTACTGTACGCGTTATATAATTTCACATAAGACAACTATGGAAAATTACAAGTGCTGTTTCAATACTCATAGAAATAAATTTCTCTAGTTGAAGGTATTTTTTTACGTAATACACGTGTGTTTATTAAATGTTGTTCGATAATATTGATTTGACAAACGATCGACAAACTTTCTAATCGTAAATTTGTGATGACATAATATAGGGACGGCCGTTTATTTAAATATTTTGCTTTTATTTTATCTGTGGAAATTTATTTTAATGTTATTTTACATTATATTCATATAACGGTTTCCTGCTCTATACTTTTTCTAACAAGTACTACTCAAGAAGTTACCGCCGGCTTGGAAGGCAGCTGCTGAAAAGCCAACGAAAAGCTACAGTTGCTTTCTACAACAAAAAAAATAAGAATTTTACAGTAAATGTCTATTAAATATTAAAAAAAATTGGAACCAGGTAAGAATTAAATCTTTGAATAAGGAATTAAATAGACCCGACTACGTTATTTTAATCGTTATATACTATTTTTCTATCATATAAAGTCTTCAAAACAAGCGGACAGTGTTAAATAGAGTGTGTTAACCTTATTAAATCTTGCTAATTATGATTAAAGCGTTAATCCACATTAAGGCCACTAAGGATAGAATTGAGGACTGTCGTGGCGCAGGGGCACAGCGTCTCGCCTGTAAACAAGACGGTTTGTGGGTTCGATTCCTACGCGGGGAGAATGAATTTTTACATTTTCTTCGCTCTGGCAACAAGGCAAAGCGCGGCGATGAGTTCCGCCACTCAACACGCAATGCCTCGAATGACGGAAATGCGGGGAACGGAGTGTCTTAACTCTAGGTTCCTTCAACCTACGTACCATCTGCCCTACACCTGCTATGTGCGGGATACAAGCTAAATAAATAAATAAGCATAGAATAATCTTTATAAAAAACATAGGAAAATATTGCTTATAAAACATTGTATGCACCTGCCATTTAGAATTGACTATAAACCAAATATATTCACAAATATAACAACGTAATAAAGACCTGACTTACTATCATAAAAGTGATAGTTCTTGACATATTATACATAATACATATGTTGGTATTTACTATGAAAAAAATACAATATTACCGGATATCACTAAATAGTCGCAGGTACAGGTAGTTGTAAGGAAAATAGCTAATTAATTTAATATTAAAAGTTTTGAATGCCAATCAATTTGGTTGGTTTTTTTTAGAAACTGTAACTGGTTAAAGGCTGGCGGCGAGTGGCGGCGAGTGGCGGCGAGTGGCGGCGGTCCAGACGCAGTGAAAGCAATACTGCGACGGACATGTTCGCAATCACACGCGGCGGAAGAAGGCGAATTTATATAATACGAGTATATGTATATAAGTCATAAGTAATTAATTAAATAAGTAAGTAGTAATTTATTTTAATGTGTTTGGTAGCGGAACTTGACGTCGCCTTTGTCATCCCATAGTAAGGCACCGGGTAGGAACTGAACCTGCACCGGTTTTTCTTTGTACAATGTCATTGACCTCTAAATACATTCCCTGCGCCCTCACAGTGTCCTCAGGTTTTTGACGTAATTTCATAATCAGAAATGTGTTCTCGACAGTCCTCTCTTATCACTAACTCTTGAGTTGTGAAAACATCATATATCTTTTTTACAATTATTTTAGCACTTATTCTCTCGACGTCCCTGAACCTGATCACGTTGTTCTTCAGCCTGACTGTGACATCTTCGCTAGTACCTGTCATTATGTGTACCTCTTCATTGTGGATTCAGTCAGCTACACTGACTCCACATCCTCCTCCTCCGAAGATATCACATCTACACTGGATTCATCTTTCTTTCATTCTTCTACTGTAACACTCATGTTTAGTTCATTCACTGCTGTGTAACAGGGTAGGTGCAAGCACTGCACTGTGTACACTGTAACGTACTACTGATTTACTGTATGTATATATATATATATATATATATATATATATATATATATATATATATATATATATATATATAAATAACAATAAAGCCCAAGGCGTTATGTCTAACATATAACATACTACTGTAGTTTAACTTGACGTTTAAGTATCAACGATCAATCATCGTTATCTGAGATGGACCACAGTCGGCCACAATCGACCACACACCACGCAATTATTTACTTTCCATATAATTGATTCTAATATGTTCTTAATTATATATGGAAATATTTTGTTTTATATATATATATATATATATATATATATATATATATATATATATTATATATATATATATATATATATATATATATATATATATATATATACCGTTTTCAACTCAAATCAATTAATTTCTGAGATAAGAGCGTTCAACAAAACTAATTTTTAGGCTTATAATATTAAAATATAAATTTAGATACAGATATAGAATATATATATAATGTTTGTGTCAAAGTGTGTATTTTTATCAGCCGTCTTAAAATCATTATAAAAACATCTAAGTATAAAATTAAGTTAAAAACCCTTTACTTTCTTTTCCAATACAAAATGGGCCCTTAACTATATAAAAATGTTAATGATGTAAACAAGTACTTCAGTGACGATATATATTGAAATAAATTATAAATAAATATATCTATAAGTGAAAGTTTCTCGTAATGGAGCGGGTTCGATGAAAGCACGTCACATCTGTTTGATGGCAGTCTGTTAAACAAAATGATATTTTGCTTTTAAAATATGATATAAAAGTATGTAATAATTCGACTACATTAATGATAATGCACAGTAACCGAACCTGACCAATATAAAAGAAGTTTTTATATTTGAAGTAATTAATATATAATTGTAGTGTTTAGTTTTTGTACGAGTATATGTTATCTGTGTTAAATATTAAAAATATGATTTAAAATTATACTGTATATATTTTCGAAGGACAGTATTTGTTGAGTGATTTACAGTGACAATTAAGCATGTCACAGTACTCTCGTATATAAATAAGCTTAAGTAAAATTCTTCTTATAGAGATGAGACGGACTTCGACTTGATCAAGTGTGAGTCGTATTCGGACACTGATAGTTCTGTACATTATTAATTAAAGATAAACGAAAAATACAACTAGTAAAAGTTGACAAACATAAATTTGCTGGCGTATACAGTGATTTAGTATGAAATTAACTGCAGATATAACTTTGTAATGGTTTTTTTTAAGATCACTCTCTTGAATAAAATTAACATGAATAAAACCAACCATCTAAATATTTTGTCTGTATTTTAATATACATAGTAAAGTTATTTAATAACTCCCGATACAAATGTAAATAAAAAGTAAACACGCTGCCATATTATATATGTATATATATATTAGCATACACGTTTACTTTTATTATATATGTATATATATATATATATATATATATATATATATATATATATATATATATATATATATATATATATATATATATATATTAGCATACGGTATGATACAAGTTATGTCTTCATGCTACTTTGAAAGCATCTGGAATGCTGAATTCTAACGATAGCGACGATACGACTCTTCGCTCGTTAGTACTTCTCCGTAGAAAGCCCGACCTCACTACCCACTTACTAGATAGGTACGAGATTCATATCCACAATCGTATGTTAATCGAACAATTTGCAAGTTATCATACTTTGTCCGATAGCCGGCTTGAAGATTACTATGAGTGTTTATTTATATAGACTTTATTTTAATGATATTTATCGTTTATAACATCTGAATGTTTATAAAACATGTACATATTTTAATGTAGTGATAGTTGCATGTTACATGTTGCATGTTGCATGTTACATGTTGCATGTTACATGTTGCATGTTGCATGTTGCATGTTACAAGTTGCATGTTACATGTTGCATGTTGCATTTTACATGTTATTAGTCGTTGATATGTTTGAAGGTACATTAGTTATTTTAATTTCTATATATAAGATAATATTTGTACAACAGTATATTTATTTACATATTATTGTATGACAACTGGCTACATCCAAAACATGTTTTTCAAAAAAAAAACTACACTTTACTTGATATGCCTTTATTTCTGAACGAAAATATTTCTACAGGTTAATAATTTCTTATTATATATTAATATGTTAAATTGATATATACGTTAACATTTTATACGAGTACCTCACTCTTCACTCCTCACACCGCCATTTCCATCCTTCACTCAATACTCTACACTCTTCCCTCTCCACTCCCCATCCCAAACTCCCCACTCTTCCCTCTCCACTCCCCAACTCACACTCCCCACTCCCCACTCTTCCCTCTCCACTCCCCAACCCACACCCCCCACTTCCCGCTCCTCTCTATCCACTACCCTCTGCACGCTCTCCACTCTACACTCACTCGCTGCCAACTTGTTACTCTCTCACTTCTATCGCACATAGATTATATAAAAATTGGATAACAATATAATTGCAAAGCTATGGTTAACTTCTAAAAACTAATGTAATGTATTAATTATTTAAATATTGACTTCAGTAAATCTATTGTTAAAAATAACCTAAGGTGTTATACACATACATACACATACATGCACATACATACACATACATACACATACATACACATACATACACATACATACATATACATACACATACACATACATACATATACATACACATACATATACATACACATACATACATAGATATCTTGAATATTTTTCAATTCTTTATCCCTTCTGTCATCTCGAATCACACATTACCGTTTTCAACTTTCCAGTAGTTTAAATTAATTTATAATTAAACAACCTTATATAGAATATGTTAGAGAATTCTAACCAAAACCAAGTCATTTTTTATATTTACTGTATTGAACTGACAATGCTGACATGTCACGATATGACCAAACCAAAAAAAATATGGATGACTTTTTCCCCAACATATTGTGTATTAGATAATATTAAGTAGTAACAGTGTGTTTGTACAAACAATATTTGGATATTAGTTTAGTCTATTTACTATATAACAAAAGTATTTAATTAAAGTCAAAGTCGGGGGCGACTCTAGACTCTAGTCCATGACGGCTATAGCGAGTTGTCTGGACTTGTTCGTCTCGAAGCGGTCCATGGTCTTGATGTCCATGATGGTGATTATGGAGACCGCCAGCGCAAACAGCATCACTGATGATACCATCAAACCAGACCTAGAATGATAATTTGATTCTTGAATTAATATATATTTTTATTTCGTACATCTTTAGTGTATATATTTGTTGTAGCAATATATCCTTCAGTGTTTAATGCTATTTTTAGAGATATTACTAGATGAAATTCAATACTAGCTAAGTGAGGATCGTACTCACGCACGGAGGGTTCCGTGTCAATTACTTAATTGTAGGTCAATAAAAAGTTAATAAACTAAAATTTGCACTCTACTTATGCATTTATTTTATATACACAAACTGTAAGTAAAACCTTGTCAAATTTCATAAGTGTAACGGTCTAAGTCTAATAATGAACACACATAACATCCAAACGCTCGTATATTTTGATTACGTTGACTGAAGCGTTTGACCTTTTTCTGTGTCTATATATGTATTTGTGTCTATTTCTGTGGGCTATAGTCCTGGGTATACATATGCTACCGACTTCGGCTTGATATTTCCACAAAATATTCATAAAAATGTATTGACGGACGGACAGACAGACAGACAATATTGTGAGGGAAACAGATAGTAAGGGTTTTTTTATTCGAGGTACGCAATCCTAAACATTATAAATTTATATGTAATAATAATATCGAAATAAATAAATGATAAATAATAGAAATGATGATATACAGAATAATGTCTTGGAGCTGAAAACAGATTAGTGATTTGTTCATATTATTTACAAACAAAATTAAAATTGAATTGTGATCTAATATGGTATTTTGAGATATATATATGTATATATATATATATATATATATATATATATATATATATATATATATATATATATATATATATATATATATATATCTCGGCGTACTCACGTATACTTTACGTTTTAACGTTTACTTATTTCATATGCCAGCTTCCATTAATATCTCAAATCAATTTGTTTAGATACGAATTTTTCTAAATAAATTTACTATGACCCTTCCAATGGTTCAAACCGATAAATTTTACCTACAGGTAAAAGTATTGTAAGTTATATGTAGATATTCCCTTTTATGGTATATATGTATAATAGATAACGAACAGACGGACGCGTTTATTTGAAATATAAACAAAAGCTACAAGTTTCGCCTACGATCGTTTGACAATTTCTAAATAAGAAGATTTACGTTCCAAAGTTCTTATTGAACGAAGTGAAATAATTTTTTTATATTGAAAAAGAAAACTGCTCTTTCGTTTGAAATAATATTTTTTATTATAGATTTAATACTTATGACCTAATAAGATTAATGCATAATAACTGTAAATATTTCTTCAGAAAACGTATGTAGATCTTCATAATAATCTACAGATTAAGATTTCTTATCCAATAATTACAACTCTTGATCAGTGGAAAAAAAAAGCAGATTTTAAGCTATTTCCCGCGACCCGGTGTTAGGGCACTGCGTCCTCCACTGCCATTTTTAAAGACTACAATATATAAAGTACTTTCTATGTTAAAGCGATGATAACAAGTGAATTTTGGCTTTTAGAGCTTTGGCTAAACACAAGGTTTTTTTTCCATATAAAACTAGTAGCATATAATTCTTACCAAATAGGTATAGATGTGAAATGGATGCAATCAAAAGCGTCCGCGAATTCCTCAGTGCTCTCCATGAACGCTTGCATCTGTAATTACATATGTGTATTATTTGTAAACGTACATATTATATGATATTATCATATTTATTTATTTCCTTCATATATTTATTTATAGAGGAACACGGTATATAGCGGTGTTTAAATATTTTGTATATAATTTTGTAGGTATAAGTAGGATATTTAAATGCTTACTTATGCCAAAGTGTGGACGTATTGTATGTACATAATATAGAAATATTTAAGGCAATTGATTAAAAAAATATAAAAATAAAAAATATATTTGTAGACTGTAACATATTTTAAAGCTTATTCCATACTAAGTAAGCAAATATTTTTAGAACATATTAACGTGATTTGAATCCAGCGGGATCGGAAACCCGCACCTCTCGTTCACATTCAAGCCCTCTGACTGCTAAGCTACATATAATTATTAAGCTATATCAATATCCAAGCCCTCAGACCGCTAAGGTGCCGTCGTAACATGCTTAAGTACAAGTGAGGACTCGCCCGTATGTTGGGCCAGGTGAGCGAGGCCTCGTCCGACGCGTACACGAGCGGCAGCGCGCAGCGGTAGGCGCGGCCGAGCACGGCGGCGGGCGCGTCGGGCGACGGCGGCGCCTGCAGGTTGAGGCCGGCGCCGTCGTAGCCCAGCTTCACCTCCACGCCCAGCGCGGTCCACCAGCCGCCCGATTGTTTGAACGAGAACTCGAGGCTTATCTGCTCATTGCATTATAGTTTTTTAACGATTCCTATATATATATAAAAGTAGTCAAAATAAAAGTTAAGAAATATGAAATTACTTAAATTAAGCCTCACACACACACATCCGCATATAGCAGGAAATACAGATGAATAATGTGAGTACACGTCACGTTCCCCACTTTCATTTCGATTCGATTGATTTGAAGTACTTAAAAATTCTAATGTTTGGTTAAAGAAAAGTCAGTTCAATATTTAAAACACGAAGCCCTATACCTATGGTAGAAATAGAGTTTACCACAAGAGAGCAATATTTAATGAAACGTTTATTTTAAAATTCACCTTATCCCTAGTATTATCGCCGTCCGCGAACTGCACGACCAGTATGGTGTAGAGGCGCGTCGCCTTCACGGTGGCGAGGCCGACCGGCGTGTCCAGCGTCACCGACGTGCCGTTACTCCACTTCAGCACCGGCCAGCCTGAAGAGTACATCAGGACACCTTTTCCCGAGGATACTGGAACGTTGTAAGTTTTATAGGACACCTATATATATATGTATGTGAAAATAAATATCAAATATGAGGAGTATAGTGATGTATTTCTCCGCTAGTGTTAAATTTCAAAAACATTAGGTATAACGTATTGAAAGAGAATATTATGAATTATAAGCATTGTACTGAATATGCTGTTGATTGCATTTCATTGAATCTCTTCTCTACTAAAAAGTTGTTTACTCTTCGACGAATAAGCCTAAAACAGTACCTGTTATACTGTTTTAAATATTGCATCTTACAAATATGTTAAATTTTAAGCATAATTTATTAAATTAAAATAAATACACATCTTATCCTCAACTAGATATTATAAATAAAATAAAAGTCAACTTTACCAGTAGCATTATAGACGGGATATCTGTTGGGTGTCCGAAGCGGCTTCTCCTCGTCCGCTGTGGGTGTGGGTGTGGTCGTGACGTCACTTGCCTGTCTCCGGACTCGAACCCACTCGTCGTCGAACTCTTGCACGCGGTTTACTGATACTGAAGTTCCTGTCATAATTGACACAATAACAATATTAATGTGTAAAAAAAAATGAAAAATACAAAACATGACTAAAAAAAATACAAAACGTTATGTTTCAATAACACTCTTCCTGATATTCAAATTTTACATTTCCCTGATCGGGCGCCCACAACTATCAGATACTGCGCTGTTACTCCACAGGGACAGCAACCTGAACAATAGAAACCGTATTTTTTATATAGTTGTAATGAATTAAAATAATGTCTCAATCATTACAATCTCAAATCTAGCTTATAGTGTTTCCTGATCTCTTCTAACGGCAGGATGTAAACATCTATTGGTTGCTCCTTGCTATGAGGACCGTCGTGGCGCAGAGGCACAGCGTCTGCCTGTAACCGCGACGAATTGTGGGTTCGATTCTCACTCGGGGAGAATGAATTATTTTTATTTTGTTCGCTCTAGCAACAAGCAAAGCGCGGCATCAAGTTCCGCCACTCAACACGCAATATTCGATAGCGAAAAGCGGGGAACAAAGTGTCTTAACACTAGGTTCCTTCGACCTACGGTTCCCTCTGCCTACCCTGCTATGTGCGGGATACAGCTTGAAGCTCAATAAATAAATAAATACTTATATTTATAATTTTATTGGTGACTTTATAGTTATAGTAGTAGTATAGAATATTCACAAAATCAAAAGAAACGGAAAAAAGAATAGTTAATTAATTGTAAATGAGAAAAATAATATTTTGACGTAACAACACTAGCTAGAAAGGTATATTTGACTTATTTTTACCTAAAATTCCCAAAACTCGTCCTTTCCCATATATATCCTGTAGTCGTGCAAACGTCTCCGTCATCTGCGCGTCGCGCTCCGACCACGGCCCTTGTAGAGTCAGTACCTGTGAATATATTTTCATTTCATATAACATAGACAGTGGAGGTTGGATGAGAAGGAGGCACTGCTCCTCGCTCCTCGCTCTACAACGCCTGCGGAACGGAATGCTAAGTAATTTCCTTACTTTATCAAATAAAAATATTTTCTAGATCAAATTTATATGTACATATGTATGTATGTATGTAAATATACTGTAAAGGTTTCATAACTACTGACTGATGTTGTACAAATTTAGATTTCTTACATTAAAACTATCATTGAATATTAATTCAGTAAATATAAAATTAACGCCTGATAGAATTATATAGCAACTATTTATCTGACCTGCGTTTCATTGCTGATATAATCCGGATGTACATCGAGGAAGTCTTGAGGGAGTACCAGCGTGGTTTGACCCTCCAGCTGCTTCCTCAAGCGAGGGAAGTTAGCACTAGAGAGAGGTACAGAGTTTTGGTTATTAAAGACCACTATTGCTGCCGCAGTCTCATAGATCTTCGTCAGTTCATCTTGATCTACAGACATTAGAGCCGGTCTTTGATATTTCTCAAGGTATTTGGGCCCAAAGAATAGGAATGGACCTTCCAAATTTGCCTGACAATACTGACATATTGTTATAAAGAGCAAAGACAGTAAGTTAATGTTTATCATCGTGAGTACACTCGTCGTCTACACTTAGCCGAAGAATGGGATTGTATTTAGGTTATTGATTTATTGCGCGCATGCGCTTTATAAGCTTCACAAACTCTATGACGCCATCGTGGCACAGTGGGAGAGCGGCCGATTGTAAACTGAATGATTGTGGGGTCTATTCTCACTCGGAATAATAAATTATTTTTATTTCTCTGGTAAGAAAAATTGAGTTCTGCCATTGAATGCATATTTGTTTGGAATGTAAAGAACGGAGTGCCTAGTCTGCTATATGTGAACAGGTACTATATTTTTTTTTTATTGATAATTGGCCCTTTCTTACAAATTTGAGTTTTTAAGGATATAACTTCACTTTGTCTCCACATAGCAGGGTAGGCAGAGGGAACCTAGTGTTAAGACACTCCGTACCTCGCATTCCGCCTTTCGAGGCAATCCATGTTGAGTGACCAGAACGGAAAATACTTAAATATTTCATTCTCTCCTAACGGGCATCGAACTCACAAACCATCATGTGTACAGGCAGAGGCTGTGCCACTGCGCCGCGACGGTCCTGTTTTTTAACATTTTTACAACAATTCAACATTCCTCTTTCTACAGTACCTGTAACGTAGCGCTCGTCTCTTCCGTCAATTACGTCCAAAGTGGATACTCTGGATTAAGACGACGCACCTCGCAACGTCTATACACTGTATACTGTATACTGGATACACTGCAGCTGTCAATCCTAATTTCGACTGCGGACTGTATAACGGTAGCGTTTACTTTTTTTTTTTTTTGTTATATTTTTTTCTTATGAACTTGTTTACTTGTGTAAAGTCGACTCACGGGAGGGTAGGTAGGTATAGTGATAATACCTTCTAATTATTCTCATATTTTATTAATCTCTTAAAAAGGAGAGAAATACGAAGGGATATTTTCTTGTTTAATTGAAGGCATGTGTTATTATTATAACGTTAGTAATATATGTTTGCAGCCTAAATTCTATTATAAACTAGTGGGCAACTCTTACGAATAATCGTAATTAGACTTTTAAGGATAGAAACGCATCAAAAGTCCTGCAAATCTAATTTTGAGTGGTGTCCAAAAAAAATGACTAATATTGATAAATACATGTTAAAATCTGTAACAAAAGGTACCGGCTATACGTCTGTAGTGAATAATAAAAATAGTATTAAAAATGCCTTAATTTCGAGCACTTCGAATACGAGGTTGCAAATAAAACGACATTTAACAACATATATTGTACAAAATAAATTATTTATACTTATATTAAAATATACAATTATAAAACAATATAATACACAAGACAGAGCAGCGCCGCCAGCGCGGCGCGGTGCGGCGGCGGCGCGGGCGGCGCGGGCGGCGCGGGGCTCGCCGAGAAGAAGAAGGACTTCTCTGCAAGAGAGCGTAGTGCAAACATTGTTTATAGATTACTGCAGTGAAATTATGCATGTTTTTTTTTAGTTCTACTCTTTATCTTGTATGCGGCAGGACATCAAAATATATCGTGTTGTATGGCGGAACTCAACACTGTGCTTTCGCTTCCTTACCAGAGCCGGGAAACAGTAATAATTAATTCTCACGAGTGACGATTCAATAGTTTAAAGATACCTCTATTTCTAATTAAATTATTATATTTGAATCTAGTACTTTCCAATTGTCAAGGTTATAAATATGAAACGTATTTAAGGTTAGTTGTTAAATGACAATACGAGTATATACGACAATACACTTATACTATTTATTAAAGTTTCATTTTCTGTTTCAAGTTAATTATAAATTAAAAGAATATTATATATTAAACGCGTTAATGTCGGGAACTATCGGTTAGAATTGAAAAAATCTTTTTTTTTGTGTGGAAAGACCATTCAACCCACCGTAGTACCTTCGGTCGTACACAACTCCTGGCCGCAGCTATCAGAAGTAAAACAAACAAATACGCACTCTTGTCCTCGTTGGGGTCGGTGACGCCGCAGGGCCGGTAGGACAGCGTGCGCTTGCGCTTGCTGTCGATGTAGCCCGGGATGTAGATGGAGGGCGCGTCCAGACGCCCCGACGCGAGCAGCCTGGCGGCGAGTGTTTGTTAGAGCATACTTCTGAACATGACACCTCAACACCGCGCTTTGTCAGCCAGGGTGGAAAAATTAATTATATACAATAATACCTTTTTGTGGGAAACGAACCCACAACTAACGCGTTCACAGTCTGAAACTGTCTCATTTCGCTACGATGACCTTAACATAAAGAACGTCATACATGATGTGTATGACGTCACGAATTATGTAGAAGACGTAATATGTATTTTATATTTATTTGATTTTGAGTTATATTAAGAGTAATGCTTAGTATGTTTTCCTTTGCTTAGACTACTTTTATGATTATTTAAAAATAAAAGCAATTACAATTTGAAATTAAATTTAAAAATAATATAAATAAGATTAATATATAATTGAAAACTACTTAAAAAAATGAAGGTAGAAATATAAAGGTTTTGATGTAATGCTAAAATGCTCTCGCAAAACGCTGAGATCGAAATCCGTATTGTCAAGGCGGCCACCGTGTTTGGGGGGTTCACGGCAAGAGTATGGAAAAGTAAATACCTAACAGTGAAGGCCGAAATGATCATATACCAAGCCGAATCAACGCATTTCACATGCGCTGTCTCCGGAACATCTTGAAGATCTCATGGACACAGTAACAAATGAGAAGGTTTTAGAAATCGCGCAGCTTCCCAGTTTCACCTTTCTGCTGAAGCAAAGACGTTTGCGGTGGTTGGGGCAGGTGCACCGGATGTACTCCTCTCGGCTGCCTCGTCGCGTCTTACTTGGCGCCATAGCACACGAGGAGAGACCAATAGGGAGACCAGTGCTACGGTTCAAGGACTATGCCAGGAGGGACATGGTAGCTTTCCGATTAGACCATAATGAATGGGAAATCCTCCCTGAAGACAGCGGAGTAGAGAAGGCGGGTGTTTGGCGGGCAAAAAAAGTATGATAAAGCCTGGTTTGCAACTTTATCCGAAAAGAGGAGGAAACACCACCAAGCCGAGACCAATCTACCAGTTGTCGGTTTCTTCTCTTGTGGGGTATGTGGTAGAATCTGTCACTCCAAAATATGTTTATACAGCTATCAACGAAAGTATTTCTTCGGCAATGATTGAATCATCTGAAATAGATGTGTGAGGCCGATGATAATGTAATGGCAGATCCGTTTCATTCAATCGGGGAATATTTTTAGGGCAGGACACGAGAATGATATGAAATTTGTGTCTAATTTAGGAGCTGATGGGATGATGGAGGGAGATAGGAGGATAGGAATTTAGGGTAGATAAATAGCGATAGAGCCGTACCTGGTAAAGTCCAGCTCGAGGGTGTTGGCGTCGGGCCCCGTGAAGTGGAGCAGCACCTGCAGGCAGGCGCCGTGGTGCAGCACGCGCGTGCGCCGCGAGTCCACGCCCACCATCCACTCCGGGACGCCCATCACGCGCCGCACGTCGTTCAGGAACTGGCCTCTGAGACACCAGATATGGGCATGCTGTAAGAGAGGAGACTTGCGACACGAGTGCAAGCTCGAGAGGGGCTTGCCTCTACTTACCCAAATTCAAATGATTCTAAAAGTGCCCTTTTCGAAGTACATTGCATAAATGAATTATTTGTAGTTCTGAATAGGCCGAGATCTTTTAATAAGCTGTAGCTTCTACCGCATATAAATTAACTATTAATCTATTGCTGGTTAGTTTAACGGTACTCGGTAAGCATAAAGTACTTATATACTTTAAAATTATGTTTTTTAGTGACATATGTTTCCAGGCACTATACATTGTCCCAGTATTACATTTTAGGCTTCCAGAGTATAAGAAGATATCCGACATGGATGATTCAATACCAATATCCTTTGGAATTTAATACTCTTTATTATATGTGTCCATCGTTTGGGTCAGATCAGGGGCTAATAAAAATAAAATTTCGAAATACAATATATACAAGATTTCTTAGAGAAACATTCTTTCACAAATTCATCTATTATCTTCATAGATCGTAGAAACACTATAACCGGTAATTCAAGTCCCAAATCGTATGACATATATTTGATATTTCATCTTCTAAGACATGGGAACTTATAAATACTTAAACATTTACTAGGTTTTGTTCTCATTCCTTCCATCAGTGTGCAAAATTCCTCTATTATATTTAATATTACCTGACATTACTTTGGGTTTCGTGTCAGTATCAAACTCAAACCGATAACCTCATTTCTTCTCGTGACTAATTTGATCATCTATCAGTATAATAATTACTATAATAAAAATAACGAGGCATAAACAATAACCCTGAAGTAGACTTATATTGTAGCTTAAAGGTTTTGGATGACTGTTTCTTGAGCATATTACAAATTTTGCTTTTGAATGAAAGTTAACTAACCGCGTTTTCTAAATTAAAGTTCTAGGCTTCAATACACAATATTTAGAGCGACACTGGGCGGGGGTGGGACGAGTGTGTCTCGTCCCCAAGGAATAAAATGAGAATTATAGCAGCTCAGAAGATGGTACATGGTATGGATGGTACATTGACCGGTGAACCTGGCCCACGTGCTGTGACACGTGCGGTGGCGTGTCTTAGGGACAAAAGAGAGTAACCTTCCGTTGTAGTAAGGGTTGGTAATGGCATCATCGGGATCAAGAAGGACGCTACGAGGGCGTCGAAGTAATGGGTGTTGATGGGGAGCGTATTTAGACGTTTCAACTGTGAGGGGATTGGGGTGGGAGTCTTCGCGCTCATAGTAGTGGCTAAGCCTTTGCAGAACTCTTTAATCGATTCCAATTTGAAGTTTTTACGTCTAAGGTAGGCAAGGTAGGTCCAAGTTATGCACATAACAAAGGCATCCGGATGCCATACTGAGGAATTTATTTTGGACTCTCTAAAGGAGATCTATGTTGGTGCGTACGAACACAACACAAGCGTATGTCATAATGGGGCGGATGCAAGTTTTGTATAACGTCAGCTTGTTACGAAGTAACATTTTACTCCGCTTGCAGATAACGGGAATAAAGAATGAACTTGCCCTTGTTTCTCACGTGCGTGACGTGAGGTCGGAATGAAAGACGAGAATCTAAGATGACGCCTAAATACTTAACCTGGCAGGATCGGTTTACTTTGCAAATAAATAGTAGAGACGGTCTCGTATCGTTAGCGAGGAAAGCGTACCGCTACGCTTTTCTCCGGGTTAACCTCAAACCACTTGCTAAACCAAGTGCCTAAGGCGTCAGCTGGAAGTTGCAGGCTTTCGAGTAGGATCCAGGCGCTCCGCTTGGTGGATAACGCGGTGTCCTCGGCATACATCGCGAGTTCGACTTTCGGTGGTCGCGAAATATCGCTAGTATAAAGTGCATATAGAAGGGGAGAGAGAATAGAGTGAAACTCCACCGCGGAGGGGACGTGACGACGAGAGAGCCCCATCTATACGGTAGTGGAACGTACGATTCGCCAGGTACTCTCGAATGATGTGTACGAGAGAGTCTGGCTGTGCCATACGGTGGAGCTTGAAGAGCGAGCCGTTGTGTCAGACCTTGTCGAAGGCTTTGGCGATATCTAAGAAAATAGCATGAGGATAGTCCGGTGGACGTGGTATTTCGCGATGTGCTCGGATAGCCGGTGAACTTGATGTATGGCCGAGTGGCGTTGTCGGAAACCAAACTGTTCGTCACAAATAGTTGGTATATTATAATCAATTACCAAATTTTAAATAACATTAAGTATTTTAACATTTAGCCATCGTAAGAGTACTCACAGTACAAATCTCGGCGGCTTCATAATATTGACAAACTTGACGATGTCCTTGTCGGGCAGGATGTTGGCGCAGGCGAGGCGGTCGCTGCCGCCCTCCGCCGCGAACACCACCAGCGCGCGGCCCAGCGCCGTCAGGCCGCCCGCGCCCTCCAGCGGCAGGTTGCTGTCCACCAGCACGCGCCGCTCGCCGCCCAGGCCTGCGTTAGTGTTTATTGTAATAAATACTATATTTTACTGCTACATAATGTAACGGACGTACGACATCCCGACACTCACTGATGGTGCCGAGTCTGGAGGTGAGGTCCCCGACGTCGCAGCGCAGCGGGTTGTCCTCGCCGCACTCCTGGCTGTACAGGTCGTGCTGGAAGCGGAAAGGCACGTTTCAAGGTCTGACTACTGACTCACTGACTCACTACCCACAGACATAGCAGCGACACGTGACGTATACTCATGCAGGCGTACATTGAGCGGGTCCGCGAGCTGCGTGAAGTGCGGGTTCCAGCGGTAGCCGGCCGCCACGCAGCGCACGCCGGCCGCGCTCACCGCCGCGTCCACGCCCACCGGGTTCACGAACACCTCCCAGCGGTGGTTGTGCGTCTGCGGAAGAGTGCATTGTGCAACATACCACGGTAAGAAACATTTTTAATTTTCTTTCCTTAATGTGGAATTATATTTTATAAAAATGAATAAAAAAACATTTCTAGGCGGATTCGAATGAAACTTTCTTGTTGTATATCTGTCGAGTCAGCTCAGGATTTAGGCTATAATAGACTTTGAAGACTAGCACACCTCATGCTGAACCATCCGAATTATAAGAAATTATGAATGCTGCCATAAGAAAAATTATTGATTATAAAAAACAAGAATCTGGAACACCTGATGTAGAATCACAATAGAACATTTAAACTATTAGAAACTAGAAAATGGCTCTTTAGTAACAATTATCGAGCGTGATGAGCATTTTACATTGAAATATGAAAATCCAAGATTTGGAACATCTCATGAAGAGTCATTATGTCCAGCTAAACTACACGAAATACGGAATTAGATCAACATTTGACATTTTGATATTAAATCTAGAAGCGTAGCTAGAAGCTTAAAAGAATTCTTGCTAGAAGCTTAAAACAGGATGGCAAATTACATAACACCTTAAGTGAAAATGGATATTCTGGGTATCAGCGATACGAAATGGCCAGGACAAGGAAAATATTTTACCCCTAACGGTGCGAGAATTCTCCACACAAATAAAATCTCCAAATCTATCAAAAACTTTATTCCCTTATCTAACCGGACTATGCTTATCACACTGGAATCAAAACCATCTGATATAAACATCATTCAGCCTTATGCGCCTACCGAATAGCGACAGTTGGCTGAAGTAGAGGATATGTACAAGGAAATCGGAATTCTTATGGAAAGCACAAAGAGAGAGGATGTCGTTCTTGTAATGGGGCATATGAATGCCAAAGTGGGTTCGGCAGTCGTTCCGGAAGACAGGCATCTGTTGGGGGTGCGTAATAAAAGACTTTAATCTATACTATAAAAGACTTTAATCTATACTATACTTTAATCAAAATTTGCCAAAACGAAGAACTTATTCTTAAGAATACCCCTTCCACACTTCCACTTCGCCGCTTTTATACTTGGACGTCACCAATACACACAGTTAATCATATTTTAAGAAACCAAATAGACTACATAATGGTAAGCAGAAGGTTCCGAAACTGTGTTAAAAGGGCGCCCATATATCGTGGGGCTGATCACAATCCTGTTATGGTCGACATGCGGTATAAGTTAAAAAGGTATGATGTAGGAAAACTGATAGTAGGCCAAAATCTCGTTTATACGCGAGCAAAGCTCCACAAGGCTATTAATCAATGGGCCATAGAGCAACAAACAGCACCTTCGAACTCTCCAGGCACATGGAATAGTCTTAAGAATACTGTAAGCGTTATCTGTAAAACTTGTCTGACCTCCACCTTTACATGTCAGCAAGAAGGACTGGATGACGGACTCAATTGTATACCTGATGGAAGAATGGAAAATGTACAAAACTATTGAACCTAACAAAAGTAAAGATAGATAACATAATAATAATAATAGACAATGTTATCAGAAAAGAGATCGACTACGCTCGAAACAGGATTTATCGTGAAAATTGTGAGTGCATAGAGAACCTTTTCCGTAAACACCACAGATTTAATTTGCACAAGCATATAAAGTTTATGATATAAGGCCCCGGAAAAGACTATCTACGTTGTTTGGTGGTGCTGGCAAGTTGCTTGTTGATACTGAGAGCAGGAAAAATCAACGTATTGAATACGTTTCTAAAACGTTTGTAGACAGATCAACTAAGCTTCCGTTAGCGACGTCGAAACTGGGCTATCTATTCTAAGCTCAGAAGTCCTACAGGCTCTTAAATCTGCTAAAGCAGGAAAGGCACTAGGACCTGGCAACATACCAGTAGATATTTTAAAGCTTCTGGCAATTTCTTCTACAATACTGACAACATATCCCAAGACTGGCTAAAATCTACGTTTATAACTATTATTATAGTTTATATTTAGTTTATATAATTTAGTTGGACGCAGAAAGTCCGTAATGAAACCGTGCTCGACCGTCTCAACATGCCCCGAATAATGTTTCAAGCCATCAAAGAGTGGAAAATCGAATGCTTAGGCCATATTTTCAGGCATAACAAATACAGCTTTCTGCAGCTTATAATGATGGGTAAAGTGGACGGCAAAAGGCGCGCTGGACGAAGGAAAAGGACGTGGTTGAGTAACATCAGGGAATGGACCGGTATCAAATACGCGGAACAACTATTTCGCCTAGCATTGGAGAAGGTAAAGCTTAGGAAGCTATCCGACGAACTTTAAGATTGAAGAGAAGATTTTCACATTATGCACGAGTACCTGCGTACATTTACATATATGTGCTCGTGTGTGTTCGTGTGTGTGTGTCCCCGTAGCCGCGACTCACCAGGTTGCGGTCCCTCTCGCCGGGATGCCGCAGGTTGACCTCCAGGACGGTGTCGCTGTAGCTGCCGTCGTGGTGCACCAGCTGCGTCATGCGCACGTACCCGTGCGCGTACCCCCCGGGGTGGTGGAAGGAGGCGATGGCGCGCAGCTCCCGGGCCTCCGCCGGGGAGTACCCGCGCTCTATGCTGGAGCACGCCCAGCGGCGGTCGCGCGCCTTCAGACAGAGCGATTCATTGATTTGCCGTTGCCGTGCCGATTTTATGATTGTAGGTTAACGAAAACTGCAGTATTTAGTATTTGTAATGTACAGTAAGTAATGTAAAATTAATAAATTTTCAGATATTTTTTTTTTTATTTATATTGTAAATTTCGACATGGCAAGGCTCGGCCAGCGAACAACTATAGGCGTCTAAACGTAGAACTCATCTTGACTTAGAAGAGCTTGCATGAACTTGTCGTGTGTCAAATAAAAAGAGACTATCTTTGTCAAGCGTATAAACACATCGTATTTAAGTAATAAAAAACAGCAGCTCTCGATACCCTTTACATATTTCTCATTTATACTTACCAGCCCTGTACCTGTACACCTACAATTTATTATAAATCGATTTTATTTATTTTGTCTATACAACCTTCTAAATTTTATGTACTACTTACTATTGCGCATTGCCTCAAAAGAATGTTTCCAAAGGAACACGAGCGGGCCTACCTTCCTGTGTATCGCGACAGACCGCCCCAGGATGCTGTAGGGCCCGAACAGGGACAGCTGCGTCTCGTTGTAGTGCGCGCGCAGACGCGGCCGGCCGTCCAGCAGGCCGTGCTTGTCCCCGAGGTCGCCCAGCTCGTACTGGTCCGCGGTGCCTGAGGGAGGTCGAGTGTCCTCTAATTACGTCAAAAGCAGTAAAGTATTTTAATTTGCAGAAAGAATCTCGAATAACAAACGTCAAAAACGTTACTCTACGTTACGCATGTATCGCATGTAACGCACCAGTCGCAGTCGGAGGACTCAGAGACTTGTTGACTCGGAAGGGGTTGTAAGTGTCGTATATAGTCGTCTTCTCGCAGGGGAACTCCAGTTCCTTTTCTATCGGAGCCTGTAAATTACGGCACATGATTTTAAAAGTATATAAAACTTAGATAAACAAGATAATATACTCGTAATATAAACAAAGACACTAACCATATGCACTTTATAGTTGTGAATATCAGAGTCGAACCCTTCCAGCGTGACTTGTACGTTGGTGACGTCATACTCCGACTGCTGCGTGAGCTCCAGCTTGCCCTTCAGCTGGATGGAGTGTCCGTTACCGAACCAGTCCTGGACCACCGCCTTGCGACGGTGGTGGCCGTTTATACTGGAAACATAGCGACGAAGAAACATTTTAATATATTGGTCTCTGGAGGTCGTTTCCGGCACCCGGAACTTATAGGGTCTTAAATAGCTGGAAATAACTCAATGTTTTTTCTATATGGGTTTCACATTCAAGTATGGTCAATGGCTCCGATGTATCTTAAGACGACACTGGTCTTTAATTATATTAATATGTAAAATGGAAGAAATGAAAGTGTTCGTACTTAATCCTGTAATATAAAATTAGATTAGAATGTTTAACCAATGTTATAACTATATACGAATGTCATATATAATAGGTACTATAGAAACAACTGGAATAGGGTAGCGAAGCTCTACGAGTATGAATTTCGTAAGCCTCGTTTGAATAACCGAATTGCAAAAGTAATTTGTAACATAAAGAACTACTGACGCTAGCGGCTGTGGGTCCGATTTGGATGAGGGAGAAACAATCAATTTCATCTCTTTGCTCTTGTAAGAGGACACATTTCGGCATTAAGTCCGATCAATAAAAACTGACAAAAAATAAAAACAATAAAATAAATTGCCACGCGTCTCGTTGTAAATGCGATAGTTATGGAATCTGGAAGCTTCTCAACATTAGGTTCCCTCTGCGTACCCTTTATAACACGACCCAATAATCAACTCACATGGAGCAGGCCAGCCGCTCCCCGCGCGCCGCCGGCCCGTGGTCGTCGTACAGCACCAGCGAGCGCCGCAGCAGCGAGCCCGCGCCGCCCAGCGCCAGCCACGCGTCCGTGAACAGGCGCCGCGTCAGCCGCGCGCTGTCCACCTTGCGGCCCGCGATGGACAGCGTGCCGTGTCTGCGCGCCACACAACACGTGTTAGAAATAAAGCGCGTCTCTATATATGCGACGTACAGGCACAGTCGACACGGTACCTGGCGGTGAGGTCGCCCAGCACGCACAGGCCGGCGCGCGCGGGCGCGCAGGGCTCCCCGGGGCGCAGCGCGGGCTCCACGGAGGGCTGCGCCAGCGCGGGGCCGGCGCTGAGGCAGCGCGCCGTCCAGTTGTAGTAGTCGCCGCCGGGCGCGCGCGCGTGCACGGCCCAGCGGTGCGCGAACGTGTTGTTGATGCTGGCGCCGTCCGCGTGCACCTGTCGGTAGTGGAATATTCTCTTTAGAGCGGCACCGCACGGGGAGGGACGAGTGAGGCTCGCCCCTAACAAGAAAAATATTGAGCAGAGTGACTGCCTTAATGGTCATACCATTAGCATTTCGCACTATATGTTAGAAAATCATGCGATAATATTAATCACGTTTTTCTGACTGGTCAAAAAATATTTATTGACCACTGATATGTGTACACAGTAGGGCTGCGTTGACGCAATCGACATTGATATCGGTACAAGTCTAGTGCAACTGCCACTGCAACAATTTCCACCGGACACCACCTTTCACCCTCACTCAATATCTTACTCCATAAATACGTCCCGTGCTCGTACATAACAAACTAATTATAGCATCAGTTATAAAGCGGTATTTTTTACAGAAACTTAGGTGTTAGGTGCCTGTACCTGATTATAAAATATACCAACACCATCGAGCAGCGTATACAGTACACTTAAGCTCAATAAATATTATTGATGCACAATGGTATTAATTATTTGTGAATTTGATATATATTCCCACATTTAAGTTGATTGGTAAAGAAAACCTATTGTAGAGACATTTTTTACGACCCGCCTAACAAATGTTAAACGCATATAGTACTATGTATAGGGACGGACGGAAGTTAATATACAAAGTACATTACATATTATGCAATACTATGTGATACTTATACCTCAATGGCAGCAAAAATGTTTCCGAGTTCATATTGGCTTTACAATATTCATTCGACAATTTAGAAACGCTTACAAAACTCTAACAACAAAAAATCAAAACTCACTGACCATACTCTCAACAATAATGGTAGTGTCCTCCCAGGGCCTCTCCTGCGGCTGCCGGAACACCACCCTCCCCACGATGGGGTACCGGAACACCACTTCCGCAGAGCTCATCTGCGTCTGGTACTCGGTGCCGTACTCGTATTGCAGGATTGTGGCACATAGCTCGTGTTTTGGTTCTCTTCTGGTATTACGATCATTTTTTTTAAGAATTAGTAGAAATAATGTTAAATATTTTTGTTATTTTTAAAGTGTTAATACACACTAAGGATAGAACGCAGCGGGATTTGAACCCGCGTCGAACGGAAACCGTCCAAGCTGAAGAAACAATGTTAATACAATTAATATCGTAGTATGAAATATTGCATGTAATTATTGTGAACTCATTATATCGGTCGACTTAGAATGTTTAACATCAGCCAAAGGGCATTACGAGTCACTCTGTCCCGAGGCTGTACGGTGTAATGAAACGTTTTAAAATTTAAATTATATTTTTATATGCACATACAAATATTTTTCAAACTAAATGCCTGATTAAAAATAATTGCAAAGTTGCAAATACGTATATATTAATATTGAAGATTTAAAAACCTCTCACTAAGTACGTATTCTTTCGAATTATATTTATTTTATAATAGAGAAAAGTAATTAGAAGGTAAAACATATGAAACAAGGTATCACATACTCGTAATATTCATAAATTTAAAAAAAATATACGGTATTAAAAAGGACTTTATACATCCTTTGTATATTATACGAGTATTTTATGTATGTATACTATTATATATACATATACAGTTGGACAAGTTGTAGGTTCAATTCTGGTTCAGAGGAGGCTCAATTATTTTAATTTAAGAGCCTCCTGAGCCACAGTGGGGCTCTCGCGAGACACAACGCGGCTTTAAGCTCAAACAAGTGGAATATGAGCCGATATCTTGATTTTTCACCCCAGATAGGGTCAACAAAAAAATATAAGCATTCAAACTAATGACAGTTAAGCCCATATTTATCTTGTATTAAATAAAATACTATCCACATTGCATCTAAGATTGTGTCTTACGTAATCAGTGGGCTTACATTAATATTTATAACAATTTCCTTTTACCTTAAAATATTTAAATTCCATCGAGAGACTTTAAATTGATTTTCAATAATTCCGTAATCCGTAATCATAAATAATCCGTAATCCGTAAATACCACATAAAACCTCGCCCCACCCACCTCGTCAGGACCACGCTCCGGTGCACCACGCTCTGCTGCCCGCTCAGCGGCAGGAACACGTCCCAGTATGCGCCGCTGAGCTCGTTGGCGAGTCCCGGCAGCAGGTATTTGTGATTCAAGTACTCTGTACGCCCCTTGTACTTCCCGAGCAGGTCTCCGACTGGATACTGGTCTTGAGTGCCCATGCCTGGATTTGATATTACAATTGTGTTTATTTTTATACGATGTTTCTTTTTTTTCTATTTATGCTCGATTACCGTTGACTTATAGCTTCTTAATCAATACTAACAATAAGAAGTATTTGTTTGTATGTTTGTTTGAACGCGCTAATCTCTGGAACTACAGGTTCGAATTGTAAAAATATTTTTGTGTCGATTATTCCATTTATTGAGAAAGGCTATAGGATATGTAACATCACGCTATGGCTAATTGGAGTGGAACAACAATAAGTCAATAATAAGGAAGTCGCGGGCGACTGCTAACTAATTAAAAAAATATTATTTATATTAATTTTGACGTCGCATTGTGACTAAATAAAATAGGTTTTATTCATAAAATGTAATTTTCACTATTCTATTTCAATTCAATTCAATTATCCAATTTATGCCAATTACCCAAAACAAAATATTGTTAGCTTTTAACAATAATTAAACCATTAGCAATATTTAATGATTGTGTTAATGACGTCATTAGATTGCACACACATGTACACGTCTGTTACTAACATCCGAATTCCAAGCGCGCGTACTGCATAAGCGCGTGCGCCGCCGTAAACAAAGCGACTTGGATGTACTCCAATGACGGGAAAATTTATTCCACCCAAGATTAGATGGAAGCTTAATTACTCTAATTACAAGCAACATTAAATTGATATGATTCAATTTGACATAATTAATTTAAGCATATACCGCCTATGTGATTTATATAGAATACCAAATATGCATAGTTGCCCCAAATATTTTCGCTAAATTGAACTGCTTATAAAATTGATAAATCTAAAAAAATGCTGAACCTACTAAACTTACAGAATTATTATTTAATTTGAAAACATAGAATGTTCTTTTGACAGCAAAAAAAATATAGATTATTAGCTTAGCTTAAAGAAAACGTCATAACAAATTTTTTGGGGATTATTTTAAAGATTGATTATTATATGAAGAAGTAAGTTTCAAAGAATACAGTTAATATTATTCCTTTTATATTACCTGCTGGTGGTAAATTCTTTAAATCAACTTCAGTAGGGTTATACAGGTGGCCTGTTGTGTTACATATACTCTTAAATAAGCTCGCGTCCGTCAGCTTCGGAGGCAGATCCCTGATGGTGTACTGGAGCATGGAGCCCACAAAACGGAGGTTGGACTCGTAGTCGTGGTTAGACGCACCCAGTGTAAAGTTAGCCCACGTTGGGTCGTAAGGAGTCTTCTGAGTGAACTCCACAGTTCCTTTTACACCATCCATGTTTATAATTGCTCTAAATAACAAATATATAAATATATATATATATATATATATATATATATATATATATATATATATATATATATATATATATATATATATATATATATATATATATATATATATATATATATATATATATATATATAATTTAATTAGCTTCATACAGTTTTATTTGTGTAACGACTTAATGAATTACTTACTTAGTACTTTTTGGCTGTATGGGTCTCAATTTGGCACACGCCAAGAAGCTATCAGCTTGTCTAACGTCAAAAATAACAACGTAAAGATTACGCTTCGTTGTTTCCATGTCACTTCTAAGGATATTGATCACTTCGTCCTTGTATATTCTTCTTGTCTTCATTTCATTTGCGTCTGTCGCGACTTTTATCAAACCGAATTTACTGTCTAAATCTCCGACACTCATACCGTCTCCATTGTTGTCAGGGTCGAATACAAGCTGAAGTACGTTGCAGTTGTCTTCATGACTGGCCTTGTCTGAATCAAATATGTCTGTCACGAACAATTTCCACTTGTGCTCTGTGTAACCAGCATGGCTTTTCGAAGTCTTCGCATGATAGAGATCAGCTTCAATAAAAGAGTCTTCAAAATCACCATTGTATAACCATCTAAAGTTTAATGAACCCGCTATAGGAGCTGTAAATCTGGCCATGGCGAAATTTTCATGAGATTTGTCAATCGTAAAAATTGAGGCGCATATGACTCTGTCACGTTCAGCAGTTTCTAAAACTATACTCTTGCCCCACAGCCCCATAGGGCCTGTCAGACTATTTTTGCTTTCAAATTCAGCATGATCCTTACCAGGAACTATTAAATAACCCAATTCCTCTGTGAGATCGATAAGCTCCTTTCCAAGACTACTTTCGGAACATCGTTCGTTAGACAAATCTCTGTAGTCTACTGCATACTCGTGTATTGTCCATCGCCACACTCCATCTGGATACTGCAGCGTTGGCTTCAAGTTGGTTCGTATGCTGATGAGAGATTCGTTTTTTTGTGAGAATTCAATCTCCCCGTGTAGTCCATGCTGGGATATGTACGCTCGTAGTACAAGAGTATTTACATCTAAAATTAATAATATATCGCTATATTAGATTAAGTCGAGTTCTACCATTTATAAAAATAATATAACTAAAAAAAATTAAATAAATTACTGAATTATACTATAGGTCGAATATAATTAACAACAAAGTAACCGGATTTTATCTTGTTGTGAGACTTTTACTTTCAATATGCTTATTCATACAAATATTCTATTAACGAGTAAACATAAAACAAAATTTATAATATAACTTATAACGACAGTAGGTATTTATTTTTTTCTATGAATTTAAAGGTCGTTAAGAGAAACTAATTACAAAGAATTACATCAATAAGTGCTAATAAATAGTAGTGCAATGTCATAGAAATCTCTCGTAATTGATATTAAACTGTCAGCTGTTAAAAAAATATGGACAGACAACAACACACTTAATGTTATGTTATATATTTTACATACGATGAATTTAATTGTACCGAAAATACGTTTTTATCAATAAGATACGCGGAACTTTATATCGAAAAATTACCAAAATCATGGTCAAAATCCTTATTAAATATAGAACCTATATTATATGAAAACAATAATAATCTCCACACAAACCTGTTATTAACAACACTAAAGGAACTAGACAAAACAACTTTGGTATAGGGTAAATGATACACATTGTAAATAATTTCACATTTTTCTCACTATCGTTGTATACGTATCGACTTCAAGCGTTACGGCCGTAGTATACTGGAACTGGAAGTGAAAGGCGAAGGCGAAGGCGCTGAGTAACTTAAGTGAGACAGGTAGTATCAGAGTGAGAAGTGGGTATCCGACGTAACGCTACCGGTTATGCATGCTAAGTATTTAAATGTTATGACAATAGCGGGAAACGTTTGAAATGCTCTCTAATAAGCTGGACAGCAATAATATCGAGTGACGTCTACTAGCTCTGATCTGGACAGTAGAGATGGTATTTTGTAAACATTAACTTTTGTAAGTACACAATGTGTGCACAGTGTAGGTTCAAATCTAAGATAGAGCAGTTGAACGACAGGTTTAGGTGGACGGGAGACGTGGTACGTGGTGGAAGTTACCCACATATGACATATCCCAGTCAAGTCACATACGAGTACATATGTTTTAATGTAAACATCGGCACAAACAAGTTCGGATTTTTTTAATATTCTATAACTAATATTTATTAATGTATCAAACTGTCATATGATAATAATAAAAAAGAAAAGAAAAGTATTTAAATATTGACATATCCTTATCATATTAATTGTAACTTTTCATTTCGTCGAAGTTAAAAAATCTTAGTTAAACTGAAGGCACTGGATATAATCAGTACAATTACTATTTTTAACACGACATTAGCATACGTTTATTATTTGTTAGCAAATTGCTTGAAAATAGATGAAAATTTTGATATTTTACGCAGGTCCTGTCTGTCTTGTCGGAAATTGGGAAACAGAGTGTCTGTACACTATGCTAGCAGAGAGATCACCTCCTTTTCTGTACGAGTTAGATCCATGCTAAGTTACAATTAGTTAGACAAAAAATATATTTAAAAAAAAATATTCTTAAAAATCAATGTGACCATAAAGGTCACGCACGCTTAATATTTGCATTCTAGTTACTTTTAAGAGCAGCTATTATTAGCACATTAACCTGGTTAAAATTGATACCGTATTGAAATACTACAGCATCAGATCTCAGTATATCTATTTATATTTAAAGATAAAACAATATTTTAAAAGGAAACTGTATACAAACGTGAAAATCCAATTGATATCGATATTGAACTGCTGTATTTTTTTTAAACTTCACGCTGTGAAGCACTGTGAAGTAGGAACCGAAGAAACCTAGTGTTAAGACACTCTGTCCCCCACTTTCCGCTCTTCGAGTGTTTTGCCTTATTACCAGAACGAAGAAAATTCAAATAATGATTTCTCCCCGAGTGGGATTCGAACCCACAAACCGTCGCGTTTACAATCAGACGCTATCCCTCTTCGCCACGGCGTTCCTCACTCACTGTGGTCCTCACCGCTGTTCTTTTATATTTATTTATATCATACAAACTTCGAACTTTAATGACATATTTATATTTTTTTATAATATTATAACACCTAATATTTGTACTAAGAAACTCTATTATAGCCAGCTGACAATATTAAGCATTATTAAATAAATAAGTGTTTTTTTTAATGGTAGACAAAGAGATCTTAGTGTCAGACACTCCACACCAATCATTCTGTCCGAATCCGAGACTGCGTTGAGTGATGAAACTGAACACCACGCTCTTGGAAGTGGGAACCGATCCCACAACCATTTCGCTTACGTCACGCAGGCTGTCCACTGCGACACGATGGTGTCTGAGCTTAAGATATACATAATATTACAGTTGGTAATTAATATAGTGACATGATTCTAAATGATATTCTAAATACCTACGTAAATAGCAACCACGGAAGCTTAAACCGTGTTATTTTCCACCGAACTATTGTATTGAGAATAAATCTTGATGTATTGCCAACAATGACAAACCAGGTCAGATGACATCTCGATTATTAAATATCCACATAGTTAATATGATATGCGTATATATATATATATATATATATATATATATATATATATATATATATATATATATATATATCTTCGCTACATACTCTGTACTCAAAATGTATATGACAATATACCTATAGCGAGGCAAAATAAGTAAATACTGGTAAATAATTAATTTTTTGAACTTGAGTACTTGAGGCAAGTATGAAAGCTTTGCAATAAAAAGCATACTAGAAGTTTACATTAAGAACTAGCCGCCTAGTGCCCGTGACGTTAACGTGGAAAAGTAAATTTGAAGAATTCTGCACAATTATGTTGAAACATGGCCCGCGCTATTTTTGTCGTACATTACATTTTAAATTGATTAAACTTTTTATTTTGACCCGATTGAAATAAAACAATCAATTCATCTTAAGAAATACTCTTATTCTTACCATAATACAATATTGCACGTTTCTAAAATTAGTGTGCACAAACGCATAATTACTTATATCTATCTATATAAATGAATAGATATGACCGCAAATTTAAGTTTCTTAATTTTGACCTACAGGGATGAAATTGGTACGGAACCCGCACTTGACTGATATTTTTTCATGTGTCGCGAGCAGTGAAGCCGCTGGTAAAAGCTAATAGTAACATTTTGTTTTATTTCAATTCACCTATTGTAAATTGTTAAATAATTCTGAAGGGCCAGTTCTGTCCAACAGAACCCGACTTAGAAGACGCCTATGAGACTCTATGAGGAATCACATTCTTCTTTAAAGAATTTTCATTTAAAAACTTCACTGACTGATTGACTCTTAAAATAGAAATATTAGATATATGGTGTCAGTTCAGCTCAGATATATAATTGTGGCATTTCAAAAGTGCCCAACTCCAGGTTATATATTTTGTTGGGAAAGTAAAGGAAAGATGAAAACTCGATTTCACTCAAATCTCAATCTGTCATTCCTATCAAAATAATATTTATATATAATATTTTAACTGGTCCGTTCGCTCGGTGTGGATTACAATAAGGTTATTTTTATATGGTGATTGGTGAGTGTTCCCGACGAGAATAGCCCCGCCCCGCCCTCACCACCCCGCGCCGCGCCGCCCCGCCCCGCTCGTCACGACGCTGCTATCAACAGAGCGATATTGACCAAAATTATACAACACCTATGCGGTTAATGAAATATCATTATCTTCTACTCATTATATTTTTTAGCTTTAGATTTAGCAAAGAGAACATAGAGTTAAGCACCTCTCACCTTCAAGTTTTAAATATTTTAAACCAAGCATACAACATGGCAGTATACATAATATGTAAAAATGTAAAAATGAAGAATAATATAGCATTACTCACTACTACTACAGGTACTCCAATTAGTTTAGAGTTTTTTAGCACATATTCAGATAAGAAAACACACAAACAAAATCTTGCAGTGACAATTATGCTGAAGAAGAACTAGAGAAGTAAGCGTTATTGTAATAAGTAGATAATTAAAACTTTGACAGCTCAAAACGATTCTCTTGATTTCGGCGCCAAATATTATTCCCTTTTTAAATATCGCTTTTGTTTTTAGTATACCTTAGGTAAGAATTTCGAATGCCTAAGTTTTTATTTAATAAGTTATATGTATAAATTTGTAGTTTTTATATTTTATATTTAAATTATATATTATATAGATAATTTTTAAATCTTTATGGAGTAAATATTATAGAAATTTACTCAAGATCAGATTCACATGCATCTTAGATATCAAATTATAAATAAAATAGTGTTTAGGAGGATTTCGTTCACGTTCTCGTTCACGATCATCTATTACGATAGTATGTAAACGTTATATCATAAATATAAGATTTTTAAAATAAATTTGAAAATAATCCTACTTTTAGAAAAACCTATAGATTTAGGTATATAGAGATAATTGTAGTTAAAATCAAACTCGTGTATTTTATTAATTTTTTGTAGTTTATTTTTTAAAGGGTTTTTTTTAAATGCAAAAGATTAATATTATAATAAATTGTCTGATAATATATAAAAATTGACATCTGAATAAAATATAAATTAATTAGGAATTTAAAATATGTAATTAATTTAATTTAAATTTAATTGATTTAAAGAAAATTTTAACAGTTATATGATTCTGATGATTCCCTGCGCTTCATCCGGAAAGAAATAACGTAATCTGAAAGCAAATACTCAGTGCAGGTAGCTGATATTATTTTTAAATATCCGAGCGAGCCTGGCGGCCGAGCCTGTGAGCTGACCAAAGTGTTCTGATACGATCCCCATGAATTGTGTGGCGAACTATATATGGGATCGAGCTGAAACTGAAGCAGAGCGGGTAGAGGGGGGACAGTCTTGGAGTATCGGCCGGAGACGATATCTCGGAGTCAGGGTGGGACTGCCGAGCGGTACAGTCTCTCTTCCGTCGAACCAACAAACTATACAAAATGGTAAGTCCAGTGCTATCCAGTGGCTAGTGGCTACAGTGATCTAACAAGTGAATAGTGGAACTAAGACAGTGACTTGGTAGGAAGTGATTACATCGGAAATTCGGGATTATTTTTTTCTAATAGCTGAGGAAATACTACACTTGTTATGTTATTTAAAATAAATATTTGACTGCTAGAAGTTAGTACGTAGAGATGGCGCTTAATTATCAGGCATACGGTTCTTTATTGTCAAATAGGAAATGGATAGATTTTAAACTGCATCGCTCGTTTATAAGTAAATTTCCTTAGAATTTTGTGTTTAATTTATAGCTAGTTCAACAAATCTAATGAAGAATTTTAGCAAATATTTGAGATGTAAATTAAGAAATTCAAAAATCTTATACTATTATTAATGTAGTATATATGTAGTATTAATGTAATTGAAATATTTATGCATAATACATTTTATTTATTTTCGGTTTATATACTTACGTAATGATCATCATTAAATTACGTAATCTTACTGTAAAATACACAAAATGGGAACGTGAATAGCAAGGGTACTCGTGAGAAATAGTCTCATATACAATATATTATTTATATTGGCATTCCTGAAGTAATGTTTCTTAACTATGCTCTTATTACATCGACATCTTAAAATAAATCAATTCATCCGGGACTTTACTTAGGAACTAGATCGAGTGCTATTTCCGAATGTTTCACGCAACGGAATGTGCGGCTCAAAACGAACGTCAATTGATCTAAATATACTCGAGCGCGCGCGCGTGTTGCAGCGCCTTAACCGGCTAGCAATACTCGTAACCTGATAATAGATTTATTATATTGGAAACCTATTTCGTAATGAAGCCGAAGCATTTTTGAAGCCTATAAATAAAATTAAAGCAATATCGTTTTTAATTTTTTACTTCAATAGCTAGCTTTTACAAGGACAAAAATATCGTCAAATGATAAAATAGGCTATTACCGCTATACGTATACAAATATTCGGAAACTGCTGTGAATAATACAGACGATACTCTAAACGAAATTATGAGTGCAATTAAAAAAAAATGCCGTTGTCATTTTCTAAAATTTAATCGAAACATTACTTGAAAATTCGAAGCCGGTACGTTTTCCATTTTATAGCGTCAACTAACTCTCACCTTAAGCCAAGAGAAACCAAATGAAACATTCATGTATCTTTTAGGCGGATAAGGAAAAGAAGATCAAGAAGAAGAAGGCAAAAGAAGACGCGCCCGCAGAGGAGGCCCCAGCTGCGCCCGCGCCCGCAGCCGCCGCTGGTGGAGATCGTCAATCCTCCCGCGGTAGCCGCAAGGCTAAGCGCACTGGCTCCAATGTCTTCTCCATGTTCTCCCAGAAGCAGGTCGCCGAATTCAAGGAGGTCAGTATCGAAATTTCATTACATACATTTTTTTTGACTAATGTACTCCAAAAGAAACTACATATGAACTACATTCTACAATATCGTGACTGATCAAATACATAATTCAAATTGTTTAACTTTTACGAGTATCCTATAAGTTAGTTGACTGCAGCGAATGTTGTATGTATATACATTTAAGTACCTAAAAGATATTTAAGATACTAATATCAATTATCGTTGTTATAGGCCTTCCAGCTAATGGACCACGACAAGGACGGTATCATCGGCAAGAATGACCTCCGCGCCACCTTCGACTCTCTCGGCAGGCTTGCCTCCGAGAAGGAGCTCGACGAGATGGTTGGTGAGGCCCCCGGCCCCATCAACTTCACCCAGCTTCTCACCCTCTTCGCCAGCCGCATGTCTGGTGGCTCTGACGATGACGACGTTGTCATCAACGCCTTCAAAACCTTCGACAACGAGGGCAAGATCGACTCCGAGAGGCTGAGGCACGCCCTCATGACCTGGGGCGACAAGTTCTCCGCCGATGAAGTCGACGAGGCGTACGACCAGATGGACATCGACGATAAGGGCTACATTGACACCAACAAGCTGATCACCATGCTTACCGCTAGCGCCGAGGAAGAGGAGGGCGGAGAAGCCGCGTAAATACTCGATAACATCCAAAGAGTCGAATGAAATGGTGGCTACCACCTGGCCCACGGGTTCACACAGCGGATTAAACGCGATGCGAACCGAACACTTTTTTATTTAAATCTCTATGTAATTTATTGTTTCCATTTTTTTATTTATATATAATGAAAATATAGTTTTACTATAACAATACCGTGTACAACTGTCCCTAGTCCGGGTGTTTGTTGAGTCAAACGGCAGGAGCCGAGGGATATGTGAGGAATACTATGTATTCATATTTTCTGTTTTAATAAAGATTTAAATCAAGTCTGACTAAAATAAGGCCCAACGAGGTCACTTTAAGAAACCTGGACTTCTCATTACACACCATCACTAATACTGGCATTCAATTCAAGTAACAGTTAAGTACTTAACGTTTTTAGTAATTTAAGAGTGAAAAAGCTAATTCTTTGGAAACTAAATAGTATATATTTATTGAAATTAAATTGGGTAAAATTTATATAAGCTTTAAAATCCCTATTAAAGCTATTTATGTCATATATTTCAAATATGTGAAATATCTGTAGAGTTAACAATTATAAATAACAAATAAAAATTTATTTTATTCTGTTATTTAAAGATTTAGAAAAATAGAGAATACATAGTACACGTACACAATAGTTGTCCGGATAAGTTTTAGTTTCGTGTCAAACTCCTTTACTTAAACTTATGAGAGAAACGTCACACAAACAATAAACACACCACAACTGTACACACACTAAATTGTAAAAATATCTAATGTGATCCAAGCGCGTTGCAACGTGTCCAAGCCGATTAGCCAAAGACGTTTCAATAGAATTGAGCATAATTTTTCCTGCAAGCTAAATCCCAATTCAAAATATTCTTTATTTAAATGGACTTCTACCAGCACCTTTGAATCGTCTAATGAACATGTCGCACCCGCGGCACCGCGAGCAAGGTAGTTCTGCTGAAAACAGCTGGCAAGAAACTCAATATTTGCTATTTTAAGGGCAATAAAGTGGACTAACTAGAGTAAGATATTTGACCTTCGTATACATTAAAATTTATAACCACTATATGCAAAACATTCTATAATTCCTAAAATAACAAAAAAAATAAAAGCGTACCTACATGATGCAAAATTAAATATCCGGAAAATCAGGAAGAGGTTGTTGTGGCGCAGCGGGGCAGAGTCTCAACTGTCACCACGCACTCACTCTCTCGGGCGACATTTATACACGTATTATTTCTATATTAGGAAACAGTTATTCAGTATTCAATTTACGCTATTATATCGGCTTATTTTATATATATATATATATATATATATATATATATATATATATATATATATATATATATATATATATATATATATATATATATATATATATATATATTGAAATGAATTACCCTTACCCATTAAGCCTCACGAGAACACAATAATGATTCGGGAGAGCATTTAAATTGTAAGATAATTTTAAGTTTGGAATGCAGCAAACATTCCAAGGTTTTGGGTTTGATTCCCACCAAGCGATTATTACCTATTAAAACACCTTTAAATATTGTAGCCTAATATTTCTCAAATTGACCCGAATTAGAGGTTGGTATTTTTGGCAAAGCGATGTACTCATCTCACACTTGGAATAAGCAAGAGAATTCGATATTTTTAATTAAATTTAATCCATTCAAATCACACGTGAAGCGGTTCGCTTTTCAATAGCAAGAGCATAGACAAACATAACAATCAGCTAGCAATTAATAGAGTTTGTGCGAAAAATCGCATAAAATCGTCCATTTGTAGAAAGATGACTCGGTCTGCTAATGCTTACATCCTACATTAATGTACATTTCAAAGAGGCCCATAAGCCCATTAAGCCTACACTTGGGTCGCAAGTTCTAGGCACTGCTTTGAGTTCTTTTCTCTACAACGTGATTGGTAGTTTCTTCTCTGAGACCCATGAAGGAGATTGTACGGCAAAACAGAGAGTTCCAGTAAAACGACAGCCTTTACCTATAACCAGATAAAATGTACACACCACATAATAGGTCAGTGACAAATAATATTTCATATGGGTGTTAGTTGATAATTTAATATTGTTATAATTAATATATTCACCTACAAAATTACATAAACACAAATAGTCCCTAGACACAAACATTAAGAGTTCGAGAAATTTTGAAAGGAAATCATATACGGAACGAATTAAAGGAGGGCAGGAGTAAATGATGTGGGGAGGAGAACCGTTGTACAGGCCAATTTCCTGGCCCTGATCTTGATCAGATGAACAGATGTATTTGTGTGTCCAAGTAGTAAGCGACTAATTATATATTGATATAACCCTCCAAACAGTCAATCTTTGAAGGAAAGACCAAGAATGGATTGGGATAGTAGGTTGGAGAATTATATACCTTTACTTACCTTTCTGAGATTTTGATAAGTCACAATATTTATACCAGAACTTATCTGTGTGTGTGTTGAGTAGATGAAAGAGACAACAAATCCTGGACCGTATTAGAAAAGTGATCTAGAGTGCCGGCTACGGCTAGTTTAGTGGAAGAATCGGCAGATTCACAATTGAAGATCTTAATTTATTTTGAACTGGATTACCCTTTATACCCATTAAGCCTCACCAAAACACAATAATGATTCGGGAGAGCATTTAAATTGTAAGATAATTTTAAATTTGGAATGCAGCGAGCTACACCAATACACTTTTCTTTTGAAAGTTTTGATGCATCAGTGAAGATCATACAACTATATCTTGTAATTTTGTATTGGTGCCAGGATTTCCCTTAGTCAAGCCACGATCTATTATGATATATGAAGGGTAAAATAATAGTATGATGTACGTAACAATAGTAAAGACGGAAAGCGTGGCAAAGATGAGGATGGTTGGTAAATTTAATCAAGCGAGAGATGAGGTCGGCAAACTCATGTCAGCTAGATTAGACCATATAGGGTGAGAAGCAAGCTGCAACAGCCCACAAATCAGGCCACAAGGAATTGTCTATGGATAGGAAAAGGAGATTCGATACACTTTACATGAAGCAGACATTTGTACTGGATCTGATTTAGTGTTATTGTAATATTAAATTGCTTTCGAACACAATGTCAAATATTAATGTAATCTGTGGTATTTAGTTGTCAAAATATAACAGTGGGCAGGTAGCAATTGACAATTGTTTACGTTTGCGAAATGAATGAGGAAACAGTGCAGAAAGTGTCTAAAACATTTAAATTTTCCTTCCCAACATGCACCAACGAAGATTTATTGTTCAAACTCGAAGTGCCGGTGGAGATCCCATACGCGGGGTCCACCCGCGAGCTCGTACAAAGGGTTCAAAAGATGTTCCATATACCGGTGTACTTGGAAGAAGGTAACTAATTTAATAAATCCTTTACACTTCCTTTTAATAGCAAACATAGCATTTTGATTTCCTTTTGAATTATAGAACTAAACGAAAAACTAGCGTCTTTCGTATCAGAAGAAACAAAAAACTTTCATAATGAACGTGACGCAAAACTTATAGACCAACTAAAGAACAGTGAGCTAAATATTGATGGTATTGTAAAAAATTGGGAAAAATTATTTAAAGAGAATGTAGTAGATTTTGCTGAGCAGAAAGGTTCATCAGATGAAGAAGTATTTGCTGCTGCATATCATAAGTTGGTGCATTCACCAGCTTTGGAAACAATAATGCAAGTGGAAAGTGCTTATGCCAAAACAGTTATGAATATGTTGAAAAATAGAGACGAGGACATTGAGAAACTTACAAAGAGGTATAATTATATCATGTGTTATTTGAATGCTTTTAACAAAATATTAAATTAAAAATAAAGTTAAAGTAGTCGTTTAATGTACTTAAAGTTGTTAATATCATATGATGTTCTTACAATATTAATATAAACAGTTTATCATAACTTTTATTTTTAACATTGAAGACAAACAGAAGAAATGGAAGAGAAAGTGAGGCTTCTCAATATATCAACAACTGAAGAAGAAATTAATGCATTAGCTGCACAACATTTTGAACAGCAGAGTTTAGCCACGGGCCGGTGGGAGTCACAGTTAGACGCACTGAGACACACACAGAGGGCATCCCATAGGTCCTGGCTTATGGCTGCCATGGATGAATATCAGACTGATGAGAGAGTAACACCAAGGTATATTGCACATTACACTATCTACTAATATGTAAAGGGAAGATTAAATACTTGAAATTAAAACTTAAAGAAATATTGTTTAAGTACTTTTTTTTTTAAATAATCATGTTTTTTATTTTTATGGTATTTTATTTTAGGAATTGAATCCTCCACTAAAACTACTTTTGATTAAACAGAATCATATGTATTGTGATTTAATATAACTTCATTCTGCCGCATTGACTGACTGTGCTCACACTATTTCCAGCAACTCCCCGTTATGCTCATTTCCAACAGAGCAAGCAACATTAGCCCCTCTCTTACCTCGGCTGGAGGAAAGCTTCACCATTCATTTAGGGTCTCAGTTGAAACAGACACACAACATAAGATTGGTTGCAGTGGACATGATGGACCTGTGCTCCAGTGACAGGACTGATGGGTATGTCTCAAAAACTAAATGTATTTTATATTTCCCATGAAATTATTATAAATTATTTGTAGTAACAAAAAAAATCATATTTAATTTTTAATTAAATAAAAATATAAGATATTATAAATAAATAATAAAAAAGAATATTGCTCAAAGATTATTATAATATTTACTACCTACAAAGGCACCAGTATTTCGATTGTGGTGTCCGTAGAGAAAGATCGGTTCGGATAGTGGAGGTGAGAGTTATTATGCAATTCAAAGAGGCGATGGGTGAAGGATTCATCTGTAGTTTCTTGTCTTAGCCCCTTATACTAGAAAAAACGATTAGGTAAGAGACTCAACGTGATTACAAGTTTAAATCCACTGTAGCGGCACTTGGTCTCGCGTGGGCCCCGCACTAGCGCTATACTCCCACGAGCTGAGCGGCGCGGTGGTGTTGTCGGACCCGAACCTGGACTCTCCTCACCACCACCGCCACCACGCGCTGCACCGAGTACCGACTGACCATCACTTCCCGGATTTGGACGCTCAGTTGAGGCATGTGCTGCAAGCTGTTAAAGAACCTGTACGTATGTGTAATATGGGGATTCATAACAAAGTATGGTCTACGTTATGATGAATAATTGTGGTAATAACCCATAGTAAATCCATTAGGCCATTATGTTAAATATTTAGAGATTTTAAATAAACTTTGCTCTATTGTCACTTGTACGTGGTTGGTGGTGTAAGATACTTTTGGTTTAGGAATTTCGGACTAGGAATATAATATTATGTTCACTTTAAATTTAAGTTTCAGTTAAAGTTTCAACCCAATTGAATTATACACCTGCATTCATTTCAATATTTTCCATACTATTATTGCAATTTCTCTTATCTTAGCTAAATCTAGAAAATAATAATTAAAAACAAATTAATCATATTTTTCAATAATATTATATTTTATTTGTACAAAGAAAATGAAATCATTTAATTATAAAGGAAATGTGTTACATCTAAACAAAGTGTCTGGTCTCTTGCAGGCAGAGAGGCGCAACGAGGAGCGCCAGCGTCAGCAGGCGTCGGCGGGGGCCGGCGCGGGCGCGGGGGCGGCGGCGGGGGCGCGGCGAGGCGCGCGGGGGGCGCGGCGCGCGCTGCAGCCCGGCGACGTGTACGTGACGCGCCACAGCAATCTGGCGGAGGCGCACGTCGTGTTCCACCTCGTCGTCGACGACGAGTCGCTCAAGTCTGGTGAGGTCGCCCCGCCCTCTCCGCCCCTCTCCGCCCTCCCCGCCCCTCTGCTGTACCCGCTCGTGTTCTGTACCAGACGTGTGCGTGCGCAGGGGACATGACGTCGCGCCACCCCGCCATCCTGGGCCTGCGCAACGTGCTGAAGGCGGCGTGCTGCAACGACGTGACGTCGGTGGCCGTGCCGCTGCTGCTGCGGCACGAGATCACGGAGGAGATGACGGCGGCGTGGTGCCTGCGGCGCGCGGAGCTGGTGCTGAAGTGCGTGAAGGGGTTCGTGCTGGAGGCGGCGGGCGGCGGCGGCGCGGCGCTGCGCACGCTGACGGCGGCGGTGCCGGGCGCGCTGGCGCCGGAGCTGTTCGCGGCGCTGGCGGCGCTGCTGCCCGCCATCTTCCGCGTGGCGGGGCCGGTGCGCGCACGCGGTCCGAGCAAACCCCAAAAGAGCTCGTAAAAGTCTACTGACAAAGAATTTTTTTTTTTTTTTTTGGTATCAATGTTAAATTAATGTCCCTCTGAATTTTATTTCTTAGAAATAATTTGTTAAATTGTAATGTTTTAATATTGTAATTTCAATAATGTTGTACATTTTTAAGAAATACAAATTTTAAACAAGCTAGCGTCTCCAAGCCCCAACCGCCACTTGGTGTTACCGACTAAGGAAAATGATGAAGTGTGATTATGTTATTGCTCGATATTTGCTAAGCACGTTTGTATATTGAATGTTATCTGTTGTAAAGAGTTAAATTTAAATTAAAATAAAAAACAAATATGTATTTAAGAAATATATTTACTTTTAAAATGAATTTTGAATACCTACAAAAAGAACACAATTTCCCAACAAATTCGTCACTAAATAAACTTTTAACATTCTTACTTACATTTATTTGTCTGCCACAAAATATTAAGTTCATGATAACCACTATGGTTGTTATACACAACGTCTTTGTACTTTAATCGTTTAGTCGTATTTATAAAAATGTCGTAAACTTCCTTTAATTAAAATAAATTCACCAAAGATCTGTTCCACGAGAGCATGCAAGTACCTGCTAAGATAGTGCTTCCGTTAACACCACATTCTTCTTCACAAAAAATTAAAAAATTGTACTCGGATGCAATAAATGTGCCCTTGGCGTACTCTAATTAACACTACGTCATTAAGTTGGTTACTTATTTAATAGTATTAAAGGAATTTAGTAACATCTTCATAGTTAGTTTTTTTAAATTTATTTAAAAAGACCATCTCTCGTCGACAATATTTTACTTTTCCAACACTAAGGCATAATTTGAAATTAAAATAGAATAAAAATGTTTTTTAAATGTTTAATTGTATTTAATTAAAATAATTGAAGATTTCTGATGCACTGATGAAATATATATATGTTATATTGTATATTGTATACAGCAAGAAGTGCCATAAACAATATGCTTAACTTAATTTCAAATACAACTTTTACCAAAACATATTTTTTTAAAACTTAAGACATCAATTATTAAAAAAGTAGCTTAAATATATTTAATTGAAGGCATAATTAATGAAGGTGACATGACCTCACATAATTTTAAGAAAATTCAGAACAAACGACGTTAGAAGTTAAGTATAGTATCAATAGGCGATGATATAAAAAACTACATATTTTCAAGAAAAAGTAAACAAATCCTTCTTTGCAAAGTAAACGTTTAAAAATATTTTCGCAAAAAAAAAAAACAAATATGTAGGATTTGAGTTCTCTTATTTGATTCAAATCTTGTGCCGTTCCGTCGTGTATGTACTGACATACACTACACACACTACACGGAGTAAACAAAAGAAAAATGATACTTAGATATAGCCGCAATACTAAACTATATCATCACAAATAAACTAAAACTCTAAATAACATAAAAAGTAAGCGGAATAGTTATTTATAATTTGTACTGTTCTCCATTCAATGTAAGTACCAATGACATCAATCGGACTTGTCTGTCACTTGGAACATGCTTATGTATTTAATTTTAAATAACATTTTATGAAGAACTGAAAACTTAAAAAAATTTCTTAAAATAGCACAATAGAAATACTACAAAATAATTATAATATAAATATAATAACATTACTTAGAAAAGCAAGCCCGAGTTGTATTTGTAGCGTCGTCCGTCTACAGCAGCACTGTAGCGCTGTAGCGGTGTAGCGCTGTAGCGCTGTCTTCGTATTACTTAAACTATACGTTGCTCTATCGTTACTTTCAACGTCAGGGAATGTTACTACTTACTATGCATAACATTTTGATGACGTTATTCTTCTTTGAAAAATAAAAACAAGAAAGTGCTAAAAATCAAATGCAACATGATATGTAATCAAAATGAGGGCGTTTTCCATATAATATAGGTATTTTTGTATTTATATTTAGAAAACACAGTGATGTGTCACTTTTTTCTTCACCTTCTCTCCTATAATATAAGTCAATTAATAAAAATAGTATATAAATGATTACACAACGTCCACAGCTCCGGGTACTCTGTGCAATTTATAAAAATATATGTGTCTATCGTCAGGGCGTCGCGTCGCTTTTAACAATGTTTTGGCATCTTACAAGTAAGTCATTATAAAGTAATATTCTATAACAAAAGTTCAGAAACGCCCCTTCTCTTCATATGTGTAGCAACTGCAGCTACCGGCGGCGGCTGCTGGCGGCCCGCCGCGCGCCTGCAATGCAGACATACACACACTCACAAATTGTATGACGCAACAACAAACATATCAACACCTAGCTAACTAGATATTCCACGCACGCTCTGTCTGCGAGACGGCGCGCGTCGCTCGCCGCCTTCTCTCCTCGACAACAACTACTGTAAAATAAAACAAACATTATTATTATTAGCAACAACTACAAATAAAATGAATAATTGATTAGAAATATGAAAACAATTGAGCTAACCTTTGGCTGGTAACTCTTCATTCGCGGGATTCCTCTTCCGACCTCTTTTTCCTGGTGCGATCTTTTGTTGTTCTTCAGCTGCTACCTAAAGAGAACAAGTCAAACGACTCATTATAACTATATCTATCCTTTTTTTATATTTGAGTGAGGTACAGAAAAATGACCCACCTTTCGTCCTCTCGCTGTTTCAGCTTCTACAACAACTGCTGTATCTTTTGTTTTCCTCTTTCCTTCGTTAGTTTTCTTGGTCTCTTTCTTGTCTTTGCCTCTTACTTCGTCTCGTGTACCTCTTCCGCTGGTGTCGACTGTTCTAGCGCCGCGTCTGGTTTTTGGTTCAACTTTTTCAACACTCTTAGCTTCAATGCGTTTACCTTTTTCTTTGGCATCACTTTTTTTGTCCTCTGTAGTAACATTATTTCTACCGCCACGTCCCCTAGTAGTAGCCTTCCTAATGTCAACGCTTTCTTCTACTTCTGTCTTGTTCTGAGTTCTTCGAGGTCGGTTG
Source organism: Dione juno (assembly GCA_037127375.1). NCBI lineage: Eukaryota > Metazoa > Arthropoda > Insecta > Lepidoptera > Nymphalidae > Dione > Dione juno. Next base: position 142,537 of record JAXRJS010000081.1, on the reverse strand, counting down.
TTAGGAGCTGTGTTTTCTTTATTTTTAGTGTCACTTTCTAGAACTTTCCTAGTGTTCCTTTTCGCAGCATTGCCACTGGCTGCATCTACGCTACTTTCAGTTTCAGCCTTTGCTCGAGTTTTGCGTCCTCTGTTACTGACTTCAGTATCTTTACTTTTATTAGCTGTTATATTTCGACGACTTCTCTTCACCGGTTTTTGAATGTCTCCATCTTGTGTATGTTCTGTATTCCTTCCTCGTTTCCGCGGTCCTCGTACCGGAACTGGCTCTACTTTTTCTATAATTTTGTCACTACTGGTATTATTGGTATATTTCCTCGATCGCCGCGTTTTGATTTGTTGCATTTCTACAGATACGTCTTTTTTAGAATTTCTAGTCAATTTGGGTTTCAACTGTGGAGATGGTTTGCTGATAACTAACGTAACTTTTTTGGAGCGTGTTATTTTAGGCGTGGCTTCTTTGGGCTGAGCTTGACGTTTTTGTCGAGTGAGCTTTGTTTTAATTGGACTCTTTTTCGCTTTAACAGTTACTCGTTTCACTTTCGGACTGGGCCTTGGGGTAAGGACTGGAGGTTTCTTCTTGATCACTATGGAGGAACGTCGTTTCTTAGCCTTATTCTGTTGCGTTTCTTTCATCCCCCTGGCGCGAGAGGCGCGCGGTGAAGGAGTTGCAACAGGCTTTCCGCGAGTTCTTCTGGGAGAAGGTTGTAAAGAAGCTACCACTTTCGTAATCTCTAGACCTTTCGCCCCCCTGACCTTAGTGGTTTTGGGATCAGGCGAGTCCCGGTGTGGTGCCAAGGGCTGTATAGGAGACACCCGTCCTAGTTCGCGAGCCCCAATAGTTTCGTCAGCGACGGCGGCGCTGCCCTTCACAGGTGTGGAGTGTAGCACGCGTCGCTTTTTTATAGGTAGATTATTTACGTCAGTAGCATCTGTGCTCGCTAGGGATCGTTTTTTAATAGGTAATGTATGAGCACTGTATACTTCTGATGCGGATTTTTTACGTATGACGCCCGAGTTCTGATGCTGAGCGACTGAATTGTTATTTCGAACCCTCGATGTTCTCATTGGGGTGTTCCTTGCTACGGTGTCAGTCGACAGCTTCTGCAATTCACGTGTTAAATTCGACTTACTTACAGATTTTTTCGGCGTAGGTTTGTTGTAAGTGCGTTTTTTCAGTTCATTCTCGAGCCATTCCTCTACGTTATTCGTAATCGAGCCAATGCAGTCGTGCAGTGACTTGGCGTTCCGCGCTGATCTAGCAGGTTTCGTTACTTTGTTAAAGCTGTTGGCTTTGGCATAGGAGCGCACGCGGGGTTTTCCCACCAACAAGTCAAACGTGCTGTCCAGGTTAGAAGGCTCGTAGAACAGCTCCTCGACTCCGCTGAGGTCACTCAAGTTGTTCCTCTCTTTTTGTTCTCTATATAAGTTTTTAACACCTCTCACGTCGGTCAGATCGTTGCGCGGTAAATTCACTCGTAAAACTTTTTTAGCTCCAGAAACGTTGCGCAAGTCGTTACGAGGACTCTTTCTAAACAGATCCTTGACGCCCCTTACGTCTCCTAGCGAGTTCCCGGGGGACCTCCCCTTCCTGCCGGCCCGGAACAGCGAGGCGAGCCCCCACACGTGCCTCGAGTCGTTGTTGGGCGACGCGGTGGACACTTCCTTCACTCTGACATAACTCAGACGATTTTTAGGTGAATTTTCGAACATTTTTTTCATTCCAGCTACACGAGTCAAATCGTTTCTTACAGATTTTCTTTTACGAGGCGTTCGCAGCAGCGCTTTCACGCCGCTCACGTTACGTAAATCGTTTTCTGGAGTACCTCTTCTGAACAACCTTCTCACACCGCTCACGTTGGGGCTGTTCCCGGGGGAGCTCAATGGGCTCACGAATACTTCCGGTGTAAAAGCTTCAGTGTCATTTAGTAGTGAATTATCCGGCGTCCTCCCCCCGGTCACCGCGATAGTGTTTCTGTGGTGTTTCGAAGGTACCATTTCATCATCTTCAAACAACTGTTTCCTGGAGAATTCCGTCATACTTCGTGACAACTTCCTCTTGACTGGACTGTTAAACAGCTGCTTGACCAAGTCGGAGTCGTTGAGGTCGTCGATGATGGAACGTTTAGACGTCGGCTTTTTTGCAGTCGAGTGCTTGTTTTTGACACCCTCCTGCACTAACTCGACTGTACTTTTGGGAGTGACCACCTCCTCGTCTCGAAGAGCTCGACTCTCTCGCGGCGAGGATCTCCTGGCACGTCGAGACCTGCGCCCGGTCATATCCAGAGATCGGGCTTTGACACTCAATCTATGTCGCTTGCCGGCCGCGGCCGCGGGCAGCGACCGCCCGGCGCGCCCGCGCCCCAGCAGGCGCTGGATGCACAGCACGGGCGTGCCGGGGCTGCGGGGGCTGCGGGGGCCGGTCCCGGACCGAGACGAGGCGCTGTTGGAGTCCAGCGAGTTGTAGATCGACGATGCGGATTCGTTGGAGTCCACGGACACCAGGTCCACTATGGAGTACGACTCCAAGTTCCGAGATGCTCTCGGGCTCGACGTTCGCGTTTTACGAGCCGACGTGACCGTATTAAAACTCTGCTCGGACGGCGTCTTTGTGGACCTGCGCGAGTTCTTGGATGAATCAGGATCAAGCGCTTTCTGCACTATAAGACTTCCTCGTAGAGAACGTTTGCCTTGCGGAGACTCACCGGCGTGCTCCGAATGTGTAAACGTAGCTCCGAGAGACTTTTCTAATATCTTGCTACTCCTAGAATGTATAGACTTTCTCGGAGACGGCGAGCGAGTCGATGAATCCGAGTAATGTAACGTCAAGTCATCCTCTGAGGCAATGTCGTAGGAACGGTCCTTCGTCGTATCGAGGAACATAACCTCCGACGAGCGTTCCTGACCGTCTCCTTGTAAATTACTCAAGTCGAATTTAATGGATTCCGTTTTCCTGTTAGGTTTCTTTGCGGGGTCCTTTAGAGATGATTTCTTTGGACTCGACAGGGTCGGAGACTTGATGGTAGTATTGCGTCCAGATCGTCTCGCGGAAGTCTGAGGCGTATCCGAGTCGGTTATTTCGAGTATTGACGCCTTAAACAAATGAACATAATTTTACGTTTAACGAACGTTTATTATAAGTTATTCTTCTATTATATAGATTTCAAAGTATAATTTGAAACGCGTCATATGTCGCGACAACGAGTAGCGTTATAAAATGTTAAACTGATATGAATGATTTTATTTTAAATACCACATATGAATGTATACAGACATATGTATGTAGATAAATTAAACCTAAAAAATATATAAATATGCATATGATAATCCAAAGTGATCTAACAAGGTGGTAACTGGTCGTAAAGCACCAACAAAGAAATAAATAAAAACAACAAAAGCTCACCGTCCCGTCCGACGGCGCGGCGCTCCCCCGCGGCGGCTGCTTGCCCCTGGGCGTGTGCCGCGCCATTAGCATGATGGCCGCTTGCTTCGTGTGATCTAGCGACGATAACACGAAATCCTTCAACTTTAGCAAATAATGCAAAAGCATATCGAGTACAAGCACGAAATATTGTGTAAAAGTGGAGAGACCGAGTGTCGTCTGCGCCTGCGCACGAAACGGTCGCTCGAAGTAGGTACTTTTTCAGTTAAAACCGCGACTGCATTACGTCATTGCACGATTTGCTGCTCGAGTTCAAAGTGACTAAATTACTTCAAAATATTTAATTTAAAAATGTCACGAGCACGTCAATGCACCGGTTACGAGTTACGAGTTACGAGTAAATCAGTTCAGTAACGATCGAGACTAAGGATGACACGTTTAGCGTGCGATTGCACTTGAACAGTGCGATGCAGTATGCTTCAGTATTACTTTGGTGTATGTGATGAGTAACGATTTAAGTGAAATTCACTAAAATATCGCTGAGCGTATATATTATCGTCGCTTCGTTTTGCTCCGCAGTTTTTGCGAAGCGCCGCGGAGGTGAACAACCGATACAACCAAACGACCGACGATTAAGCACTTTTTGTTATTGAAACTATGTATTTGCCTTGGAATTCGCCTATACTGTAGTTTTTTTTGCAAATTTAAAGGTATCGATATGTTCAAATATTATTTTATTTCGTCAAACAGCATTTAAATAATATAACTTAATTTACTACATAATTTAAATAATTTAAATTATAATAAGTGATAAAACGGAAATAATAACCAAAGGTGGCTTATAAAAATATTTTCACGTTTGAAAACATAAAGAAAGAAAGGAATATTTATAATATTATGTAATGTTTGTTGCAATAACTGTAAGTAAAACATTATCGAGTTCATTTTGATAGTAGAGATAGTTTTTAGAATTACGCAATAAAATTGAATTTGACCTTCGAATTATAGCCTATGAAATAAATCTAAAAATAATATAACCAATAGGACATTATTGACATAAGTTTTTGCTGTTGGTCTATCTGTCCGTCTGTCCGTCCGTCCGTCCGTCCGTGGTGGTGTCAAGTTGAAACTAAAGTCCAATATCCAGGTCAATGATCTCATGCAGCACAGAAAAATCAAGCTTCTAAGTGAATGTAATCAAGACACCAAGCGTTTGTTCCTCTTTAGCTATATTTATGAGAAATTCGCCGCGTTATCAAAACATATAGGGTACTTCCTGTTGGGCCTGGTGTTATGAAGTTAAACTTAAACTTACAAAACTTATAACAAGCTTATAGGAATATCACGGAAAAATCCTGAAAAACTTATTTGTGTAGTTCATTTCATGCAATATGAGTCCATACGACTGCAAATTAAGATTGTAAATTTTTGTAAGGTGTATTCGTCGCTCACCCAAAGGGTCGTACACCACATATAACTATCGAATATTGTTTTAAATAACGGATTCTTGATATTACAATATTTAAAAAAATATCAATAATACCGGCTTTACCTACAAAATTTGTCCAACTAACAAAACAGTTTATAGTCTTGTATATTAATTATACGAATTAAATAATAAATATATGAAAATGGAAAGTTATGGCTCTTAGTAATTGTTGTTTAATTTAATCAAGTGTACATTGTTCATTGTTCACTTTCACTTCTCCCGCAGCGTTTGGCGCTCCGCTCTGTCCGACTACTCCGCGGGGGGTAAAGCGGGAAGCTATGTGTGCGCGTGTGTGTGTGTGTGTGTACGTGTGTGTGTGTGTGTACGTGTGTGTGTGTACGTGTGTGTGTGTGTGTACGTGTGTGTGTGTGTGTGTGTGTGTGTGTGTGTGTGTACGTGTGTGTGTGTACGTGTGTGTGTACGTGTGTGTGTACGTGTGTGTGTGTGTGTGTGTGTGTGTGTACGTGTGTGTGTGTGTGTACGTGTGTGTGTGTGTGTGTACGTGTGTGTGTGTGTGTACGTGGTGTGTGTACGTGTGTGTGTGTGTACGTGTGTGTGTACGTGTGTGTGTGTACGTGTGTGTGTGTACGTGTGTGTACGTGTGTGTGTGTGTACGTGTGTGTGTGTGTACGTGTGTGTGTACGTGTGTGTGTACGTGTGTGTGTGTACGTGTGTGTGTGTACGTGTGTGTGTGTGTGTGTGTGTGTGTGTGTACGTGTGTGTGTACGTGTGTGTGTGTGTACGTGTGTGTGTGTGTACGTGTGTGTGTGTGTGTACGTGTGTGTGTGTGTACGTGTGTGTGTGTATACGTGTGTGTGTGTGTGTGTGTGTGTGTACGTGTGTGTGTGTGTGTGTGTGTGTGTGTGTACGTGTGTGTGTGTACGTGTGTGTGTGTACGTGTGTGTGTACGTGTGTGTGTACGTGTGTGTGTGTGTGTGTGTGTGTGTGTGTGTGTGTGTACGTGTGTGTGTGTACGTGTGTGTGTGTACGTGTGTGTGTGTGTGTACGTGTGTGTGCCTCCTTGTATTTTTTGTACACTTGTTCCAAATGTGGTGTCTTCCTACATGTTTGAGAAAAACTTCTAGCGCGGATGCACTTTTACCGTAATTGAGAAATATTAACATTCCACCAGTAGTCTGGAGCAGTCGGCTAGTATTTCGTTATTTCGTTCGTTAGCATAACGGCAGCAACGGAAGCATTTAGTAAGTATTTTTGCATCCCTAATTCAACTATTAACGGGGTGCATGCGGTGCGAGGGGAGGCGGGTGGAGGAAGGTGATGGTTGTTCACTTGTTAGTGTTTTCGTGTTTCTGATTGATTAAAGCGAAAGAATTATGAATGGATTAAATTAAATTCTCAAATTGTTTTTCTTTTATTTTGCCACTTCTGATTAAAACAGAAGACTAGAAATGTGAATTTGATGGCTATAAAACAAAGTTGAGTAAGTAGCTTCATAGTATCAGTCAGTGTATAAGTAGTAGCCGGAGGAGCACTCACCGACGGCAGCGGGCGCCCGTATCTTGGTGACGCGGCCGGCCCCCCGCGGCGGCGGGCCCCCGCCGGCCCCCCGCGGCGGCGGGCCCCTGCCGGCCCTGCGGGACAACACGACATGTCACTGCGAGTAGGTTACGCGTATGCGCGGCCGTAAACAGTATTAGTGGCTATGCTCACCGTGACACAGACGAGCGCTTCCCGCGAGCGCCTCCCGCCGCACTCGGCGGCGCCGGAGCTGCAACAGACCACACCTCCTCATTCAGTCTCGACACTTCACATACAAAATCTTGAAAATTATGTGTAACATGGGGAACACAGTATGCAAACATTAGACACATTTCCCTCCCTCTATACAAGCTATATACAATATATACAAAACACAGCACGTAACTAAAAAAAACTATCATGGCGCAGTGAAATCGTATCTAGCTGTAATGTTTATTCGATTGAGTTTACACACTCGGAGGATATTTAAGTTGACATTTAAATAATTGTTTAAACATTCAAAACACTGATATAACTAAAAACAAACATGTTAAACTACTACACACCTACACCACTACTAAATAAAAATAAGGATATCATTTACATGATATGTCAAATATTCAATATTACGTAAAAAAGACCACACTATAGTAAGTAATTGAATGTACCATTCTGCTCAGTGGTGTCCCGCCGCTGCGGCTGCACTATCGCCACCTGCTTGCCACTCGACGAACCTGCAAACAAATAACTCATATCATCGTAAGCTACGAGCACAAACATCGACATGTTATGTACTTAGAGCACTCACCGGGCATGGAGGCCCGCCCCGCCGGCACCAGCGCGGCGCCGCCGGCGGGCTGCGTGCGGCGCCGCGCCCCCCGCCCGCCGCGCCCCCCTCGCGCCCCGCCGCGACGCGCGCCAGAGCTGTGCGAGTAAAACACATTATTTGTATTTACGTACGTTGATAGCTCGATAGGCGCAGGTAACCCAGCGACATCGAGCCTCATTTGGAGACGTCGCCGACTTGTCTCACCAAAACGGGTTGAACCCATAATCATCACATTGACAGACGCCGCCCCACAATGATCTCTATATATTTTAGATCATATAACTATTATTATGCCTATATTAAGTTATCATTCATTGGTTTCACAGTTTACATTTTATATAGTAATATCTGAGTAATAAAAAATTAAATATAGTATATCTATATTTAATTTTTTATTACTCAGATATTGTAGAAAAAAGTTACATTAAAAAAAAATATTATCAAAGTTGTGTTGCTTTCCAATTTCGTGCAGTTTCTTAAATTTACCTTGTTACTTCAAAAGAGATGGACATGAAGCCTTGTAAGTAATGAAATACACTGAAGCAACTACTGTGATATAATACAGCCTATAGCTTTTCTTGACATGTATCCAATAGAAATATAAATGAACATTTCAAATCAGTAATTCCTAAGAAAAGTACATTCATAATAATATTAGAATAAAATAGATATCATATTCAATCTTAAATAATCAATTACAACAATGTCAATAATATGGCATTGCTAATTGTAAATTAAATGAAGTATGAAGTGTATACATAGAATTTTTTATTCTTAAGCATAATTATGAAAAAGCCTATATGTAAGATTATATTCGTAATAGTTAATAATAATTTATTATTATTAAATAAATTTACTCACAAATTATTATAATTTCATACCTGGCTGTGGTGCCAAAGGCCGCAGCCTCTTTGGCTCATTGTACTCCCAGCGCAAAGTTCGTCCACCCACAGTTACTTCATCCCCATGACGAAGTGCTGCTACACTAACTGCCGCACCATTCACAAGTGTTTCACCTGCTGATACACTCCGGACTACTGTCTACACAGACAACATGGAAATAAAACTCAATTACTAGAGTTACTTAGAAAAGTACTAGATACACTAATGTAGTAAGTTTCATATAAGATATTTATGCCCTAATAGTTATTTAAACATAAATTTGATGGATAATGAAACATCTTAACACTAGATTCTACAGGATCTGTCTTAATTTCTACGGGGTCTGTCTTAATTTCTACAGGGCCTTCTTACAACAGAATAGCTTACTTGATTAGTATGAACTACAACAGTGGCATGATGTGGGCTGACAGTCGGCAGCATGACCCGTATGTCACAGACAGGGTCGCTTCCAATCGTTGCTAGGCCTTCCTCCAAAGGAAACGCCTTTACGTCTCGCCCCAACCGATCTAATACGACAAGCCGGCCGCCGGACATGACTGAAACCAACAAAAAAAAAATTAAAAAACCTATTATACGCGTTTAAAATATTTGTTTATTGATATAATTTTAAAAAGATCCGTCTCTACACGTCATATAAAAATGTAAATTAAGATTATTGAGCTATACTCTACAATATGGTTAAACTCTTACGGAGTACGAGCTTAACACGAAATAAATATTATTGTTACTAGATAAGCATAATAATTAAATGTATTTTTATAGTCTGTAGAGTCTCGACGTGTTATAATAACCTGTCACGGTATTATTTCCCGCCACTTTTAATTAGCTTATTAAAATATCAAAATGACAACTTATTAGAGTTATTAATAGAATTTTAAAACATAGACTACTTCAATAATTACAAATATAGTAATTTCTCATTTAATAAAATAGCACTAGTATAGCGTCATTCTAAACATTATTTTTTTACTTACCGATGTCAAAAGTTTGCTATCAAGATAATCATAATCAAGAATAACAACAAAATATTTTTATTCGTTTGTCACAATCACGGTACAAATCATAAAATATCTTAGCAAAAATTACAATTTATATTGATATCACTCTAAATAACTAGAAGCGATAGATAAATGGCGTCATTCGCAATGCTTGACACCCAAACAAAAGCAAATCTAAACATGGCGTTTTTTTAAATGGCGGATATTAGTATTGCCAACCTTACCAGTTGAAAAATTACTGGGTTATTGATATATCCTAAAAATGTAATTTAAAAATATTATAAAAAAATCTTAGGATGTTTATTAATTAAATTATTTTATAAGTAAAATGCTACTGTCATATTTTTCTTAAGTTGAACTAAATGTCCGAACTCTTAAAGTGAGAATTAAAGTTCAAGTACAGATTATGTTTCTTAGGAAAACAAGCATTTCATCTTACTGAAATGAAAGAATCTAAAATATTCTATTAAGATCATTTAGGTAGGATTATTATTAAAATAATAAAATTAATTGTACTGTTCATATCAAATTTATTAAGTTCTAAATCTCAATTTTACATCGGCGAAGCATATGGAGCGAAGTAACTCAGAAGTAAAGTAGTAAAATAAAGTACTAAATAAAGTAAAGTGGTAAGTCGTAAAAGTGTCCGCTGAAAGTGAGCAAAGTAAAGCCGTAGTAGCAATTATCTATATAATAAAAATTTTACTGCACATTGAAGATATATTAAATAAAACTATTATTGTCGACATTTACCATTACACACACACTGATTTTTTACTTTTTTGTCTGTTTGTGAATTTCTGTACGCTAATTTCAGCAAAGCTTAATCGCTCCAAATGCAGTTCTCGCCATTGTATTATAGTAAGCTTCCCTTTACATTTCATTGTCAGCCTGTCGTCGTTCACAGCCAAACTTAGCCCTCTCCAATGGCACGCCACTGAGCGCGATATTCGGCACATCGCATCAAACCGAGCTGGATAAGATCAGAACTAGTTTATCCCAATGGTTATCACTTTTGCAATAAATATGACCAACCCACTGCCACCTAGGTTTGCTAATCCATTGGGCTATGCTGATAACTTTGGTTCTCTAATCAGTTCTTTTAACAGATTACCTCGTTACAGACCTGATCCTTCAAAAATATTCGAAACAAACAACAAACTCTATAAAGCTTTGTACAATGTTATTACTGGTAAGACGCACTTGTCAAAGACCTTCGTATTTAGTCTTTGCAGTGTCAGTGACGAAGTTGCCTATACGCTGCCCAACAAGGTATTACATGTTTGTTGACCGTTATCTTGGTTGTGTCTAAGTGTAAATACGAAGACGGATACGAACAGAAAAATCATCTACTGTCTGTTCAACGTATATTGCAGGTCCTTCAACATATAGTGTTTGTCGTTTTCATTTCATTAACATGGGCAAAATTAATAATACTTCATTGTTCTACTTAGTGTAAAAATATATAATGGATAAATTTTATACGAGCCTTATTATTTTTCTTGACTTATGTAGTTCAAAATATGCAGTACTTGAAGCCTCAACTATTTACGCAGTATAAAGCTGAAGTATTTCTTTCCATTTTTATTTTATATATAATATTCCTTAGTTAAAAGTTTATTTCGTATCCTATAAGTTATCTTTATCGAAAACATTATGGTACTGTTAAACTCCTTCCACAATACTTTGACGACACCAGAATTTCCGTCTTTTCAGTGGACACTTACTTATATAATGAGCAGGAGTACCGAGCTCTTTACTTCTACGCTCCATACACCATAATTAAAGAACTGTCAACTGACATGTGTGACAGATACGATCGTCTACGATTATTACTATCTATGGAGTATAAACTATTATTTTTGAAAAAGTATAGTTTTCTAAAAAGGTGGATCTCTTTTTTCCTATATGCATTCTAAGTTTGTGGTCTTATTCTTCATGATTTTACCACATAATCCTTCGTGTTTTCTCTATTCAGCGTGACATTGGCAAACTGATTTGACAAACGCCATTCATTATTAACAGAATGAACTTTACTAATAAAACGGCATTACATTATATACTTAATCAATGTAAAATATATTGAAATAAACTGTATCAATCTCTTTTATCGATATATAAGGAACAAAAAATATATGAATACAAAATGTAATATAACTACATAATATAAAAACAAACAGATATACTTTAAGCAATGGATATCAATAATGAACAAAATCAAAGTTACTGGTTTGTCGTGAGAGAAGATCAAAGCAATGTCATATTTAGTACTAATAATTGTACTATACAAAACCCTGAGAGTAAGTAAATAATAATTATTATTTTTGTAATATAAAGATATGTTTTTATCTTATAAACTTAAATATTTCCATTAAATATAATGGTTTTGAATTTATTCTTCCAAATTGTTATATTTCTTGATTGCAGTTGCTGATGAAAAAGCAAGATACATTACAGGTACAGCAGAAGCTAGACAATTCATTCAAGTCAATAATATAGAACCTCCTCTTGTCACTGATACAATATCAACCACCCCCTCAATTATAACTGCAGAATCTGTTATAATACCAGTCCATGACAATGAAAATGAATGTAATAAAAATGAGGAAAATTTTTGGAATCGAAATAAAATCAAACATTTTCTCTCCCTTTGTCTAGACAAGAGATTTAAATGTATGAATAATGAAATAATGGTATGGGATGAAATAGCAATTTTGATGGGAACTACACCGGATCAATGTGAAAAGAAGTATAAAAGCCTTAAAAGAACATATATAAGACTGTTAAGAAAAAAAAGAATAGGTAGAAATATAAAATGGATTCATTATAACACCTGTGAAGAAGTGTTTAAAGATTGCAAAGCATTAATTTCGGCCATTTTAGAGCCTTGGGAGGAAACCAAAACTAGAAAATTGCTAAGTCTGTATATTGAAAACATCAGTAAATTTCACAACACTAATATCAACCGCCAGAAAGACATTTGGAGAGATATAGCATACCAATTAAATACATCCGATTACAATTGTTACCACAAGTTCAAAAATCTGAAAAGAACTTATTTTAAATGGATTGAGCGACATAGAGAAACTGGGAAACGAGTGAAATGGCCATATTATCAATATTTTGAACAAATATTTTATAATTATACTCCTCATCTAAAATCTTGGGATAGAAATAAAGTCCATTTATTAATATCCTCATATACAGCAATAGCTCACAAATTTAGAAATCCCAAGTACCAGAAAAAAGAACTCTGGAAAGAAATATCACACACAGTTGGTGAAAGTGCAAAGGATTGTGACAGAAAGTTCAGAAATCTAAAACAAACATATAATAGATTAAAAAAAAAACTCGGGAATGAGAAATCTTTGAGTAAATGGAGATACTACAAAGATTTTGTGACTTTGTTTGAAAATAAATCAGACTCAACTCTTGAAGAAGAACATGAGAGACAATTAGCTCAAGATTATGTTGACCAGTTGCTTGATTTTTGTGTTAAAAATAAAAATAAATTTAACCCTCTCGCAAGAAAAAGATTTTTATGGAAACAAATTGGCCCAAAAATAGGTCTAACTCCTGAAGAATGTGATAAAAAATTTAGAAATTTAAAGCAGACTTATATAAGGCTGTTAGAAAGGAAACTAGAAACTGGCAAAAATGTTGCATGGCCATACTTCTCTTACTTTGAACAAATTTATGGTAATGAGATATGGCAAAAAGGATCTATTGCCCCATGTAATGCAAACAAATACAGCATGTCAGAAGTTCGACAAATAATAACTAACATACAGACTAAAGACTCGGACAAGTTTGAGCAACTTGTAAACGTTATAGAGGATTCAAATAAAATTCAAAGGGAAAGAAACAAAATATTACTTGCCCTATTAAATAAACATATATAGGTAGATTTTAATATTTCCCCGTTTGCGTATGTTGCAATGGATGTCAATTAAACTTTCGAGGTAATTAATACCAGGAACATTGTATAGAAACAATTTCAACTGTTATTTCAGTTTAGTTATATTAGCAATCAAATAAATGATATGTAATAATCAACATCTCTGTGAAAGCAAATAATTTTATTTTATATATAGTACTTAAAGGATGCACCATATACATGAATTAAACATTTTTTAATTTGAATAAAAAATCAAAAGAGCTGGTGTTCCATTTGAATGTGTCTATGTAAATAAATACCTATTACTGATAACTCACAGTTAGCTAGATCTTACATGAGAACATTCAGAGACAATACATCGGACTCTGAGGGAGATGACACCCCTCAATGTGATGATTGTCTGTACGTTAGTGCACGCTCATCTCAACAACGGCTTAACCGATTACAAGCTGTGCGTACCTTTGTATTATAGTAATTTCTTCCTTTATCATGCAGAGCTTGTGTTATTCCAATAAGTTGATAAAGAAAAAGTTATATTCGTTTTTTTTAGCTTCACGTTGTATCCCGCACATAGCCGGGTAAGCAGAGGGAACCGTAGGCCCAAGGAATCTAGTATTATGACACTCCCTCCCCTACTTTGATTGAGTGGTGGAACTCCGCCGCCGCGCCGCGCTTTTTACCTTGTTGTCAGACCGACGTCTCCCCGAGTAAGAATGGAACCCACAAACCATCGCGTTTACAGGCACGACAGTTACTAGTCTGATATGAGGACCTCATGTATGTTAATTATGTTACATATAGTTACTTGTAGTATTATATATATATATATATATATATATATATATATATATATATATATATATATATATATATATATATATATATATATATATATATATATATATATACACTGTTAATTTATCGGTAGTCGTTTCAATGACACTAATTATACTTTCCAAGGGTTAAGAGTAATAGACAATTGGGTTCCCTAGTAGGGACTATTTATTAATAATAAACGAATAAACGAAAGCAGACTACCATTGATCTCATTCTTTTGTAACCGTCTTCCTAAACTCATGCTGGATACTTCTAACATTTTGTGAAGGTAACCAATGAAATAATATTTAATGAACATAACCACTAGAGATATGGGAAGTTCTTAGATAATATAACTCTAAATTCAAAATCAGTATATTAATCGATTTTTCCAGTCCTTATGTATTCAGTTATTTTTTGTAGATTTGGCAACGGTGTTGGATAAGGTTATAAAATATTACGTAAGAGAGCAGAGACTAGTAACGAAAATATTTATATCAAAGATATTTTTAACATGTATATGCATGTATGTATGTATGAGTGAAATTAAATAGACTCAGACCAACAAAACACGACACACGAAGACTCCTTCGTGTGTCGTGTTTTGTTGCAAGAAGACCGGCTGGCACCTAACAATTTTAATATTTATATAGAAAGTCACGAACGGCTTGGATTGAAGTGAAAATGAAGCTAACTAATGTCTGTTTTGCAGACATCATATCCTTCGCAAAAACATAAAAGACAAGGAGACGCATTGTTAAAAATAAGACAGGGCAAGCCAAGACTTACAATTGAACACTTTGATAAAAGAAGTTGCTACAAATGGCTACCGATAACCGAAACGCTTTAACAGTAAACGTGGCGAACATAGAGTAGGTACCAACATATATACACAAACAAATTTATTTTAGGAACATTAAGTATAGCACCGAAATAATATCGCCCGGAAAAGTTCCGCTAAAATTAAATAAAAAAGTTCTAGACTAGCTCGCCACTAGTTATATCATATGGTGCACAAACTTGTTTTTTTAGCTTCACCGTATATATTCCTTCTAGCTTGGCCATCAAGTTAGGGATAAACAAAAAAGCGATAAAAAGTAAAAAGAGCTAACATAATTGACGCATTAACTAAAACACTCACACAAGTGGATGGGTCAAAGCGGCAGAAGAGCCTGGAACCAACGCCGCTGGTTCTCCATACATAAATTGCCGGGAAGCAATCTGTAGTACAGAATAGTCTGTATTCTGTACCAGATATTGTACCATATTTTGAATATCTAAAATGTTATAGATTTGTCCCTTTTCAAAATCACCAAGTCATGGAAACAAAGGACTATTATTTTTATGTAAGACTGGCTTACACCTGCGGTTACATGTGTAGTGACCACGGACTGTCAAGTCTTGCAATTCTGGTTTATTTGGAGGAGGGGTGAAATAAAAGGATCGTAAAGAGAATGTTTAGAAATGATTTTATTATTACGGTTCTTATGCTTTTAAATGTATATGTACAAACAAACTATAATATTATCAGTTTTCATTCTGAAATGAGAAATCGTTAGCAATTCATTATCAAGTTGACCGGCAGCTACACCATATGTAAACGTCACGTCTAAACATACACTGATTATTACTTATGTCTTAACTTAAAAATACATCTGCGTGAATTTACTTATCAATAAATTTGACATCAATAAGACTATACCACAGTAAGGAATGAAAAAAAAATGTTAAGTTCAAGAAAAAAAGTTTAGAAATCACACTCGATCGTGATTGGGATCGATATACAACGAGTGTACCCGACGGGTACAACTCTCACACACACCCACACGCCCACGCTCGCACTCACGAGATACAACGCTAACCTAGAGAATTACCACACTATGCGTAAACTAGGGCTCCGCCACCCCGCCCCGCGGCTGCGATACAAGCAAACCTACGCGGCTGTAGACCAGAGCGGATCAGTCTTTCTGGTGCGGGTGTTCAGATCCTCGCTAGGGCGGGCGGGCGGAGCGGAGGGCGGCGCCGGCCGTCAGCGGTTCACTTTTTAGCGTTCTTCTTGGGCGACGGCGCCTTGCCTTTGGCATTGTTTGAAATTTTCGCCTTCTTGCCCTTGGGCTCGCCCTCTTCGTCATCCTCATCCTGTAATGGAAAATAATATTTCACATTGTTACTTACTTCTATTTTTTTGTCACTGACATTAAAATGAACACATGAATGTAAGTATCTAACTAAGCTATCAGAAGGTAAAGGGATGAATGAGTAGTACAGAAAACCAACAGCCAATTTTGGTTGAGTGTTCATTTCTCAACACGGTCAATACATTTTGTTACAACAGGGGCCCACTCATGCCAAAATATGACAGCAGTATTTTGACAACATGGTGTCCATATTTAATAATTTGACATATTCATAATGCTTGCTGCCATTATTTTGCAGAATTGGCCTCAGGCCCTTTTCCCTCTGTTAGACATGTGGAGAATTTGTTATTAGTTGAAGGTTTTCAGTACCTCATTCGTCTTGCGTTTGCCTGATGGTGCTTTCCTTTTATTCTCATCTTCCTGTAAATTTAGTTACTTACTGAATTTCTTGACAAATGTTAATAATAAGCAATTAATTACAATGTAACACAAATTAATAGTCCCTATAATGTTAGTTTAAAATGAAAAATTAAACAATATATTGTTTCAACCCAAGCAATGTCAATTAAATATTCTTTTAAACTAACCTTCAGTTGACAATCTTCTCCTTCTTCCTCATCAAGCATCTCCTCTTCCATCTCCTCCATGTCTTCAAACTCTTCAACCAATGCACCCAGTAAATGCTGACCAATTAAATGCACTGGCCCTGATCCCTGAGCATTTACAAATATATTTAATATGAATCATGTGAGTGCAAAATATGAACCATTATTACAATTTATAATCAGACAAATGCCTCAAAAAAAAATCACATAAAAGTAGTGCATCATCAAAACGATTTTACACACTTTTCATTTATATGGTTATTTTAACATCATATATTTTATTTTTCAGTTTTATAAGTAAAGTCAAATTAATTAATACTAAATGTTTTACCTGTATAAGTGTGAAAGTGACAGGTGCATCAGGAAACTCAATGTCAAGGCGTGCTTGTCTAGTTTCACCAACTTTTAGGATGGCCACAGGGATTTTGATAGACTCTTGGAGGCACATAGTCTCCACCTTTCAAAAAAATAGATGATATGTTTATAGTTTAACAAGAAAAAAATAAAATTTGGCATATTTATTTGAAATGTTTGTTTCTTTTGAAAGTATCAATCAGACAAATGCCTCAAGCACTCACAGCCAGCAATGTCACTTCAAAACGAAATAACAATGCCTTCATAATAACTTGGTTGTGTCCTCATCATATTGACACTCAATATTTCATTAAAACATGGTATATTTATATCCATATTGATATTTTTGATATTTATAATATATATATTAAATATTTTAGTATTGTTAGTACTATTGTAATTATGCAAATTAAGCTTACTTGAACAACATTTAGTTCGTCAGGTTTAGCGTCTGGTCCGAGCAGTGCCTGGCGTATGAGCAGCTTATTACTGCGCGGATATTCCGCTTTCGCCTCTGGGTCCCATGTCTCGGACTTGTGTGAAGATGATAAGGTGACACCTGAAACGTAGCATAAAGATCGTAACCGCTAAATAACGAAACTGGATCTAACCGGTGAGCAACAAATTTAGTAACTATTCATGCGAATTTATCATATTCGTAATTAACTTTCCCAGCAACTAATGTAAACGGTCATGAGAGACGCTTGGACGCCATACTTTTAAATTACGCGCCGAACGCGGCCGACTCCCCATAACACACGCCTCAAGTTTTATTGTGACACCACGCGTAGATCAATAATATATCTAAATTATAGACAATAATTCACAATTTAAGCACATACAACGCCTAAAATAGAATAGGTATTGATATCATTAGATATCAATATGGGAAATGGCGGCAATAATTTAGGTAAAGTGACATGAAAATGTTTAAAACCATATTTAGATACAGTTAATCATCAATAAAATTAAAATACTACTGAATAAACCATATATTAACAAAAATGCGTTGTGAAATAAAATGGCGAAGTAGCCGGGTGTCAAAGCTGAGTGCTAAATTTTAAGAACACTATAATAGCAAAAAGTACAAATTTAAATGTATAAATAAACATATATTTCAATAAATAATATATTTAAAAATATTACTAACCGTAAAAATATTCGTCCGACATAGTGATTTCACTAATTTATTGAGATTTTAACGACACGTTCACGTGCGATGCCGGCGCACTCAAATCTGGGACCTGTGTTGCCATTTATTATTAAACAATAATTTTTTTTCAGAAATGTTGCCGAATGTATTCGATAGTTTCGCAAAAGTGCGCTATAAAAAAATATAAATTTTTAAAATATTTTCCTAAATTACAAAATATTTATAAATAAAAATATTATAAACTCTACATATTCAGTATGTTATTATTTAATTTCAATAAAATTATAAGTTAAATTAATAAATTCAACAATTTTACATAATAGTACATAATAATATACTGCATTTTTTATTAAATTTTTTTTATTATGTCTTTCTCTTAGATTATTTATCTTTGCTCATAGATTATTTTTTTATTAAATATTCATAAATGTATCCCCGCACAATCGTGTCTAGAACATTGTGAATATACTTCACATTGTGAAATCAGTTTTAAGAGAGACAATCTTACATTGTTATATTTTTCTTCAACCTTCACGTTGTTTTAATTATTCAAATAGTATAGTAGAAAATAAATAAGTGTGAAATTATATGTAGGGAGACATAAAAACACAAATAGGCTTGTAAACTTCGGACGGATTTTTTTATGAAATGTTTTTGTTGTATAGCTATTAAGTATAGGCGGCATCTGGGCTGTAATTTATTTGGAAAACTGACACACCTGATCGATACAAAAATAATTAAGTAAAATGAACATTTTCAATTAACATCAAGGATAATGAAACATTTGATGTAGAACCAAAGCACCTTCAAAAACCGCATCTACTTCTACATTACAGGCCGACAACGCGCCTTTAGCACCTCAGGTGCTAAAGGCGCGTTGTCGGCCTGTAATTCAAATAGTATAGTAGAAAATAAATAAGTGCGAAATTATATGTAGGGAGACATAAAAACACAAATAGGCTTGTAAACTTCGGACGGATTTTTTTATGAAATGTTTTTGTTGTATAGCTATTAAGTATAGGCGGCATCTGGGCTGTAATTTATTTGGAAAACTGACACACCTGATCGATACAAAAATAATTAAGTAAAATGAACATTTTCAATTAACATCAAGGATAATGAAACATTTGATGTAGAACCAAAGCACCTTCAAAAACCGCATCTACTTCTACATTACAGGCCGACAACGCACCTTTAGCACCTCTGGTGCTAAAGGTGCTACGGCGGCGTCGATCAGTTAAAAAAAATAATAATTGTTCCTAACTATCTGTATATTAAAAACAAAGAAAAGGACATTTTAAGTACGTTAAAATAAATAAAATGAAAAAACAATTAATTAAATTACTGATACTTACGTATTTATTTAATTTTAGAGTCTTTGCCAATCTGGGTATATAGCCAAATAAACTGAACAAAAGTTGAAGGAAATAACTTTGTAATAGATATATGTAAGTATAATAAGCAACTGGGAATTATATACATTTAACCAGTTTTAAACAGAGTGAGTTTAAAATTTTTATATTTTTATTGACTGTGTTGGTTAAAAATATGCGGTATTTAAAATTTCAGCAATTTGCGTAGTAATAAACTAATAACAAAAGCAGAAATGTTTTTTCCTGTTTTTATTAGTATCCCATTCTAATTCTTCCATTTGCTGCCTTAATTTTCTAGTAGCCCCTGGGTGCCAACATTTTAACATACTCAGTTGGTACCCCTTACTATTGCGCGCTCTGTACACAAATAAAAAGGAGTACCGTACCGTGACAGATAACAGTAAAAATATTAAAAAAATTAATACTAACAGACAAGACCAAAATTCTCTAAGGCTAAGGCTTTATTCAAATATTATTTTTAATTCTGGCATTTATTAAAATGGCTTAGATTTTGTATTATGATAAGAAAATTATGTGTATATTTATCTGTTTATGTAAAAATTACTTACTGATATTTCATTCAATTTGCCATTTCATTGCATAGAGTACAAAAATATTACAGAATAATTGCTTAGCTTTATTTTGCTTCCATTGAAATTATAAACGCTGCTATTGGTTTAATGCAGGTCTATCTGCATAGTTATTGGACCGAAACAAAAATTGTTTTCGTTCAACACCAATACTGTGAAGTGTGAGTTGCGATATATATATTTCATTGATGATTGAATACCTATTAGCTAGTTGGCGAGCCACCGATTCGAATTGACACAATTTATTTGTCAAAATACCGTATAAACATAATTGCTTTTATCTTCACTTTTATCTTTAGTATTTTTTTACCTTTCTCTTCCCTGGTCTTGATTTATTTCGTCTAAGTTGCCGAAATATAGAGGTTTTGACCTCATAGAGCTGTGTAGCTACATCTATGTGCTATTTCTGTAATCTCGTCGTGAGTGAGTGAATTGTATCAGTAGCGTAGTGCGCTTACCGTTCTTGACCTTATGCCATCCGTGTCCCGATGCATTTTTGTTGTGTAACAACGCCAAATATTAGAGACGAGCGATGCCAAATTTCACATCACCTCTCGCTAGATATTTACTAAACGTGTAAATAAATCTTACTCTATCGTAGACACTTCATTCGCGATCTGTCAAAATTTCCAATTGGAATATAATGTTGTGTGAATAACGCTTATTGCTGCGTTTCTTTTAGAATTTAAACAATTTTAACAACTGGTGTAAGTAAAGAACAGTGTTGTGATGTGACTGCTATAGTGATATTTTTGTAATTTAATAACACCACTTTATTTTTAGGTCATTCGCATCTTTGTTAACGTGCACAATTATCGGAGTTAGGTTCAGTATACAATTGGTTCACATTATAGATGCAGCTGTGCAAACAGACTGTAATTAAAGACTCTGTAAAATGAAAACCTAGTGACTACTTGTGATAGTTGATCACATGGTACAATTTATGGTACAATGAGTGAGGAGTCGCAACATGATGGCAGCAAGAAAACTCCATCATTGGCTGCATCCAGTGAAGCTTGTCTGTCGGAAGAGTGTGGGGCAGAGACTGACAGCTCCCCTTATTCTTCCCACACAAACATTCCTCAGGTACTGTACTCTGTATTACTGATTATTTCTGTAGTACCATTTTTTTACACTAAACTTAAACATTAAGTTGAAGCAACACATTGAGAAATATATTACTTTTCTCCTTATAGATGTAGCAATTTTCTGTAAGAGTTATTCGAAATAACTTCATGACATTATTTGCTTTAAATAATTATTTTACAAACATCAATATTGTGTTTAAATGTTGCAGATGACAGCAAGCTCAGCACTCCCTGAAACTAATAAATGGAAGTGTGAGCTATGTACCTATGAGAACTTTCCACTTTCTCGAAAGGTATTGTTTTGTTTTTATATTAATATTCTCACATAAAATAATAAAACATTGTAAACAACACTTTTTTTGTATGTATATATACAATGTATTTAGCTGTAACATTTATAGTGGAAATAATTAACAAGATCTTAGTGTATTTTATAATTCTTACATTAATAATTAGTAGTAAGTAAATATTTATATCTACAATATAAATATTATAATTAATAACAATGCTTATATCAGTCCTGGTTAATAATATATATTTTTCATTATTTGTATAAAGATCACTCATTATTAAGGTATATTAAATACCATGGTGTGATCATGTTGATTTTCTTTAAAAATCTTTGGTATGGAAAGTGCAAGACTTGTTTGAGTTCGTAAAGATATACAGTATAGTGTAAGGAAGATAGAAACGAGAAGTTAAAAGGAAGATATGAGGGAGAATTAGGATTAAATAAAATAGATTATAGTAGGCAGAGTAATCTAAATTTCCCACCTAGCTGCCCTCTACCAGGTGAAATATGGTCATGCTTGCCAACATTGTAAATAAAACATATGCAGGTGTTGTTTAAAAGGTCAAAATTATATCAAAGCAGCGAGCATCACCATTATCAATAATAGGTAGCAGCATCATATGGACTAGAAGATTTTTAACTTGTACCGGATAAAACTTCTTGAGTCGCATCATTGAATGTAATGAACCATATATCCTGTGTTAAGTACCAGAAACATGCATTCCAACTAAAGTTTTCATAAATTATAACACCCAATAAGCACTCTATTTACAGTAAGTTTAAAAGTGTGTATAAATAATGTTAACAATGTGGTTATTTTTTATGTACATTGTTATTATTATTATTTTAGTTATTTCGATCCACAAGGACAAATAAAGAGTTTCATCAATTGCAATCATTTAGTTTTCCATATTGCTATAGTACAATTATTTGTAATGAACTTGTTTCTGTATGTAACACTACTTGTAATATTTATTTTTGAAAATGATGCATTTTCAAAAGAAAATATTCAGGTTTACTCATACATATATGAATTTCGCCATCATCACCATTAAATGGTAAATATGTTATTTGAAACAAACATATAACACATACATATATGAATTTATAACCTAATTAACAAAATTTTTTTTCTGATTGTGTGTTAATGCTGCACCACCATTTATATGCTTGCAAGTGTATTCTAAGCAAGCATTATATGCTCCCTTTGATTTGTACCCAAAAATCGACTCTGGCCTGGGTTGGCAACAAACTTTGACAAGCACTCGCATCTCAACTCATGCCAAAGACTGTTTGTGTGCTTGAGTTTTTCTAGCTAGGAAGCTTCCCTAGTTTTGGCAAGCTTATAAATGTAAGAAGTAATGCCTGATACTAGATACAGGTAAACGCCACGATTATGAATTCGATTCCCGCTCGGGGTATTCAATTATTGGAGATCCTCGCTCTGGTCAAAAGTCGCTTGAAAGTGGGCAATGCACTGTTTTAACATTAAGCGCATATATATATATATATATATATATATATATATATATATATATATATATATATATTATATATATATATATATATATATATATATATATATATATATATATATATATATATATATATATATATATATATATATATATATATATATATATATATATATATATATATATATATATATATATATATATATATATACATATATATATATATATATATATATACATATATATATATATATATATATATATATATATATATATATATATATATATATATATATATATATATATATATATATATATATATATATATATATATATATATATATATAACATGTCATTCTCTTTCATTAAATTTCTATAATGTATGATTTCCAGTGCACAATGTGCCGCAACGTGAAGCCTTCTCTGGGCGAGGATATATTCAAGTTGCAAGACGGCGCCAGCGCGCTGCCCGCCGAGGATGTCTGTGGTACGGGTTTTTTAATGTTACCTATACCTATTCTAATGAGTATACGGATCGCATTCGTTTCCGAGTCACTGATTGACGAGATTTAACGTTTAATAATCCATGCACACGAAATCCCGGGCTACGACTTGCACATAACAAGAATAAAATTTATTTATATTGAATGTTAAATTTTTGTATGTACTTATATATCTCAAAACAAAACATACTTTATCGATATCGATATATAATATATTGAATATTTGTTCCCTACATATTCACAGAAGCAGAAGCAGTGGCGGAGCGGCTGAAGCCACTCAGGATATCATCTCCGCAGGGGCAGGCCGGCGCCTCCGCGGTCGTCAAGTGGGCTTGCGCGGTCAGTCTGTGTGTGCGGTGTGTGCGGGGTGTGCGGGGTGTGCGTGCGTGCGTGCGTGCGTGCGTGCGATACAGATAGGAGCCGATACCGCAAGTATTGATCGACGTATTGTGTGTTTACAGACGTGCACGTACGAGAACTGGCCGCGCGCCAGCAAGTGCGCCATGTGCGGCGCTGCGCCGGCCGCCTCCTCCGTGCGGCCTCCCGCCGACGAGAGCGCGGCGGCGGAGGCGGCGGAGGCGGCAGCGGCGGCGGCGGAGGCGGCCGAGTGCGGCGCGAGGCGCAAGAGGCGCAACCACCCCGACTGGCTGTGGCTGCAGGCCTGCATGGGTACGTGCGCCTCCCGCGCTGTACTACTCACGAGAATAGTCCGCGGACTTATGTGTGGAGGCAGACATTAATACGTATTTTTAAGCTTTCACTAGAATCACAAATCCCAAACACTCCTCCACGTTCCTCTCCTTGCAATGCAATATGCGACAATGAATCTATGGAATGCTAAGACATTATATGTAAGGCAGGTATTATACTGACTGACTTACAGAGGCAGCCGGTGATGACCGCTCGTTGCGTCGTCAGTTGAACTTTGTCTGACGTGATGTGGTTTTTTAGATGTGGCTATTTACTACACATCAGTAATTTGCCAAACTGGTCTTGAAAATCGAAATCGAAATACATTTTTATGTTTAAACGTCTCGGCAGGCGTGGTGGAGGACGACCTGCGCTGCGTGGAGGCCTATCTAGCGGCCGGCGGGGATCCCGCGCGCGCCCTGCAGCCCCACGAGCTGCCGCTCCTCGACCGCGCCTCCGCCTTCGACGCCGGACACACGCTCGTGCACCTCGCCATCCGCTTCCGCCGCCAGCGCATCCTGTCCGCCCTGCTCGCGCGCATCTCCGGCCCGCCCGCCCTCAAGCGCGCGCCCTCGCACGTGGCGCCCGACCTGGCCGCCGCCATCCGCCGCCAGCTGGCCGCCGGCGTGCGCGCCGCGCCCGGCCCCTTCCCCTGCCGCTACCTGGACGACGCGGGCTCCTTCACGCTGCCCGCCGAGCTGGACGACCTGCCGCCCGCCGTGCGCGACACGCTGCTGGCCGAGCTGCTGGACCGAGACGCGGCGCGCGCGCTGGCCGCCGAGCCCGCGCTGGCGCTGGCCGAGGCGCTGGGCGCGCGCCTGCAGCCGCTGTGGAACCGCTCGGCCGGCGACTGCCTGCCCGACGCGCTGTGCCAGGCCGCCTACGGGGTGGCCGACCGCGGCAACCTGCTGCGCGCCGCGCTGGCCGACGCGCTGCGCACGCGCGCCACCGCCGCCGCGCTGTACGCGCGCTGGGCCGCCTGGGAGCGCCTGCAGGCCGCCGCGCTGCACTACGCGCCCGAGGAGGCGCAGCTGCGCGCCGAGTGGGCGCGCCTGGCCGCCGCCGCCGCGCGCCCCGGCGCCGCGCTGCGCCAGCTGCACGTGTTCGCGCTGGCGCACGTGCTGCGCCGCCCCGTGCTGGTGTACGGCGCGGACGTGGTGGACTCCTTCCGCGGCGAGGCGCTCGGCTACGCGCGCTTCCGCGGCGTGTACCTGCCGCTGCTGTGGGAGCCCGCCTTCTGCTCGGACGCGCCGCTGTGCCTGGCCTACACGCGCGGCCACTTCAGCGCGCTGGTGCCGGTGGCGCCGCGCGCGGGCGGGCGCGCGCCGGCGCTGCCGCTGACGGACGCGGCCGGCAAGCTGCTGCCGGTGCACTTCCTGTCGGCGGCGGAGCTGGCGGACGAGGAGGCGCAGGTGCGGCGCTGGCTGCGCGTGGTGGCGTGCGGCGCGGTGCTGGCGGCGGCCACGCGCCCGGCGCCGCGCCCGCTGCTGCAGGCGCAGATGCTGGAGGAGTGGCTCAACTACTACCGGCGGCTGGCGCAGCAGACGCGCGGCCCCTTCCCGCCGCGGCTGCGCCCGCACGCGCCCGCACTCGCGCCCGCACACGCAGACTACTCCAGCGACGCGGACACGGACGACGAGTAGTACACGCGCAGACACACACATACACACACGCATACAAAACGAAGGTCAAATTTACAACAGTCTACTTATATCATTATTTATTAATATTTCAGAAATATAAGATTTTTATTTCTTAATTTTATATTCTTTTAAATTAATATTTAGCTGATTGCTTACTTCAGTGCAATATAATTGAAACATTCAAGCATATTTTATTGATATGTCTCATCGTCAGTAAGTAAAGTTACAATATACAAATAGTGTATACAACGTTTACTATCCGTCAATATTGTCTCAAGTTATATCGAAATTTGATGTTACCTTTAAGGTATCTTGATGGTTTAAAGTAAGTGTCAAAAGTTGATATGAAGCGACGCGTCCGTCTGCGTCGGCGGCGGGGACGGTGACGTCGTCAGCGTCGTGACGGTGACGTGACGTCGTCAGCGTCGTGACGGTGACGGTGACGTCGTCAGCGTCGTGACGGTGACGGTGACGTCGTCAGCGTCGTGACGGTCCTTGTAAAGTGACGGTATTCGCTTTGCTCTGTGTCGACAATGTAAAATCTCTACTAATGTGATAATTGCTCATTTTTTCTATGAATTGGGAATATTATCTTCCTGTAGTGAGCTAGATGTATGTAAAATAAACATTTGGAATTGGACCTTAACTTAGTATTCGGCCCGCGGGTTTACTTATAATTAATTTGGTTGTTTTATTCTATTTGTAACCAAAATAATAATAACTAGATTTAAATCAGACCTACACAAACCCATTTTCCCTTTTATATATAAATATATATATATATTCAGAGCAGGCTCATTAACATGATGTTATAAAGTTATTATTTATATAATAATTTGTAACTGACTTTTATTATGCTATGCGAGCATTCAATTCTAGTCAACGAAATCGATTTATTCAGGAACTTATCTTATTTCATCTTTGGTTATAATTGAATTCTCAAATGGAGCTGAAATTGCTTATTGAGTGATGTGTTACAAAAATTGTTGTGTGGTTTAAGTATTTTTATGTGGAACCAATGACTGTATATCTGGAGAAGTATCTGTGAAACACTTTGACAAGCTGTCCTATTAAATACAATTACTAAATCGCCAATTTGTAAAATATTATGAATGATCACCAGAATTGTTATGATTTTTTGTATGTTCCGCAAATAGACACCACATTGCTTTCATGCTGTGTGAAGATACAGTGAGGACTTGTATCATATTGATTATTAATTTGTTATTAGCAAACTTCTTGATGTGGTAGTGATATATTTTTGTATTTTTTTTACCTCTAATAGTTACTATTATTTATTAATATTAATTTTGTCATATATGTTCCCAAATACATTTAATTATTTAAATTTTTTTCTATATTCCTTCAATATGTAGTAGTTGATTTTCAGTATATATTTAAAATTCATGACAAAATATCGCTTTTATTCATCACTCGCCATGCGCCATGTAGTGGTCATCATATTATATGTAGTAACTTTTTGTAGCTCATTTTCTAACCACATACTCCCAAATAACACTTTGCAACGTATGTATACCTTAACTAACGGTTTAAACGGTAAAATAACAAATAATTATAGATAGTAACTATTCAATGCGAAACTAAACTAATGTAGCTAATAATGAGAGCAGACTTAATATCTCTTTACAATTTACAGTTACCAAGCTATTCATATTTCAGTTTTGTTCTTGTTAACGGACACTTTAGAGGGTGTCATTTGTTGTCCCTTTCTAGCGTATGCATTTGTCTCTTTCGCCTTTCGGCTTAGTTGCAAAGTGTCTACTTAAACATGTTCAATACACAGCGCAAGTTAGAACTATATCACACTAACTCCACATATAGTGTAAAGCTACTTTGTATGTAAATGCTTGAATGATTAATGTGACATGGTACTTCCAGCTAAAGGGAGAGATGGAATAAATTATAAGGAGAGAGTCTATTACATATTTTACGATATTGTACAGAGAGTATAAGGTTCTAATATTTATTGTGTTCTCGGTTATGTAAATATATGAAATCGATTTGTGTATAATGATCCTAGATGTATAGATCGCTGATAGTGCATAGGAGACGCCTCCCTAACGAAATTATTGTTTACCGACTGGGAATATGGTGAGAATCATATTTACTTCATTTACAGATTTTAATTCACTTATGTTATTATTGTAAGTTCTCATAGGAAATAATTACACTCTTACTGAATTTATCAATTTGTCGTCGTCGTGTTTGACAAGCAGTTTGACAAGTCATTGCTGAGTAACAATACTTGCTTACATTGTGTATGGTTCTCACAGACCTCCAGTTGAAAAATATTAAATTAATTTAAATAGTACACATATTATGGCAATAGTTTAAGCACCCTCCTAATTTTCTCCACCCCGAGTTTTTTTCCTAAATTGTATATAAGTTGTGGATTTTTCCCGCTGTTATTTAAGTGGTTTTATTTTGTTTAACAAACACGTACAATTTATTTTAAAATTATGTACCTATATACCTACGGAAATTAATCAATAAAGCACTTATTTTATGAAGCGTTCATATTTGTTTTTTTTTAACACCTTCGTCACTTATATTTTTGGTAATGGTATTACTATAGAATAACATTGGGAGTCAGTTGAGGACACGTTATTCGTGAATATATAAAATTATTTAAATATTCTTGATATGGCTGATCTGTATGATCACACATAACGCGACTTTGGGTTTCGAGCTTCGCGGGTCGCCGCCTACAGTTGATGGATCGTCGTCTTCGAGTTTGTCGATGTCGAAGAGGCAGAGGGAACCGTAGGCTGAAGGAACCTAATCCTAAGACATATCTTAAGAATCTTTTTTTGAAGATTAACAAGATCACTTGTAACTTGTTGAAAAACAATTAATACATACATACAATAAAAAAATCATAGTAAGTACTAAGTATGTACTTATATTGGATTTATGTCCGACTAAGCAAAATATAGTTATCGTTAGTAAACATATTGACCCCACAAAAGAGTCCGGTAATAAGAAGCGTCTTAAGAGACTGTAAGGCCTTCACCACTGTCCACCATCCAGTCGTGATAAGAAACCGAACGTATTCTATACAGTGAGCAGTGACTAGTGACCGGTGACGTCGCGATTCCGAACGCACGCGCGCCGCGAGCCGCTACCGCCAGCGCCACTGACAGATGTGGCGGCGCTCTGCTCGCCCTGCTTGCCCTGCGGCCTGAGGCTGTACCCGGTGCCGTGCCCCTTGACGTTTAAATGAGTGTTCAGTTTCATCGCCGGTCTATATTATATTAAATCAGTGTTCACGTAAAAATATCAAAATTTAAGTTTGTGATGAAGTTTAGAAACGTTAGCTACTATAGTGTGGAGAACAAGTAACTCCGTCAAGATGGGTGAGTGCCGGTATTTTATTGCTGTTTTTCATTATTTCATCTTTACTATAGTGTTTTTTAAGCTCAGAAAAATTATAGTGTTATAGTGCGATAAGTTCTATATATTTATAATTTAAATCGGAATATATTTTAGTTTCCTAACAGTACTTCTTTAATGTATCGCCGCGTCTTGTTTTGTTGAAAATATCGATTTTGTGTCGATATTTTCAACGTGTAATAGTGTGTCCAAAAAGTGAAGAAGGGAAATAATTATTCCATATCTATTTTTTTTATTACTTATCTATCTTTAATATAATCTTTTTCCAATATGTTTATAATAAACATGCACCCATTGATGATAATTAACAAGTAACATACATCATAGTTAGCCGGGCCTCACTAAGTGATTTTATTAGTGTGTTAGTGTCAAATGGACATATCAGTGTCTATTCATATACACATGTAGCCTATTATAATACAGACAGACATATTTCACTAATGAGAATGCCCTTGAGATGCTGCCACTAGGTAGATAATTACATACTATAGTTGTATTTACATGTGCTATTCATGATTTTTTAACTTATACTACTCATCATTAGGAACAAATAACTTAAATTTAGTAATAATAGGTCTATGTTGTTTTAATAATAATCCATGCCTGTTAATATTAGAACTATAAAATTACAAAATAAAATATTTCATTCCAATTTAAAATGAATTTACCTGAACTATGAACTATATCAGAATTTTAATATGAAATTAAATATATCATTAACATTATATAAATATCACAATCTTTACATCAGCTATGCAACTATAATCCAGTGTCCTTTTATCAATTTGTCCTCAAATATGATAATATCTTTTATATTTTGATTATGAAACTCAGTAGATAATTATTTTATAGATACATACATATAAGGAACACTGAATAATTTTATTATATATAATAAATAATAATATATAATAATATCTTCTCCCTTCTATCTGTATGTTTATGATTTGCCACTCTATCGTCAGGGCAGTTTAAATTAATTGCCCGAAGTTATTAAAGCCTTAAATATTGATCTGACTGCTATTCAAACTTGGGTTGAATTTTTCGGTTTACCACAAAATTCAAAGGCTATCAATAGGTACTAACAAACTAATAAGACAGAAATTATACTTGGATGTAATCCCTACGATTCTATACTCATGATGGACAATTGCCTAATGTGGTAAGATTAAGAAGCAAGCAGATATATGATCAGATAGTGACATACCATTAGCAGAGTGTGTCTAGCCAATTATCTGCCTGATATTTGGTTGTCAGGCATACAGGTCCATCCTGTCGGTGGGAGTGGTGACAAAAATTTTAACTGGAGGCTGGAGATAAAGCGACCCAGGATATTATAAAATGTCTTTGCGTCAGATATTCTCGGGTCACATTGGTTTCAATTTAATTTCAATTTATATAGCAATTATTTACAATAACAGCACTTTATTACAATACACATTTAAGGTTTACATAACAAATTTTGAGCAAGAAAATCACTTGAATGTTGTATTTTGAAACTTTTGCTTTGTAGTCATGCTTCTATGAAGGAGAAATGGAGAAGCTACTTCAAGGACCTGCTGAACACTCAGCACTCTTGTGGTCTTCCTCCTAAATTACCTTCTAGCCTGGAACTTGTTGCTTCAATAACCCTTGACGAAACTCTTAATTGTCTTCGACGCATGAAGAACGGAAAAGCGGTAGGACTTGACAACACCTCGATCGAGGCGTGGAAATGATTTATATAAGTTATAGGGACATTAAGATTATGAGCCACACCATGAAGCTCTTGTTTATAAGTCATAGTCACAGTAACAGTGCAGTGCAATGCGCGAGGCGCGGCATTACGCCGCCATAGCTCACATGTAGGTCACTCGACTAATTAATGCTAATTCCTTCTACTGCAGCTGCAACTATCTGCCACAGGACTATGGTTACTTACTACAAGTAGTCCCAGTAGTAGTATTATTATATTAGTAGTGTAGTGCTAGTAGTGGTATAAGTAATACAAAGTGAAAACAAAAGTTCTATTATTTGCGTGCTTATTACGTTATGTGTAGTCCACTACAGAAAAAGCTACGCAAGTAGTTTTCATGGTTTACTTTGTTTGCACATTTTTTTTTTCAAATTGCATACCTATTGTCAAGTATACTATAGGTGTACATATAGGTGTGCGTGTATGTGAAATGGTAGGTAATTATCGCTTCAAGAACGAACAACGTTACGTTGCTAGGTGATAAAACTTTATCAGTTTCGCGATGTAAATAATGCCTCCGCGAGTGCCAATTGACTTACTCTTTGAAAATTCGTTAAAATGTGTTTTAATAAAATCAAATTGCAAATATCTCGTGCATATATTGTGAATAGGAGTATATAATATAGTAAATGATAACTATATTTAATAGCTATATTATTGTTATAAAATAACTATATTTTTCTCAAAAATATACGAAATAAATTCCATTAATTTCACGATTATCAGATATAGTTGCGTGTGTCGCATAGAAGTGTGTTTGTTATGCCATGTTTAAAACTATTCTTCAAAGAAAATAATATGATCAAGAATGGCATTGAATGAACATTCTGTTTATTGTTATCACATAAACATGTGTGAATTAAAAAAAGAACTAACGGCGGTGGCGGTGGCGGTGGCGGTGGCGGTGGCGTCGCGGTGGCGGTGGCTGGTGTACAGAGCAGATAATATCGATTGTATCGCGTTCGCAATTCGCAGGGCTTCGCCATCGTACAAATTCCCCTCTATTTTCGCCATTGGATTATTTTGGGGTGAAAAGATCGCACGTTTTATTGGATTATTATAAGCTGCGGGGTCGTGGGGCCGTGAATGTCGTCGACTGTGCTACTGTTGCCTGCCGCCCTCGGCCCGCCACACCAACTTATATCATTACCTACACGTGAGAGCAACAAACTCACAAAATTATACGGCTTCCGATTATATTTTATCGCTAATATTCATTCGCAAATAGCTCATTCAAGCGCTTGTTATTGTACCGTACTTCACAACGACTCATCAAATGGCTAACCACATTTTAATCAGACTGTTAGGCGCCAACGCTAGTTCAGATTTGCGCATGTTTCATATAATTAAAATTAAAAGAAATTATGACAAGAGGTAAAGGAAGTCGCTGTGCGTTTATGTGTTATAATCGTCTAGCTGACAAAGCCTTTGAGATTAAAGTATAAACAATTTAAAGTTAACTGTAGCTTACAGTATACGTAGGACGTACCTAGGTGTCGCCCGTAAGACACACGCATTGTTTCGCGTGTAAATCTCCTTAATTAAATCTGCTTAGCTGAAGTGGAAAACTATATGTCGCGTGACTATCTCTTGGTAGAGCCCTAGAACTGCAAGCGAATATTTAAGCTTAAGTTTTTGTGTAGCTATAGCAATAGCATGCCACTTTGCAACCCCTAATTGGCTCCTCTGCGACAGCTAAGGGGAGCAAGTGGTTAAATTGTTAATTTATTTAGAACTTATGCGTGCGTTGTACGAACGTTTTTTTACGTTACAGATAATAGGCGAAATATTCAGTTCTTGTTCTCGATGTGTTCTCCACTTCCGGTCCAATGAG
Source organism: Dione juno (assembly GCA_037127375.1). NCBI lineage: Eukaryota > Metazoa > Arthropoda > Insecta > Lepidoptera > Nymphalidae > Dione > Dione juno. The sequence goes on along the minus strand of JAXRJS010000081.1, from coordinate 109,857 downwards.
TTGATACATGATCCATGATGATGCAGTTAGACACTGTCGTGAAATATAGAAGAGTATGTAACATTGTATGAAGTTTGTGTAACATTTGTTCTGGTAGTAGGCCTATTGCTCTCTCGCCTGAGCCGTCGCAGCAGGACCTTAGTCCGCGCGTGCCACTGGGCGCTTCGCCGCTGTACACACTCGTCTAATGCTGGAATCACCGTTAGAGGTCACTTCACTACTCTACGAAGTGGTAGTCCTTGCTTGTGTGTAGATGAGCGCTAGTAAACTACTAGGAATTTATATTACAACAACTGACGAATTAATCGGTCTATTCGCTAAGATTAGTTGAGTTGGAAGCGATTTGAGTAACTATATAGTGGAGTAACTATTAGTTCACAATGAAGGCTTAAGTCGATCCTAGAGAATACCGCAAAACGAATGTCAGTTGTTACAATAGTAGATACATACTAGATAGTGCAAAATGAGAGTATATTTACTTATTTGACACCCTATTTAATATACACAGGCTTTACAGGCAGGCCCTTCATTATCATTATTATAATATAATTATAAGGTAATTATGACTGATTAGTACATATCCATATCCCGTGTACGCGTAGCAAGGCGTGGGCTGGCGGGCGCTGGCGCGGCACGGTGTCGGGTGTCGGGTGACGGGTGACGGGTGACGGGTGTCGAATGAGCCGTGTATTGTTACATTGTAAGCTCCTACCGCCTACACGTACGTCGCTTCGGGAAGAAGGGCTTGCCGATATTTAATTGCATATATTTTAATTTAATAGCCATATTATTATAAACTTTATTTATATTTATATTTATAAATAGGTTAACTAGAGGTTGCAATTTACAATGCGACAATCTTACGACGATACCCGCTCCCTAGGCTCGGTAGGACGCTATAAATAATTTTTAATATACTTTTAAGAAAACCTATAAAAATGTACGTGATAGGATTTTTGATGTTTAAATAAATACGTTTTCTAAAAAATATATTTTTATTCTTGGTGTGTGTAGTAATATCTTAAAAATAATTTGTATTTATAAATAATCAAGTTAGTTAAGTATTGCTTGGTAGTAAAATGTCGAGCAATGTCGCAAAATATGTTCTTTTTTACAGATGTCAATAATAAATATATAGATAGAAATAAAAATATAGATTTCTAAAAAATAATAATAAAAAAGTTTAAATCATCGGCATTCGAGCCGACCAGTAAGACTGGCGCCTGGCGGTACTTTCTCAAATGATTACTTATCAACATGCATTCACTTGTCGCGCGCGGCCTGCTCATTGTCGCTTGGAAATGATGTCGCAATTGGAATGCTTCTTTGGTAATATTACATTCGAACATAAACGTGAGCTCGCTGTCCACCTCCAACTCGCACGTACTCTTATATTATTTGTATTTTGCCATAAACCCGGCATGTACACACACTAGTAGTACCTGCCTACTATAATGATAACGAAATCTGAAACTTGTTAAGCTATTTTAGAGCAGTTTTGTATTATGATAGTGCTTAAATATGCATTCGATTTTAGTTAAATTGCAAATTACTATATTAATTAAAATCCACATACATGCATATACGAGTTACACAATATGACACCCAAGATGTGTTGTATGTTAGTGCCGTTGTAATTTGCGAATTGTGTAAGAATATTAAATGACATCACTGACGCAACCGTTAAGTAACTTTGGCTTACCTTATGGCTTAAAGGATTGAGCTGGCAGAGAAGAGCTAAAGCCGAAACTCTTGGAGAGGCACATGTCCAGCGGCGGACGAAGAAGAGCTGATGATTATATTGCTCAATATAATCATGACGGGTGTCTTTAAAAGTAAAACCATTCTGAAGATGCCTAAGTAAGATGCCGATAATAATAAATTTTATAATAATAAATTATAAAGTCACTTCTGATTCCTTTTTAAAATTACAATGAAGCTGACGATAATATTAATATATCACATAAATACAATGCAAACTAAAATGTAATTAAATTATAAATCTAAAACTAGTGAAGATATACTTTTATAATTTATAAATATTTTTAACCTAAATGTTATCATATCGATGACATGAAATTTATATTGATCGCAAAACATAACAAGTATGTTGTAAGCTAGAACAATTGCTGAAAACTGCTCTCTAATAAGTAATAACTCCTTGTCTACGTACCTACTATGTAGCAATAGACTCGCTTATATACTCGTAACTTCCGCGTTATGTAGGTAGTTCATTTTGAACGTAATAGAAGATTTATCGGTCATTGGAACCCAGTTGTGTACAGCTGGCAGTGGGTTGGGCTTCAGGGCTTCTCAAACACCTCGACTACAAAAAAACTAAAATACATTGTAACATAGCATTAAATTTAAATATGTAATTTAGATTCACGATTCTGTCCATTGATGTATACGTAAGTACTTTTTGTATCATCAGTCCCACCGGGAACGAAACATTATTTAAATACATATTTGATTAACAAATAATACAAAGATTGCTTTGCAGTTTTAGTAATGCCACAGCGAAATCTTATTTCTATGATATTTGTGTATGCTTTAAAATATTCATATTAGTTATTTTGTATGCGGGCTGAATTTTAATGTCCACTTTGTTGATGAGTCAGTTAGTATGTTAACGAATTCAATAAATAGGTGAAGGCAAGCTGGTGACCGCCCTAGCATTCCGGTTGCGCGTCTATAAAGCTATTAAGTTGGAACACTCCTTCTATTACATAAGTCAGATATTTATATTACTTGCGTCATATATATATATATATATATATATATATATATATATATATATATATATATATATATATATATATATATATATATATATATATATATATATATATTTATATCTTTCACAGTGATAGTCACTTAACAGAGAGACAGGCAGACACACGGACAGAGAGTGCTGTGACAAAGCACTTATTCTTATATATTTATCGCCTTCGCCAATCATTCTGCCATTTGCAAAGTTACCGCCGACACAATCATTTCTAAAAATATACCAAATAAAACACCGTGTTTTCGTCTTAAATCGACAAGCTATTGCTTAAACCGATTAATATTATAGATTAGTTCTAGCATAAAATCGGTCATGCTCTGCTTATTGTGTAGCTGCGTGGGCGCACAATAGCGACCGCGTTAATATCTGTTAATCTGTTCATTCTGTATTTTGTTAAATGTGCGAGTTTAGTGTAGCTTTGCATATTAGGTAGGTAAGCGTTTTCCTTCTGGCATAGCGTAAGTTTCGTTACGTCTTTAATTTATTTTACTACGTTTTAATTTAATATGAAATGCCAAAGAAAAATGTATTTTATTTAGTAAAAGTAGTTTTAAGGTTTTTAAATCCATAAAACAATCATTAAAATTGTTAGAATATTGTAAAAATAATAACATTTGTAATGGATTTGTAAGTTATAAATATGGGTCGTGACGGTCGTAGGTTCGATTCCCTCTCTGGGAAAATATATTATATTAATTTTACAATATATTTATTTTTTTATTAAACAAAGCGCGACGTTGATTTCTGCCACTCAATATGCAATGTCCAAAAAAAATATTCTCTCTGCCTACTCTGCTATGTGCGGGATACGGCATGGAACTAAAAATATATACATGACATCTGATCATCACACAGTCTAGCCGGATGACATTGAATTTTGATGAAAGTAGTCCAATCCAAAATAAATACGCGTAGATGTAGAATGTAATGATGTCAATGTAGCGTCGTAGTTGAGCCTCTATGTGCAGATGTGTAGGTACTGTACCTATAGCAACTATTTATTTAAATACTGTTACAAGCGCGGCCGTAATATTTAATAAAATGTTACCCTAAACGATCCGTTTAGAACAGAAGCTATAGCAAATTTATTACATACATATATTAAATCACCATTTGTTTACAAAACAATTTTCTGGTTTTAGTAAGATTAGTTAAAAAGCATCAGCATCGACAAAATGTAAAAATAATAATTTGAAAGTAAATGATCTAGCAGATACCTACTCTGTAAGAGAAATGAGGTAAAGAAAGTGATTAAAATCTCTTTTGTATTTATAATTGTCAAAGGAATTGCGGTCAAGCGATCATTTGATTTCAAGCGTGAGATTAAGTTTCCTTTTTGGTAGCGTGAAAATGTCTTCAGACACAGTCAGCCAGCCGATGTACTCAGCGCTGTTTCGTCGCTACTATTCAAATACTTACAGTCAAAAGTATGTGTAAACTTACAATAACACACACTTAAATTCAACGATATCTCAATATTTTGGTGAAGACCAACGACTAGTCGCGTGGTAATCTGTCCGTATACCACACTTTACGATAAGATTGTTATCTTCCATAATGTACTAGAAGAAGCCACACGTTTCAAGTTACCCGTGACTTCGATACATTGCGGGCAACATTTGAGCTTTTCTGATATGAGCCTGTACTGAGGTGGCAGTGGACCCGCGCCGCCGCTCCTCCTCGTCCCCTGACGAGGTTTAGATCGGTCCTGAGTCTGACAGATCGCGCTCTGATGGAATTTTGCTGTTTCACAAAATTTATGATAACTGTTAATGGCACACCTTGTAAATATGATATTTACTATTGAACATTTTTTTTGGCTAATCTGGAATATATATTATAATTTTAGCTTACATTAGTTGCAATTTTAGTATATAATCGACATATATAAGATAATCGACAAGTAATAAGTTTTGAGCTGAGAGTATATGAATCGCTAAATTGTTCCGGAGCCGGTCGGCGCTCCCGGAAGCGTCCGTATATAGGGTGACGGTGGGCGACATCCGCTGACAATAACTTACAGGCAGCTATAAAAGTTTATGACTAACTTTATCGACACTACATATATGCTGCGAAAGTGCCTGTGCAAGTGTCACGGCCATCTCTGCAGTATATGAAGTGTATGCTATAAGTAGGTACTTAAAATTATTCAAGTAAACATCAGTATCACAACGTGCATTTGTAAGATGCGTCTTGCAGTTTCGCAACATCAGTAACATCGGTAACAACAGGTTGAGACAGGATGAGCTCCGGTTTCCCGTCGCCGCGCCGGCTCCAGGCTCGCACTCGCGCTCGCACTCGCCTGAAAGTTGCCTGATATTGCGCCTGCTGTCTATCAATCTACCTCACTGACTATCAATCTTATTGCACTTCCTATTGGATTTATTGACTTACCTGTTTACCGTCAATTTTAGTTATTATATAAATGCAGAGACCTTTTATTAAATTAAATGAGAGAATAAAAAAGTATTATTTGTTTAGTAAATCGAAATACCTATTGGTTTATTAATTTTCACAATTATATATTATATATAATTGAGAAGGATAAAATTGATATAATAAATTTCATCATAATTTAATAGTATTGAAATACTTAATTAATAAAATAATTAATCTATCTATATATTATATATATTTTAAAAAGATAATAATATAGTGCTAATGTCTTAATGATTAATAAGTGTTATTTTAGAATTTGCAGATACAGTATCAAAATAAGTACATCGTGACTCGACTCACGATGTATACGAGTACGAGTATCTATAACGTACTGTACTTATTCTTATTAACCTACAGTACAATTTTATATGTGTCGAACTCGTTGCGGGTTGTTTACTAACCCGATGCGTTGTACGAGTATAAGATCTAAAGATGTTTTATTTACAATTAATTGTAATCCGGTCTATTATCAGATTTCGATGGTGTGGACTATGAAGAAATCCTCTCTCAATGCATAGTTGTGCGAAATTTCAGGTTTCTACTATATACTATATTCTATATATACATTTCAATAGAGGCAAAATAAATATTTGATTTGTAATTGGATATGTTTGATCTCGTTTAAGTAAGCCACAGTTACCGCAAGCTTTAGCGGCCCAGTCAGGGTGGACTAAGCGATTACTTTCATTTCCGCCTGTAACAATCTTGTGCAGTCGGGGTACAGGTACCACGCCGTATCGGGAAGTGTCGGCGTACTGCGGACTCGCCTTACATAACTTTCCCGCACTTATTTTCCGGTCAATCTAATAATTATATTTCTCATCGATTCTTATTAATATCATACGCTGTTATATTTAACAGAGATTAGTTGAGCATTGAAGTTCATTATTGTACTTGAATCTTTATAACGTTTATAAAGTTTATTTATTTATATGGCCCACCAACTAGCATCACTTACAGGTGGACTCAACAGAACAATTATCATTACAATAGACAATTTCAAAATTATGCTAAACTTTTGTAACAAAAAAAAATCATAATAAATAACTAAATTAACACAAAAACAACAGTTTTTAAACATTTAATAAAACTATTATAGAAAAATATTAAGCCAAGCAAGAGAGTGAGTTAAGCTTTTGCATATTTTATGTTTAAGTCGTTGTATGGCATCAAAAAACTAATAATGCAAGCTTTGTGTTCTTTTCTCAAGTTTAAACTGAATCTATATTTTGTTTATTATTATAAATATTTATCCACTTTTTACGAAAACTTGTCCAAAATGTAAACAGTAAAAATGCAAAAATATCATAGTATTTTCAACAATCTATGAGTGTGAGAAAAACAGCATTAACTACTTTTAAATTGTTTGTATTTTAGCTGACAATGTTGACTAATGACTACGTAAAATAATATTTACGGTGGTTGCAGTAAATGCACTTTCTCAGGGCGGTCGAACGCGGCCAAGCGTTGCGTCACGTCTCACGTCTCACGTCTCACCGGCCCTTGTGAAGCGCTTTTTGCCCTCGACCCGGGAACTCCAACTTTCCTATGTCTGCTGAGTTTTGTTTCAAAACAACCGGTTCTGGCGGCTTATGGCAAAGCTGACTGAAAAATGAACGCGACGCTTTAAACATTGCAATTCGCAATAAATGTATGTATCATTAAGAAGTTTCTTAAATTTCTTTACAACATATTCGCTTTTTAAGTTTATCCTCTAAAATAAGAAGGTTTTGACAATCAGCACTGAAACTATACAGTGCTGATTCTCAAAACCTTATTTTCACAAGCACTATGCTTGTGTTTATATGTGAAGCAAAAAGCATTTATGATTCTAGGTTCCGGCCTTGGCATAGAATATAATGTAAAAAGAACTCTTAAATGTCAAAATTTGACTTAGCCATTTTTCGCGAAATGCTTTCATGAGTTCAACGGCCATAAATCGTTTTCTGATTCTATATAATGTTATAGGAAGTGAAGCTTTATTTATAGAGTTTGCCGCCTGCCCGCGTCGCTTGCGCACCGCGTACGGCGTGCGCTCGTCAGTGCTAGTTGAGGTGCCGTCGCGACCGGTGCTCCGCGCTCCGTGCTCCGTGCTCCGCGCTCCGTCCACATCGACCCCCGAGTTATCGCGGCTCGCGCTTACGAACATATTGTATCTGTGATAACCACGATATTCACGACTCCGCCAATCGCAGTTAGCTTAAACGTAAACGATAAACTATCAGCTTGCCGCCGATTTGTGCCGAACCGAAATTGAAAATTTTCACGACGCTCGAGCGTCCGGCGAGCGTCGTCCCGGTAGGAAGGGAGTGTTTTCTTTGAGTGAACTAGTTGTGAGGGCCGGTGAAAGATGAGGCCCAAAGAAGAGCTGGATTCGAAGATCCAAACGGGGACTTTCATATTATCCGAGAAAATTGATGACACTAAGTCGAAGAAAAATGAGAAGGAGATGAAAAAAGAAATGAAGAAACTCGAAAAAGAAAAGCAAGAGAGAGAAAAACGCGAGAAGAAAGCTAGAGAAAAAGAAAAGGAGCGTGAAAAGCAAGCAAAAAAAGGTTGGTTTCTATATATTTAAAATACAATAGGTACTGTGAAGCATCTCTTATCAACGTGTTGCGCTATCATGATGTCATCTTGCTCAATTATAGAGGTTACAGCGAGCCCGTATGACGACTCCGTGGCAATCAAATTCTCTCATCATTTTCTCACAGTTCTCACAATTTAAATCTATTATTGTTACTATTACATCATTAGGAACCTTGACAATGCTGCATTTATCAAATATTGTCTTTGTACCGTTTTATCATTCAGATTAAGACAGTAAAGATAAAAGGCGTAAAGTCGAATATTCAGTGTTCTTAGCAATATTCGTTTTAGGAGTTTTAAGCAATACCATCATCATTCGTAATTACTAATTAGTCAATTTAAAAATTCATTTACACAGAATTACTAAAACGAGTTCTGAACCGATTGTAGAGAATAATGACGACGACAAAGTATTTATTGTAATGTATTTATTTCTGCTCCAGTTTAATACGATTATTGGAAGGCTACTTTGCCTTTATTATATACATTGTATAAAAATAGAACCACTTGATTTTTTTTATAACCCACTCTAGACCCATATAATTATATAAACTATCGAATTAGTTTCGTGTGCTCGATAATACGACTGTTCTCAATATGTCATTTGTATTTTACCTAAAGTTAATATTATAACACAAGCGAATGAACTCTGGATTTATAAAAGTAACAAGTTGTGGAGATGCGAGACCTTAATCTTGGTTCACTTTTAAGTTAACTATAAAGAAAACTAATGTACGTCAAAACGTTTTAACCCCTTTAATTAAAGCGCAGTAACGTTTTGCATTGAATATTGACATAGGTATATATATATACATACGAGTATTTACTTAAAGTAGAAGAAGTGATACGCGTGCGCGCGCGCATTTAATTAAATCTTTAAACGATTAGTGACAGTGGTAAAGTCTAATATAAATAATATAAAGCACGATTTACGCATAAATTATCTAAAATACGACTTAAAACGTTAATTATCCATGGAACAAATCGAACGTGCAAACTAAATTTCGACGAGTACAGTAATAAGTGCATCGTATAGTAGTAGTATGTACAGGATCGTTTTCTCTTTCAATTCCTTTTGTAATTGTGTAGGACAGAAGACCCCTGTGCGCTTGCAGTCAGTTAGCGGACCAGGATTTATGCATCGTTTTGCATACAAAAGTTAGCCGTCATGCTCGTTACGCCGTTCGAGAAATTGCCGTCTTGGTCGAGCAGTTGCAGTGCCCCGATGCGAACCACCTTTCGCGTCATCTGACACGCCGCACCCTTTCATTTCCTGCGCCGCGCCGCGTACATCTCGCCTAGCTACTAGCTACTACCTACTACCTACTACCTACTAGCTCCTACCTACTAGCTACTAGCTACTAGCCACTAGCGGCTCACGACTCGCATTTCGACTGTCTCGGCTAACAACAACGTCTTTGTTCTCAATCCCCGTTTTCTTTTACTTATGCGAGTCATTACTGCGGTACAGTCAAAGCTGTTCATTTTTTGAAATTCGTGTTCATTCGTGTCATTTAAAGAAAAATATGGCTTTGTACATTTTACTGCTGTTTGTTCAGCTGTTTTAAAAATATACGAGTAGGTACAGGTATTTAGTTACTAAGATTCGTACGATTTTTTTTCATGTACCTAATACAATTATCCAACGTATAATTTTATTAGGAAATATAAACTTCTGCCGCATGCCCTCTGCCTTTTTTAAAAAAACAAGTATATTTTTCACAATAATATCATTAAATTCAGTTTCTATTGACACTGGTTATTCATTAGGTCTTTTAGAAGACAGTTGGTTATAAAGTGTGATAACAATAAAATATGGCAACCAATGGAAAGTAACTCTATATGGTTAATCTATATATTGTAACGCAAAATACGAATATAACATATTTAAAACACAATAGTGCAATCTAAATAGCTCGAGGCATAATCGACCGATTTCGTGCTCCGAGCGCCTAAGAGTGCTGATTGTGATTGTGTGTAATTTGGTCCGGCGCCGTAACGTAACTAACACGGAACAATACCCATTAGATAAGCACGCTAAAACATTAAGCTACATTGCCTCGCTTCCTATTTACTACGTATTCTAAATATAAAGCGCAATATATAAATAAAGGCGCCTAAGCCTCAACTCAACGGTATGTAGGTACGTGTTTATTACAGTGTCATGTATTGAATCTGCCATTCAGTCACTGAGAGAATGAAAATATTCCTAGGCTGTCCAGTTAGCTCCTGAGTGCTCCTCCTTACCGAGGAGCACCTTGTATTGCTTTATTTTCCACATATTTAATGTTCTGAATGTAAAGATGCATCATATTATTATTGGTACTTTGGACAAACAGATACAAACTTTGTAAGTATGCGAATTGTTTTTGTAGCAGTGAATATAACAGTACATTTTTTGGTCAATGTTGTTGCTAGTTGTTCATCTACAGCGTTATGCTGTTTTTTTATAGGCGACATCATCTATCTAGCCATACCAGTTGAAGTACACACACACACAAGTACTACACAATCACCACAGTTATTAGTATTTTGTATCTATGAGTAAGAGTTGGGTCGCTTGAATCCAAATGAAACTCTTCTGACATTAATAAATATTGATAAAACAATTATACAGTATGGATAAAGACTACTGCTAGACTGAAACTGAAATCTTCTCTTATACTCGTATGACACATTTTTGTGTGTTAACGATAGCGCCGTTAAACGCTACGTACTTGTGTTCCTAATTATGCTAATTATAGTCTACAGTGTCTGGGATTATTTCTTATGGACATTATAATAATTGGACGATTTGCTATTAGTATTATATGAAGAAGTAAACTCCTGACCTGTCCTTCACCCCTGGTATGTGCACACTCGTACGTTGCTCGCAAGCGCTATTCAAGGAGACTAGAAGTGTTAATTGCCGGATGCTCTAATTAGTAGTAGCGGCGGCGTCGACGCAGGTGAGGCTATAGGTAACGACCGTGATTTGTTTTATTTTTAAAATATAGGATTATTATAAGTGTCTTTAAATTTACCTAATCATCGTGGTTATCACTAATTGGAAACCTTACCTTCTCTTTAAGTAAGTAAGTCTGTCCACATCATTGAAATCGTGATTCAAGATTGTTCGATTAAGATATATTTATATTCTTAATTGAGTGACAGTTCATTTCCCATTTCGATTTGTAAGTATCATTTAATTGGCATGATGAGATTGTGATCAAACGTTCGCTTTATACATCCGCTTCACTTTTACGATACTGTCTTACACTTTGATCTGTCTAACACGCGCTCATATAACTATATACTTTCATTCCTTAAGTATACCATATCTAAAGTGGTATAAGCGGTTAGAAGCGATTACATTTGAGAATTCATCACTCATCAAATGTTTTTGAATCTATTTTAGTCTCGGACGTGATGCCTGATATTTATAGATGAAGGGTCGGGGTCTTCTCCTCCAGGTGTATGAGGGAGGGTGACATCCTGTGTCGGCAGATCCTAACCTATTTATAGAGCATTTGTTATTATACTGCGCAATCTCACTCTGTAAACTGTTCTCAACTGTAAACATTCTAGGAATGTCGTAATTTGAATTATCGATACTATCTCTTAATTTAATTACTCCGTAACTAATGAAGTCATTCGTGTACGTAGCGTCTGTTTAAAGTGAATAGTAGGTAGTAAATTATAATAAATATAAATACGAATGAATACATTTGTATTAATAAATTGCTGAGATTTGATGAGGAATTATTTTGCTTTTCATTTAGTACTAAGGAAATGAACTACAAGGGATGTAGTGCTAAATTAAGAGCAGGCTTCGAAAACGACCCAGCGACATTGAGGTGTACTAGCGACATTCATTGGTTACGACATAATTGATATCAAACACGGTCGGACCTCTCGCTCTAATTCCCGATAACACGCGACATCATTTTCGTAATGAATCTTTGCGGTTCTTTCTATATCACATGACGCCATCACACCCTGTTGTACAAATATGAAAGCCTGAAATTATATTTTGCAAATACTTATTTCATTTATAACTGAACTTTCATTTACTGACTTACTTTTAATGTGTTGTTGTTTGTGGCCCGTATTTCAAACTCAAACTTCATTTTGTATATTAATTTATTTGACATAGTTTCCTACAAATCTCAGATCTGCACATTAAATGTAGTTGTAGACTGACATCGATGAAGCGATTGTGAGGTCGTAACCTAATTGTGGCTGTGTGGAGCAATTGTCCAGCAATAATTGCTGGCATTGAAGCTCATTATCTTCGTTAAAGTGTGTTAGGAGCGAGTAATCGCATGATAATGAAAACTATCATTGTACTGACGACATTTTGTAAATACGATTTGGCTGTTCAAAGTATATTATATTAAAGAAAATTACATACACATATTTCTATATCACTTTAAACAAATGTTTTAGATATCGAAAATATTTATGTAATTTGTATATATATTATATACGCTACAAGGAGACTTTTCGTTTATATATTATATACTTATATCGAAAATCTTTTTGTATATATGTACATACACACATTATATTCATATATGTTGTAAACAACTAAACAGCGAAATTGCTAAAAACATAAATAATTTTTATCATTGAACTTCGACGTAATGATAACGTATGCCTTAGTGGTCAGAGTGCGTGGACGGATTCCGAGAGGCCCGGGTTCAAATAGGGCTCCGTTCTAAGTTTTTTTTTTAAATAGTATTCTATCCTCAGGTGTGGATGAACATTTTAAAAATAATAAAAACATTGAATACAACCTTGAAATTTGAAAGTCATAGTTGTAAATATTTCTTTGTGGCTAAACCTTTTATCACAACATGTAACATGTGCAGTCTGCACTCTTACGTGCAATCAATATTTTGATTACGTCAGAACGTCAATTATGCTAATAATTGTTTACTAATGGATCGTTAAACCGATATGTTTATTCTGCGGAACTGCTAGTTGAGCGCGCCTAATTGAAAGGATGACTCATTTCGTATTTTAAACACTAATTTCATGTCATCCATCAAGTGAATGAAGTAGTATATCTGGGAAGTATGTATATATGTAGAGATGGAAGATACGAATTGAACGTGGAAAGGCTTACTGCTGCCGGTAACAGAATGAAAGGTGCCTTAGCTGCATTGGTGAGACGGCGAAACGTAAGTGTAGCTGCACGGTTGGCCGTAAAGTGTACACAATGCGGTTCTGGTGCCAACGCTGTTATATGGCAGTGAAACGTGGGTATTGCAGAAGAAGAATGAAAAAAAGATGAATGCTGTGGCGGTGCGATCTCTTCGGATTATATGCGGAGTCAGCTTAACTGACCGAAACCGCAACGAAGAGATACACAGAATATTAGGTATCAGCGGGGATGTCACAGTAACAATGAAGAAGAACGTGCTCAGGTGGAGAGAGAGACACGTCGAGAGAATGAGTGATGAAAGAATGGTAAAAAGATATATGAAGCAAAAGTGAATGGTAAGAGAGGTAAAGGGAGACCTCGGTTGACCTTCTAAACCACAGTGTCAAAGATACTGGAGGAAGGTCACGTGAAAAACATTAGGACGCCCCGGAGAGCATGTATGAAGAGGTTAATGACAGTGGACGAGGCGAAAGAGGTATGCAGGGACCGCAGCGTTTGGCGCTCCGTTCTTTCTGACGACCCCGCTAGGGATAAAGCGTGAAGATATGTATGTATGTATGTAAATTCATAATTATGTATATACCTATCCCTATTAATATTAGGTCATTTTTCACTTTCTATATTTATTGTGCGCTTAAAAGTATATTTAAAGTATAATACACCGTTTTATATGAACCAATTGTTAAAATACGAACTATATATTATGAAGTCAACAGCGTCTTCAACCAACAGCACCGTGCACAAGTTGCGACTGACTTGACTTGCGACTGCGTCTAGGTGTAAGAGATTCGAGCGTGTCCTCCGCCGTAGACTCGTTAGTGTAGTTATGAGTTTAAGCCGAACATTAAGCGCGTGATCGTGATCGTGATCATTCGGGTAATGGTCATAAAGTGTTGGTCGGAGTGAAGGTCAATGACGTCAAGCAAAGTCACCTTGTTCAATGCACAGTGTAGTGTTCGCTGTTCTCAGCCAGAATGGATTGTTTTTCCAAGATTTTGTCCCCGAGCGAAATAACCGCACTAATTTATTGCCTTTGTCGCGCCACTGAGCTGTACACTGTGCTGTAGTCAATGTTTTATTTTCAGTGGCATGTATAAATTGAGTTCTTTATTATATTTTGTTTACAAAATTGAATAAACTGAACATAATTTTGATTTAATATACAATAAATTACTAAATAATATATATTGTTTTAAATTCATATGTATTAAAACAGTACAATTGTAATCAGATAATAGATAATACGATATCGGGTTATCTAAGTTAACATATCGCGCATAGTTGGGACTAACGCGCTAAGTGATAACGGAACACTTGCTCTTGACAGTATTGCGGTGCACAATTTATGTTAACAGCACGCGAATGATTTCTTTAATTAATAAAATCACGATAACAATTGGTAATTGTACATGATTATTGCTTACAATAAATAATAATATACTTAATGCTGTCCTCATAAAGTATAAATTGAAAAATTGACATTGTTAAATAATAATTGTGAGGTTATTATTGCACTCATCAGTGAGTGCTTTTTGAAACGAGCTTGTTCTCAAATACTACAAAAACGTTCCCTCGTATATTCGGCGGGTTTCCTGGCTTCGGCAAAACGAGTTCTACAAGATATAAGTGAAGACTGATATTAATTAATTAATAGTTGTATATTCTTGTATAATATAAAACAATAAAAAGTAGTGGTTATGCATAATATGTGTTATGAAGTTATATGAATCACCAAAACCTATTGTACAATAAAATATTTATAAATAATAGAAAAGGATATTTTATTGTGTACAATAAAACTTATTGTATAGGTACAATAGGTAGCACCAGTTAAGATTGAATATCTAGGTAAGATATACATACATATATGTACAATAAGTTTTAATGATTCTAGTGTTCAACACTAGGAGTATGTAAATAGGATATCAAAATATGTCAAGAGCACTCACACTTATCTCGAGGTTGTGACTTGTAGTGTCTAATACCCACACATATCAGAGGCGTTTAGTTCTAAACACCTTTTGTCCGTTGACGCGCGACAAACATAAATCTACCAATAATCAACCAACTAATCGTTAGACATGTCACAATTACGTTGACATAAAAACGGAACACAGAAAAATTTAATACTTAAAAGGTATAGCTTGTTAAACTCGACTATTAAGTAACTGCAGTTACCAGCTTGTTTATGTTGCAACTCGACTGAGGTTTGAGACCAAGCTTGCACGTAATCCGTCCTTTGAATTTCGTAGAAGAAACTTTGCACGCTAAAAGTTTCATTTGCCTTGTTCACTTTTATAAATGTTGGCGACCGGTGACTGGTGACAGAGTTCGATTACACGGTATCTCCGGTACAATAATAACAAGCTTTTATTTTACCTTTTTGCTAATCATTGGGTACAAATAACATTTAAATGCATATTATAAAATAAAAGTCACCTTCCGTCCGACCTCGCTATTGTCTCTGCCGGAGGAAGCAGCAAGCGCTCCCCTAGTCTAATTCCTTCGACCTAGAACACCGTGTAGTCTAATTGACCGTCTCTATTAAACTTCCGCGTTTCGTTACTACGGTCTACGGTTGACAAACCGCCGCTTCAAAAAGTGTTGCTCTTTGACATCTAACTAGATATGATATTATTTCATTTTAATTGTATATTAAAATTTACATTTCATCTTAAATTATGTTTATGTTCGAAGGAGTAAAGACCTTAGTTAACTATCCAGAAGGATGTAGGAGTCTCGAAAATATTTATGTTAGCATGTTTGTTCGTGTAATGCTTGCTATATCTGATGTTCGTCAATCACCGCGTTTTCGAGCTCGACGCCGCGCCGCGCCGCGCCGCGCCGCCGCGGGGCCTCGTCTAGTTCACTCCTCTAGTAAGTTTGTCGTGGGGGATGAGTTCAAACATATTAATAGTTGTAATACTGAAAACATTTATACATTTATCCGGGTGACGGTTTCTGGGTACGATGCCCATTCGGGGAGAATGAATTATTTTCATTTTCTTAGCTCCGGCAACAAAACAAAAGCGTGGCGTTGAGTTCCGCCACTCAACAGGCAATGATTCTATGCAAAGCCGTTTCGTCAACGTTGCCGTGTCAGTAAACCGTTTAAAAACGTTAATATGAACAAATTCCTTAACATTAAGTATCTACATATATATATAAAATTGTCGATGATCGCATCAAGTAGGAATAGAAGAGGACCCGAAATTAGTTCTTGTTAAATTTAGCAATGTTAATAAGGAAGTATTTTCGACGTTGGTACATCAACATGTAGGCTGGAAAGAATGTGGAATAAAAATTCAGAGTCGCAAGAAATCGAAGTGTCTATAATTTGTGAAAAATTTAGCTAACATTTAATAGTAGGCACTGTATATTTTGTTCGTTCAAGTGACCTATCGAGCGCAGTGAGAGATTCTAAGACATATATACATATATACGAGTATATATGAAAACGCATGAGTTAAAAATAATCCTTTGAGTCCTGTATACTCGGCAACTCGGCGTGACGCACACTACTAGGTATCTACTGTTATGTTGAAGATTTTAATAAAGCAATATTCTTAGTGTGCTCTCATGTGTGTGTGTGTATGTTCATCCTGCTTTATTAGAACAAGATATGGCGGCGTTTCAAAAAGTGCACTCTTCCGAGAGAATTTAATGAATAGTTAGTGGCCTCTGTCGCTCCCAGCGCTCGTGCGCGTCGTCCGCGTCATCCGCGTCATCCGGGTCAATTGGCCGAGCCGACTTATGTAACCGCTCTCACTGTTTACATCGCTCTTCATCGCCCCCCATCGCCATCGCCATCAATCGCCCGTTACACGCTGCCTTCCAGGAATCACATTTATAATGTCGTAGTATAGCCATTTGTGACTATGAAGTCGCCTCTCATCGCATGAAACTAGTTATTTTATCGTAAATATAAAGCTAGAGGCTTAATATTTACTTACCTATGAGAATAGCTTGATTGTTATCTATCATGCTTATATTCAAACATCTAGATAAATATATATATATATATATATATATATATATATATATATATATATATATATATATATATATATATATATATATATATATATATATATATATATATATATATATATGTGTGTGTGTATATATATTAGAAATGAAGTTCATAATAAATGTTTAAAGAAAGTTTTATCTGTATTTTAGGACTTTCCCAAGTTTGTATAATCGATTGTGTTGTATTGTGACCTTCATCGTATGACGTATTTTTTGTATTATTTAATTTTCCTTACATGAAGTAGGTAGGTAGGTAGGTAACTACGAATGCTAATAATTTTATATTCAGTAATGTAGAATGATGTCATCTTTTTATCTTGTGCAGCTTTGTAGCGCTCGTCAAGCGCCTTCCACACTTACCAGCTCAGCCGATTATTTTGTAAAATTCTATTACTTTCTCTCTTGTTTGATATTTTGATATGATTTAAAATAATTGTGTATTTTACTCGTATTTGGTATATTGGTGAGTTTAACGTTACCAACTGTAATATGTGAATGTAATATTAGGTTTTATTGTATACCAGCTGTTTTCATAAATATCTTCTCTTTACTTCTACATACATTGTAAGGTAAATATTTAGATATGAAAGAAAGTCAGCTTTTATATTTTCTCATTTCTGGCTTTTCTTCCACCTGTCTGAAATTCATTGCTACTGTCAACGGCTGGCGAGACGCCAATATCGAGAATTCTGTAAATTAATTTATTAGTCATTTTTATTTTCACTTTATGTTATTTCCTGGAGTTGGTGCATCATTCCACACCCTTTGCTTCAAGTGACGTGTCATTCTATATGCAGTGACAATATTTAACCATTTTTTAAACAATATAGTTTTATTATAACGGTTTTGTATCAAAAGTTTCCTTATATTACGCTTTTATTATTACTTTAACGTAAAATGTATACAAGGTTGTACAAATGTACAAATGTTTTCCTATAAACGATAAATGTACATAGTGAACGAAACGTACTTTAATTTTTTACATTGTTTGATATAAACTTCTGTTTCCTTGATTTTATATATAGGTACTTACACAATGTTAAATAATATTAAATGTGTATGGCAAAACACGATGTACGTGTTTGTTTGTTTCCAAAATGGGTGTTCGTAGAGCGTAGGATTAACTGTAAACAGTAGTGTTTCCTGCGCGGTGTGCAGGCGTGCGGAAGGCAGGCGAGGAAGCGTCGCGCGTGACCGGCTGTTGCACGTTACCTGCACTCCTGGACCTGCGCTCCACTGACGAGTGACGACACGACAGAGGAAGTGTCTGTGTGTCTGTGTTGACGGGTCTCCTCCGGCAATTCGAGTCGATATTTGTTAACTCATATTGCCTAGTAAATCTAGGGCATGAGCATTCGCGCTAGTTGCTCGAAATCGATTTCCGGTTGTGATGTTGCAGGTAACAGGCAGCATATCCGCCTAGTGACAAATCGTGCACTGTAGATCTTATAAATCAGTTTAGGCACACACAGCTTTAACCTGGGCGGCCTTAAGCACGGGTTTTTTTGTATTATTACTACAGAGAGTAATTACAGTGTCAGACTTTAGAAAACTCTGTGAAATATAGTTTCTTACGTACCAGTCATTAAGCTGACCTATTTTACTAATCACCGTGAATTATACGCGATATTTCAAAACATACAATGTACTAACATTTCTTTTAAAGCACCTCTCTGCCAGTCATAAGAATCAATAATTAATAAACGAGTATTAAATATGAACGTATTTTTAACTTAGCTTATACATATATACATTTGGTAGTAGATTGTCTCCAAATTGAAGTGGGAAAAGAATGATTTTTAAGTACTTTTTATATCCTAGTCTATAGATAGACAGACTAATTATATTATGATATGGAAATTATTTCATTAAATGATTATTCTATATAAATAAGATATACCAAGTTAATAAGCAAGGAACACGAACACCCCCACGATCCAGTAGTTCCACCGTCCACCAGTTATAAAATAGGCTATAGTATTTCTATACCTACGAAACTAATTAATATATTGTCTTGTATGTAAATACCTGTAGTTACTTTCATACACAACGAATGCATACGACCGAAAACTAAAGTTATTCAACTTATATAAGTGGTACCTCGTTGATCTACGTTGACTTATGAAGTGAGAACTTGCAGTATATATAAAGTTTAAGATTTTTCCGATGTTTTCCATCGGAAAAATCTTAATTTATAAGTTATTAAGTCAAGTCACAAAAAGAAACCATTGCAAACATATTTCTGTCGTTAATTTTCATACAAAATGAGTGCATATGACCGCAAATATAAGTTAGTCGATTTTTATAAACTGCACCTTTACGTAATCATGATATTGGAACCCTCAATGGGCGAGTATCACTCGTAATTGACCGATATTTGTGTCGTCGTGGCGCAGTGACAGAGAACTTAACACGCTATGTTTCGAACATTGCTGTATGCGGGATACTGCGTGAAGCTATTTATTTATTTTATTTATCTACAATAAAATACTCCTTGGCATTGCTCTTCACTCATTTACTTCAATTATTCACTTGTTCACTGCAATATCACCTATATTGAACGGTTATAACATACATATACATATACATATAGGTACTTGTTTTACTTATTACCAAGAATATGCGACGCGACGTCTGTGCTGCATTTCAAATTCGCTGAGGTACTTATGCATCTTATACTGCGTACGTTCGTATTAGTAACACTGTTAGTGTTAGTTTAAAACGAGTAGGTACTATTAGTATGTGCTACAACTTAAATGATCTTGTCCAACACTAATGATGTAATCGTGATGGCATTAATCAACAGCCGTTCTCGTGTTTTATAGCTGTTTCCGTGCGTTTTATGGGATGGCCGACTTTATTAATGGGGACGCTCTCCCATGAAAGGAATCGTGCGCAGACGCGACGTTGTAAAATGCATTATACGCATTAACACGCTGATTTAAGATCAATGGGTTTATCTTAACTGAACTAAAGCTTTCTTTGTACTTTACTCAGGTTCAAGCTTATTAAATATTTTTAGTATTATCAATTATGTAAATAAATTAAACTAGAAAATGGAAACAATTCCAGCATTTTTTGATTTCCATGTTTTTGTAATCTCCATATACTCATAGAGATGCTAACAACACACATATAATAATTTCGACGTAACTCTACAAGAACGTTTACGTTAATTGGCAACGAGCGCTTGGACTGTATGCAAGGTAAGAGTCAGGTTATACTTAAATGTTTAAACGTTTATTAAATATTTGTCACATAATGGCGTAGGGACTCCTCCGTTCTTTTTTCTCTTTTATTTTATGCGGAAGACAATGTATATGGATGATTTAAAAAAAAATATCGGTCAAGTGTGAGTAGTACTCGCGCACCGAGAGCTCTTATTTCATAATTGTCCCTATTCCACTGAGGAAGATACTAGTTTAAAAAAAATAAAACTTAAACAAACTTAAAGTTGCGCTCGTATCCACTCATTCTGTATGAAATGAACTGCAAATATAAGTTTGTAATGATTTCTTTCTGAAATTAAGCTGGACTATTTGGTTTGTAGGAATGTATATCTAAATCTCTTATGTTAATAGTCGTCGGTCATTCGTCCAATTTGTTGGTCGGATTGTTACCATTGAGTCAGTCTCATAGCAACTTGACTTAAATGTTGTTGCGGACTGCGGCGGCGGCGGCGGCGGCGGCCGACGACCCGCGACGTGACTACAGCCGCACTACAGGCCACAGCTGCTCCGGACGCCATTTCGACTTTTGCTTTTATTCACACGCCATTTGCTGGATCTATTTGAATAGAACGGCATGAAGCGGCACGGCCACCTCACTTTACAACTATAACACCAAATAACTACATAACTTTTAAACATTGTATTATATTGACGATAAGTAATAATATTTTATCATATATATTATTCTATCTTATAATTGTTTTGTTCCACTACAATGAATATTTTTGTTTTATTTTTGAGGATTTTAAACATACAACCAAATATTTTTCATTAATTAAATAGTCGGCTGAAAATATATTATTTCAATATTATCGTAAATATCTAGATATATCTAATATAGTTCCATACGTGTCATTATTTCAACGAATCCCATGATAATAGTTGGATATTCTCCAAGCATATACGAGTGTGTGCATATACACTGTGACTGTACTAAATGGATCACCATGTTAATGTTTTGGCTTCGAAAGGAACTCGTCGGTTTTGGATAAACAAACTCCGTATTACTCGTATAGATCCATTTGTTTTTTCGCCCTCGATGTTGAAATTTTGTGTGATATATTTTTGTTTTGTTTGTTGTGTCAATGCTGTGTATTCGTGAGCATTATATACTTGTATATCCGTGATAGCATAAAAAAGAAAGTCAAAACTCGATTATGTATATTATATTATATAAAAAAAACCTCATAAAGCAGGATGCCATCGCAGTGTAGTTGTGTCGTGAGTGTCTCATAATGCACAAACTTTACGCCTTTACACCTGTAACATGCAAAGGTCTACGACAAGCGGAGAGTATGCAAAGGAGACTTAACTTAAGAGTCTGAACGCTTCGTGGCTATATACGCGAAGGTTCGTACATACGTACACTCACCGTAGAAATCTTAGCAGCTCTATTCTCTTGTTGCAGTGCGTAAGTAAACATATATGCCGATATATTTCATCCTAAGAGTGTCAATGAACCTTGTTCAAACTTGAAAGTATATTTATGATTTTTATTAAATTATTTTTATCATAATGCGTAGGTCCTGTCGGTACGATCTCATGAATTCTGAACAGTAGTCCTAATAAAAAAATGACACTTAACTGGTGTGAAAACACAATGTGCAATATGTGGGTACGTATGCAGGAATATATAAATGTTAAAATTTGTTGCGAGTGAATTAACCACCAGCCAGGTAACGTTTAAAAATACTCACCGCACCGCACCGCACACGCACCCGCACCCGCCACGGGATCACTGTATTAAATATATAAATAATCTCCATATAAAGTAGTCGACAAATTTGCAATTTGTAGGTATAAGTAATAAAATCCAGTTGATATTTGACATAGTACATAGGCCAGCGCATAACGTGGCTATATCGTCTCTGGCGACGATAGAAGCGGAGTCGTACATGTCTCTGATATAGGCTTCAGGGATCCCTTTGGATGGTAATGTCCACCAGATAAACCATCACCACCACCACCCAGGCTTTCTGGAAGTTTACAAAAGGTCATCATATCATCCTTTGTAAATAGCGGTAATAGAACTGTGCCGCTCCTGATATAGCATCGTTCCAGCGTTCAAGATACGGTTAAAATGGTCAGTAAGCATTAGCACACCAAAAGAGCCCAACGATTTCCATGCTTCGATTAGAATATCGTCAAGTCCACCCGCTTTGCCGTCCTTCATGCGTCGAAAACAAGTGTTTAAGAATGCTTAGTATATTATATAGTGTATACTAATATGTATTGTGTAGTTATTTATGTAAAAATACTTCACGTATCACTATTTCAAATATAATAGTAGTAAGAGAGACGAGAAGAGAGAGAACGTTGAATACATAGAGGAATAAGTATCAGAAATATTTTTATTTTTTAATGAAACTGATGATTATACTTTATTTATAATGTGCTGTTTATTGTTGTGTCACGTGCCCGGTGTGCCGTAATGTGTGCGTGTCATGATTACAATTACTAAACATTGTACCTCTACATACATGGTATGTACATACATATGTATGTGGCTAATGATCGCCGAGTTATATTTGTTGTCATCAAGCTCAATAATCTCATACCAATCTAGCATGAGTCACTCAGACACATGTTGATTCTATTAAAAATCTCGAGACCGCTATACCACGCAAGTCCTTGGATACTCTTACTTCTACGGAATAAGATTAATATAAGTAACTTTGAGACTATCAGATAGTAATCTGGCTATTTCCTTACAAATATACTCGCATATGTTATAAGAGACACGCGAGGCGCTGCGTGACGCCATGCCGCGACTGCCCTTGGCATTATTATCGCTATCGGTGCGCGCGGCAGTGTGGCGGTGTGGCGGTGTGGCGGTGTTGGTGACATCATCGCGTAGTTTCTTATTCACGGTGCGACGTCGCCCCATACTCGCTAGAGAGGGGGTCGCGCTCACCACGTGGGCAGAGACCCTCTTTGGATTATGTTAGGTTGGGGTGTACATGTTATAGCTAGAAAAATATTATTATCGTTTATGCCACTCACTCAGAGTGGAAAGTGTAATTGGTTAATTTCCAAAAATCCTATTACTCCAATCGCTCATATATTTATGAGCAATTAGTTTATAAATATACCTTGTTTTTGTTATCGCAGTCATACCACCTTCACCTCCGTATACAGTTACTGTTTTTGATGAGCCATATAGAAGTTATTTGCTTCGAGCTACCTACACGCGGTATGTGAGTACATTGTTCAAATGTATGAATACAATAACACTTGTCGTTTAAGCGGGAAGGTCACAGTTGATCGGAACGACCGACCGACCGAGCGACCGACCGCCCGCCCCCATCGTAACGGTACCGACTACGGTGCCCGCGCCGCTGATGACTGATCAACAGGTTCACTATAAATAGACCTGCACTTTAATATCCGTTGAGACTTATGTTGTTTACATTACTGCTTTAAATCTATGCTTGTTTACTCGGAGCTAATCGATCGTTGTTAGGTACACAGCACTAGCACCACACCATTACTTATATATGTTATAATGTACATTGTGAATGCAAATATTATTTTAAAGAAAGGTATTATACGTTTGTTGCTATCTATTCCTTCTTTTTATTTTTATTTATTAATATATTTTTTTATTAATATTTTATTTGTAGGAACAAGAAATGTCAAATAAAATTGAATTAGTTAAATTAAAAATTATTAAACTTTTCTTAATTTTGACAATTTTTCAATGATGCTTCTGTAGCTTTAGAATATAAAGCTCTATAATTAAATGTGATGTGTGTCAGCATAATTCTGGTGATTACTAGGATGTGTGTAGAAATGTTTTGCTTTTTTATACAATATTTTAATCCGCATAAACAATTGTATGCATGCAGATGTAGTACAAGCAACATATCACCGACTGGGTGACAAAAGAAAACCTAGCAAGTACATACATACATCAAGGGTTATGTACCTAGATATAATGTTCTTTGTAAGAGTTGATAGTAATTACATTACTAAGGTCCGCTTAGCGCGAATATAGTAATGTTAATCATTTACTTACATTAACGATAATATACTTAAAAGGTATTTATTTCGTAACATTTCAGCGAGCATAATTTGTGAATGGCCTTGAAATATAATATAATGTAAGTACAGTGTACAGTGTATAGTGTATAGTGTACACGTTTGTATCGGCGTGTCCGAGTTACTGCGTTACTGCTTACTGTTGCGACACCGCCTCGCCGCGCCGCGCCGCGCCGCACCGTGCCGCGCCGTGTCATTCAGCTGATACTGTCTAGTGCGTTTATTTCATATTTCATATCGACTATCATTTCAAAACATTCTCAGAAAAATAAACTGGAGTACGAATACATTTCACAACGACAAGCACTCGTTAGATAATATACAAGTAGGTATTTATAGAACATCTCAATATACTCGTACTCGTACACACATTGGAATTTATGATGAAAATTTTGAGTAGATTGACATAAGTAGCATCTCTTCTTAGATAAGACTTCTGACCACGTCACAAACAAGCAAACTAAACTTTATATTTATTTATTTCAGATACAATTAAGTAACAAAATCTATAGTAACATTTTTAATACACACCTACATAGCTTCACGGTATTTCCTAACGGGGTGGCCAGAGCGCACGGAGCGCCAAACACTGCGACTCCTGCTTCACGCTTTTTACGTGACCTTCTTCCAGTGCCTTCAACATTTTATTCTCAAAGGTAAACTGAGATCTCCCACTATCTCTCTTACTACTGACTCTTGCTTCATATATCTTTATTACCGTTTGTTGCTGGCAACACAAGGTTACTTTTTAATTTTATATACAATCTGTGGTTTCTTGGGGACTTCTCGTTCTGTCGATTAAATGGTGACATGTAAAATTGTGTCTTGGTAGTAATACAGTGTTTTACTACCGAAGAACTCAGCGTTATTATTTATACAGTCCACTACCTAGGAGCCCAACACCATTCATTCGTCACTCATTCTCTTAACATGTCCAAACCACCACGTTCTTCTTCATTCTTACTGTGACATCTTTGCTAGAACCTGGCAGTCTTCATTGCGGCTTTGTTCAGCTTATTAAACTTACTCCACATATCCTTCGAAGAAATCGCTTCTCCACAGACATTCATCTTTTCTTGCGTATTATCATTTTGCTGTCTACTGCAGCGTCGGTACGAGTACTGCATTGTGTACACTGTACGACCGAACGTGCAGCTAAGGCACCGTTAACCGTTCTGTCTCCGGCTGCTATAAGCCTTTCCAGATCCATTTCGTCCCTTCCACCTCTACTGAACATACATCCCCAGGCCTTACAACTCAATTTTTTTATTTAATGTTGTAATTGATTTAGAAATGTAAAACGTTTTTAAACCCTCCTTGCTTTTAGGTTGAAGTCATTTCGTTAAAATCCCAAGTCCACAGTCCACAGTCCACACGTACTGGCTGGCGACTGTAATGCGCTTCGTGAGATCATCTCTAATCGCGTCGTCGACTGCAAATAATGGTTGTAGAGATATACACAATATAGTGCGACCTACTTCTGTTCACTCATAAATGACATTTTTTAAAATACATCCAAGTTTAAATTTACATTTGCTTAACAAAATTAATTTTCATTAGTAAAATTTTATTGTCTTCCTGATCTGTGTGAGGATGTAACGATTCTGTTTATTTAACCGTAACGTAGTAGCTGCGTTGGTACATTTCCAAGCATCGTAAATATTTTCCTATAAAATGACCATTTATTCGCTCCGCATACAAATTTCTGTCGGTCTGATTTGAAATTATAAATATTTTGTTATATATGGCTACTATATGTTCACGTTGTTTCCCATTGATCACTAGTAAATTAGATATAGAACTAATGAGTAATGTAAGTCATGAATGAATCCAACAAATGGGTGAGACAAAGTTGCGGTCTCCGAAATACTGGGACTGCTCGACGGCCGACGACTGCTGAACCAGGCTTATGGTGTCTCTGTTACCTTGTGAACTTATTCAAGAGAACTTATTGGTATACATTTAATCGTCCCCTTGTCATCTATTTTACAAACATACGTATTTCTACTCGTATTAAGGAATCAATAATTACTTTACACTACATATTTACATATATTGAAACATTCCGCAGAGAGTCGTGGAACCCGAACTAACTGAACTAAATATTTTTTAACATTGTACTTATTTATGTTTGTTTCTCTTAGCATTTATGAGACAGCGGTGTTCATTGTTTTGTGTTTCGCTATATTTGTTGATTATAGAGCGATTGTATAGAATTTAATGAATGACTGTTTAACATTGACACACACACACACACACACACACACACAACGAGCGACTGTTGATTTGCCAAACCCTTGCACTTTCAATATCGTGCTATATATATCGTGCAATGCCTCCTATACTTAATATACATAATAATGAAAGTAACTGTCAGTTGTAATTGTTATATATTTCTGTAATATGTATATATATTTCGAAATATTATTACAATTTTTTGTAATAATATTTCGAATTTAACTATGAGCAAGGCCAACACACGCTGTGTCATGTATCAAGACTGGAACTCAATTTAAACTTACTATTATTGATAACATTTTAAAAAATCTTATAAGTATGCGATTATGATTTATATATTTAGGCTATTCGGAAGCTGCTGACGTTATAGACTTGTAGAAGGCTATAAAAAATAAAAACTAAAATGAGAACGACGCCGGGGCCTTGAACTATTAAATTTCAATGGATGCATCCGGTGCTTAAACCGTAACTATTTAAATTATATAAAACGACTATCATAAACATACATTTATTTTACTTAAAACGGTCATTTAATATTAACAGCAAAAGTCGAGATAGATGATAGGTCCCGACTATAGACCGACTATAGACATAGTTTATAATGGTAATTGTTATTTAAATATGATTTATTACTGTACATATAAAGTGTACATAAATTGTGACCTGCAGAATATTTTACTTCTAATATGATGATATCTCATATATCGCTGACTGCGTCGCTTATTTCGGTTTAACACTGAATTTATATAAACAAATAGACAAAAAAGCATTATATATAGGTCATATTAAAACGAACTTCCTGTACGCTTCTACAAACAACATTTGTACAACAGAGATCGACAGATAGTGTCGGTCTGATAGCAGACGTGGTCCCGTGCGGTCCGGTGAGGCCTGGTGCGGCCTGGTGTGGTGACTTTGAATACAATTGCTACATTCTACAATTTTTAAATTATTATTGTTCAAGTTTCTATATTTAAAAATAACTACTAATATGCCCTCTAATTTAATCGAACACGTTAGTAAAATCCAGTCAACCGCAACTCTTAGAGCTTACGTCGTTGGTTGGTGAGTACACACTGCATGCCGTACGTTGTCGCCAGCTTACATACATACTAGGATGATGGCCACATACATACATACATACATACGTACATACATACTCGTATGTATGTAGAGTGTGAGCAGGCGCGTTATTACATCATATCCGCTGAACAATAAAACATTGAGCTAATGAAACACCAAAAACACCAAAATATATCTGACGTACACTTCGCCACATCGACGCGTGTTCGACGCGTTTACATACGCGTTACATTTCTTAACTATGATATTTTCCATTCATTCTCACGTAGCCGTTCTATTTGCGGAGTGCTTGCAAATCCGAAGGAATATTCTTAGATATTGCGAATATTCTTAGATTCTTAGATGTTAAACAAACAGACGACGTTGTATGTGTTTGTGATATATGGTGACCTCCCGTGAAGTGCACGGGTGCTGCACAGCGGACACCACCATACCACCTGCGACGTGCAAGAGTAGCGATGTCATACGTTGCAACAACTAACTACTGCTACTGCTACTTGGATAGTCAAAGTGTGAACTATTCAATTCAAATATGCTTTGTTTCATAAAAACTTTGTAAGCATTTTTGAGTCGTCGAATAAATATGAAGCCGCCACTTGCACGGAAAGCTGCTCTACATGTACATACCTACATGTACATACCTACATGTACATAGGTACATGTATCGACCTCGTCGTATTACCTGTAATAAAAAGAACTATAAATCTTTTCATTTTATAATATTCCTCATATACTCGTAATTTAAAATTAATTTCGTAACAAATGTCAAGTGTAACCTTTAGTATATTTAAGCAAAAGATGCAATGAAGTCTCCAGTGAGGCTGAGAGTGGGCGACCTTGGCCCGCGACGACTTGTATAAGGAAAATATTATGTCACTACAGGTATAAAGCAAAGTGCTTTGCCAATAATATTACTTATTGTGAGCTGTTTTGAACATTATTTATTTTAGTGTATGTGGATTATCTTTTTAAGGAAAAAATATGAATACGTCCCTACTACTAAAAATATTAAAATATCGTTATGTACAATCGACGTACGATTGGTCACTTCAATAGTATATGTACCTAATACCTACAGCATCCAACAGGTAGTACATGAGACATAGATAAGTCGCTCTAGAATTAAAATATTCATTTGGATCGTCAAATTCATTCGCAACACTTTCCATTTTACATAACAAGTAATTTCAATTTGAAAAATTGAACTATTATTATCTCTTGCTCTGGCCGCCTCGGCTCGCTGCGGAGACCGCCCAGCTACGATTCGTGTCGAAATAACGGATTGCAGTTCGCGAACGATAATTGTACGAAAAAATGCGGCGTCAAATTCAAATAATTTTATTCGAAGTAAGAATACATGATTGATTTTATAAACGTCAAAAACATTACCACCGGCTCACTAAAGTTAATGCCTCAGACTTGATAAGAACTGGCGCAAGAGACTCAGCGGGACTTTTTTCTTATATAGTCATTCATTCATATAGTCATTTATACAATTATTTATTGTTGACAATGATACGCTTGACACGCTTGAGATGGACTGTTTAGCTTATATAAAGTACAACATACACAATTAAGTCAATCTGCACAAAGCTCGCTGATAAAAGTTTCTCCGACTAGAGCCGACACCGCGACGAGACGCTGTGCTGGTGAAATTAATATACTTTATATATATATATATATATATATATATATATATATATATATATATATATATATATACATATATATACATATATATATATATATATATATATATATATATATATATATATATATATATAATATATAGATATATATATATATATATTATATATATATATATATATATATATATATATATATAGATATATATATATATATATATATATATATATATATATATATATATATATATATATATATATATATATATATATATATATATATATATATATATATATATATATATATATATATATATATATATATATATATATATATATATATATAATATATATATATATATATATATATATATATATATATATATATATATATATATATATATATATATATATATATTATATATATATATATATATATATATATATATATATATAGATATATATATATATATATATATATATATATATATATATATATATATATATATATATATATATATATATATATATTATAATATATATATTATATATAATATATATATATATATAATATATATATATTATATATATATATATATATATATATATATATATATATATATATATATATATATATATATATATATATATATATATATATATATATATATATATATATATATATAGATATATATATATATATATATATATATATATATAGGGTTGTGACTTGAGGTGAAAAGGTACAAAATGTTTCGCCACTTTATCTACCTTTTTTACACGAGTCTATCTTTTAATACTATTTTTAAAGGAATTTAATGTATAGGTATATAAATACTACAGGACGTTTTAAAAACAATTGTATGTCTGAACTAGCGACACGAATATTTATCTAGTGAGCTGAACTGTGTTCGACATTACATCAAAATTCAGCGATGTTTTCGGATTTACTATTATATTACAAGCATGTAATCTCTTATCATATAATGTGCATACAAACTTTCCCTTCAAAACACTCTGTTAGTTATATAAATGGAAATTATCTTTTTGTATGCAATATTTTATCTGGACGGTTGTTAGGTATTTGTTATATTTTATTATGTTTTTGTAAATCTTGTAAATGATAAGAACATAACTTTGTCTCAGAACAAGTGAGGAACAGAATGTATCTCATAGTAAGAGGTAAGAGGCACTTCCAGTCAGATATTGCAGGCAGCCTTACTCACCATCACAACAGCCTCTAACATGTACTCTACGAAATATTATACAACACTAAATGGAGACATCGTGCACAGAACAGACGTACATATTATACTTACAGTATCGCTTTCTACAGCGACGAATTAATGTTAACATGTCACATCAATTACGCTGATTGCTGAGGATCATTAGAAACGTTCATTATAAGAGTAAATTCGTTTCTATATAGCGCGGAGAAATCCTGATACGATTCGATAAACCTGCTATAAAATATAAATGGTGAAATTGTATGTAGAATAGTGTAGTTTATTTATATACAAATTTATTTTAATATAATTTGTTGTATTATAAGGAGAGGTGGCGCCCATTGTGCGACATGCGGCGAAAGTTCTTAACTAATTTAAACTCAATAGTGAGATAAGGAATATTTATATTTTCATATGTAATGTCATACTGTGAGCCTTAATACTAGGTAATATGCCCTAATAAAAGATTGTCATTGTAAACAATGAAAATAAAACGAGTTTCATAAAATGATTTCGTTAAATGGAAACAATATATTCAAGTCCATTCGAGTTGCAAATCGCTGGCTCAGTCAATAAAACAGGTCTTTTAAACGATAACCCCATACCCACCTTAGTTGCAGCTCTAAACGTGTTTTCTTATAATAATATAATAGCGCTTATTATAAACGGCTTACAATATTGAAATAAGTCAGCTCTGTCGCGTACTGAATTGAAGAAAATGATTGTTTGATTCGAGTTTATGGGCTGTAAATGTTTTATCAAGCCGCCGCATTCTATTTAAATATATCAGTGTCTGTCTGTCGTAGTCCCACCTTTCTATCGCGAAGTGAAAGCTAGTTTGATCCGTGCTGATGTAATAACCGTGTTCGCTATCTCCAGAGCCCTTCTCGAACCGTTCAGTTCGTGTGCCGCACTTTACTTACTTTACCTACTCTGTATAACAACCAAACTGGGCGACTCGGATAGATTAGTTTGTCTTTGGGTTTTTAACTCCTCATTAAGATATGAGAAACATGTACTTGAAAATAGGCCACGCAGAAGTGCAAATTTCCCCCGTGGTGTATATTTGTTTAGAGAGTTTAGAAAATCCTCAACAAAAAAATGAATAGATCACATAATCCGATAGTATAAATAATTCCGTGGCAGTTCTGGTAATTCACAGTGTAGGTCGTGGTGTTGGAGCCGCCCACGCACGGCTCGTGTTCTGACCCATATTCCTCAATTGATGTAATAGCTAATTGACCCTTGTCGCCTGCAATGCCTCAATTGTATTATAATTCGCGTTCTACCATATTTTTTGTTATACGTAATTGTTTAAGCTTTAGGTTTACTTGAATGTCACGTCAGAAATTTTTATATTTATATTTATCTGTCTTAGCTTATTTTTATTTATATCAGATAATTCAAAGTTATGTTTATTTAATAGTATAATATTTTAATCTTAAATATATTTACATTTATTGCATACGCTATGCAGTTACATATGTTACACTATGCATGGTATTAGAACAGTTGGTCTATGCCAGCTCTTATCGAGCAACAATGCCGAGGCGTCATTCCAGAGTGACAATCTAGTAGATAATTTACAGCTCAGTCTTTGGTAATCATTGCTTTATTGGACCTCTATGATTTGTTGGATAAGTAAGTTAATAAATAATTATAATAAAAACACTGACAGACTAAATTATCGTGTGTTTTTCTTTTCATTTAGACAGGAACAAAGATACGACTGGTTGTTAGTAGCAGATTGTTTTTGACGAGACGCTACACAGTATTGAAACTCTAATTATAAATGAAGTCAATACGGCGAGCACAGGTACAGGTCAACTGTTTTGAATATACAAACTAGGAGGTCAGACGTTGTCTAAGCGGCGCGACGAGGCGGCTAGAAACCGAGTATGCACCTCTCTTTGATGGACACTACAATTTGTCGCAGTTTCTCCAGATGATGAATGACGCTCGCATTACAGCCATCATAGGACGTGACTTGCGCTCTCGATCATGTTTACATAGTCGACGGGGAATTACTTTATTATAGATATTATACCTACCTGGGACCTCGTTTCTAACACTATTTTCAATAGAAACGCTTTTTAGAATATCATTAAAAGATGAAAGTCTGAGTTTTAACTCTGCCATAAAATCGTGTTTTACGTTACTTACGAAAATTTGTAGATCATATTAGGTAAAAGGTACACACAGTACAGCTGCTTTAATTAGCCTAATTAAAAAAGTTCAGGAGCTTGCGCCGTTTGTGTACTCTTGTATTCTGTCTAATTTACTCTTCCGAAGTGGGTTTTCCAAAAAAACCGGAACATCATGTAGGAAGAAGCACTGTGATAATTGCATAATTGCTATGGTAAAAATATTCGTTATCCTCCAAAGAGTAGAGCTAAAGCTACCACAGCTTTCAATGACAGTGAGTGAAGCGGGCAGCGGAGCCTGCCCTAAGCCCCGTGGGCCACATATAACAGTTTAAATTAAACTTACTTAATAACTTAATGATTTTGAAAAGTAGTGTAGCATTTAATTTTCTTTTATGAAATTGTTTACTATACAAACGTATAGTTTTCTACTGATGGAATTTGACGGGTGCCTGAAACCCGGCAACCGGTAGTGCGACTTATAAGCTATCTGCTATTATAAAATATATAAATTTGCCTACCTCATTTGTACTATTATAGTAACTGCCTACCTAACTGTCTACAGTTGACGACACCAGACCAGCGGACATTTACATTTTATTTCGAGAAGTTTGTTGTAGTAAAAACGGACACTGTTATCTACTTAGGTACGGTTTACTTTTTACGCTTGCAACTTATTGCCATAGCCTTCTCGAAGAATTTATTGCAGTACCAACGCTGGATGGCGGAATGCACTAATTTCAATTTGTATGTAAAATTATTAGGAAAATTAATAATATGTTAGTTAAGTTAACTGTGAAAGGAGCTGATATCCTCCTGTCTCAAACCGCTTGTAGTTGGATAGGATTAGAGCTCTAGTTCTATTAGAGCACTACTAAAGTTCAGCACTTTGATAATAACAATAATAGATTTATTCATAATAATATATGTATATTTGCCACGCACGGCTTATGAATGTTTGTATCG
This sequence comes from Dione juno, assembly GCA_037127375.1. Lineage (NCBI taxonomy): Eukaryota > Metazoa > Arthropoda > Insecta > Lepidoptera > Nymphalidae > Dione > Dione juno. The sequence goes on along the minus strand of JAXRJS010000081.1, from coordinate 76,289 downwards.
ATGTAAGAATAAGTAGTCTGTAGTCCACTTGGCACCTTGGCATCGTAGAGAGACTGCAGCTAGGCACAGGTCCCGTAATTGTCCCCTAAGACAATTAATACTTATTGACAATTAATACTTGTTATTTATTTAAATTGAAAGTTCTTAAAAAAATTATTTTATTATAATTCATGTATTATTAATTATTACATTATTATACCTACTGGCTACTACCCGCACCTACGGATTTGTGTTAACTTAGATACTTGTCGTATTACATTTCACAGATCTGTACTAAGCTTGGGGCTCGTCCGAGTTGATAGCATCGGATGAGTCAGTCAATTAAAGCACACAATAGCTTAGTTTGTATCTCACAGAAGTATTGCCGCGGCAAATCGGTTTGTAATCGCAATCGATCGATATGTATGAGATCTTAATTAGTTGGCTGCCCTGAGCCTATTGTCCGCATAATTGACGCTTCCTTTCCCGGCTGCGAGTACAGTCGAGCATTGTACATGGTATTAGGTATATAACGGTACTATTTATTATACGAAATGATTTGATGAGACTGACATTAAACTTTGTATGATAAATAGTGAAATGTCTACCGGTCAGTGTGTTCCAGTGGACACGTTTTTAATTTAAAAAATTAAACCATTCCGTCATCAGGCAGTAATTAAATAAATTTTAGTTTACATAAATATAATAATTGGGTCGTAGTCGCAGTCGCAGTCACATTGGGAAGGCACACATATATTGCGACGTCGTGGATTGCACTCCTCGCGCGAGTCCCGGCGGAGGCTCGTAACGTCGCACACAATGCCCTCCCGCGGGCCTCGTTACGTACTCGTATCGCTCTATACACCGTATTGGCCACTCGTAAAATTTGTGAGGACAATCGTTCATAATCTACTCTCGTTACTTTCACTGTTGCCAACTGCTCCGTTTTCGCTTTTATAACAAGTAATTATTAACATAATATTATGAGTGGTTCGTTTTAAATGTTTTAGGATGACTGTGACATTACTGGGCTATTAAATTTTCAAAGAAGACTGATTAAAAATAACAACATATACTACACAATATTATGGTCACTCTTTTAATAGTTGTTTGAGCTACAACCGTAAAACATTAACATATGTGGAAGGGCGCGGCGCGGGGCGGCGCGGCGTCTGTGTCCGCTATGAGTTTTATCTAAATCATGCACATAAAGGGATCCCGGAGCTGCTCCGCCTCAGACGGAATGCTCTAAATATAGAAGAAACGTTGGCCTCGCGCCAGCTGGAATTCCAGCGGCGTGCCGCGCGTTACCCTAGCATCCCTGCTAGCGTAACATACACTTATACACTAAGAGATAAGAAACATGTTAACTAAAACGCACGATCTTCTTAATTTTAATCGATTTTTTCACAAACGCGCTTATTGCAGAATAGGCGTAAAGAGCCTAGTGTCCAGACATTCCGTTCTCCACCTTCCGCCCTAACCCGAGACATTGCGCATTAAACTTAACGTCACACACGTATACACCGTCACCAGGACGAGGCACTGTCAATGAGACACTGTCCCGCTTTGTCCTGCGCTGTACTGCGCCACGAGGTAGATAATTAATAGCTATTCGTTTTTAGTTTTCATAAATATTGCCTTGTAATTTTGTCTACAGAAATAATTACAACACGCAAAACCATATCGATGGCAATAATCATAAATTTGATTGTGAGAAGCAAACATTCGAAATGCTATTAAACGCTATTAAATCATAACATCGACTAGGAACCATCGATCACGTAGTTTCCAGCATTAGGAGCCGGCAAAAACTAGACGTAAAAACCAGTCGGTCTCCTTGTGAGCACGAGCACGAGTGAATCATGATTACATCTCGGCAGGTGAATTGAACTCTAATTAATTATTATTTATTATACACACTAGTGTGCCACGATACATGTTCACAGATACACTCGTGATTCTGTGATACCGTTATTGCACACTCTCTACTACATCACTAAATCATATATTGACAATGTCAAAGTAATTATTATTATTATTTTCATATACTACAGACAGACTAGACACATGGTCCGTACCTTTTGTTAGGTACAGTACATTGATTCTTGTTATATTAATATATTCGAATGTTACTTTTAGACATTAGTTAAAACTAGACTTACATAAATATATAGGCGTCATTTCCTAGCCTTAAGGGTCCAGAGGTTCGTTCGAAGCCCTAAGTGCCAACTTTAAAACAAAGTTTAAAACTGCTTGCATGCTTCACTGCATCACGGCCATCAGTCGATTACACACACAATACTTTACAATTTCGATTACACATTTAATGTTAAAGTGAACGTTCTCAATTACTTCCTCAATGACTTCAAATATTGAGTAATACTTTCATGTATTTGAGAGTGATAAATATAGGAACATGACCTACCTGTAACCACATTCAGGAATTCATTTGTTTTTTAATGAATGGAGAACTGAACAAATGAGAACACATCCGACCGTGATTAAGCCGTTAGCGTTACGCAGCACGTGGGCGGGCGGGCGGTCGACATCGCCGCTATTACAATGTACGATACACACATCGCTGGTACACATCGTTACAACAACAGTTATCTTAAACTACAAACACACCACTCTTTTCTTTTCTAAATATGACAGAATCCAGAACAAAATACAGTTACATAAAAACAAATCCCTAAGTCCTCAAAATATTCCCTTTAGCATAACAACATTAGCCATTAACAGTATGACAACACAAAAAGTATCACCTTCTACTTTTGTAAGATTTATCATATACGAAACGTCAACACGCTATTTTGTCTGGATCCGGAGATTAATTTAAAAATAATTTATTACAAAAATTAAAAAATCTAGAGCTTAACCTAACGTAACGTAATAAATTAATAACACTAAAAATATATAAAAAAATATTATGTCAGCGGGCTATATGCTATGTAAATGATATAGACTGTTAAATATTAATGAATGATTTTTTATATAATCATAAAATCCATAATATAGAAAGGTATATTTCATGTGTACGATACAAGCTTGAGGTTTAGCTTGAGCTATCCTACAAAGACATATAATGAAGGTCATTACGTAAGTAACATTAACGTTTTTATTACCGTACTTGTTGCACGAACGTAATCTGAATCGCGGTTTAAGTGCACCAGAGCTCAGTTAAATATTTTATAGTTAGTGGTTTATTTCGTCGTATTATGTGTTCTGATTAATATTTCTATAGAAGTTCCTTGCTGCAGAGCGAAATCGAGTGCGCCGAGTCGTGACGGCGCTGTCACTGTACTCGTGAGTAGCGGGATGAGAGTACCTCCTGCTCGGACTATTGACTTACTGTCTGTAAGCTCTTATTACGAATTAACAAAGTAAACTATACTTTGATAGAATTTTCAAAAGCTTACTTACCTCCACGCTGTACCTTGTACCGTACTATTCGTAGCGGATATAAATAATAACTAATCTAAACTATATTATGATTTGCCTGATTCCATCGCAGTAAGCCAATAACCTAGTTAGGTAAATGCGTAGAAGCGCGCCCGCGCATCGTTGCGTGTATATTATAAATAAATTGCACGCACAAATGTTTCATTGAACGCTGGAAACATTGCCGCGGTGCGTCCGCGTACTTCGAATGGGTTGATCAAACAGTGAAGCCCAGCGGTAGTGCGGACTGCGGACTGCGGACTGCGGACGACGCGACGCTCTACATTCAACTAAATTATCCAGCGCACCACAGGAAAGCCGCCGGGCGCACTCTTCTGTAGGCCTGTTCCATAATATATACTTAATGCTACTGCTACTGAATTCTTTACAGGGTAGCATTGTTCTTGTATCTTTATAAACGTGATACTATTATAACATAAGTAATTGTACAAAAAAATATAGTATAGTAGTTTTTCAAACAAAATTCATAATAAAATTATCATTTTAAAACCAACGCCATATCAAAGTCACAATGTCGCATACAGTTTCATTGAAAAAGTCGAGTGGTGGGTAATGTGGAATATTATTTAAAAGTGACGGACGATGTTTACTACGGACTACATGATTAGTCCTCCTCGTAGAATATATAATTATTAACATACGATCACTTCTGTTCCTTAACTTCATTGCAATAAGTATCAATATAAAAAACTCCAATACCCTACTGTCTTACACTGACGCAACAATCATAGATTCGGCTTTTGTTTATTTACGCATTAGTCACAAGTTGTAGTCCATGACAACATCATACAGTCGTGATCATTTAAATCTCCAATTTTGACAGAATTAAAGTAACGTGAATATAAGAAAACTTAGCCGTTTATTTTGACTTTCACATTGGACAGAGAAGTTTACATCTTACACCATTGAAAAACCTATAATATTTTAATAGTTTAAGCATAATCTACATAGTATGTGAAATACCTTTTAATTATTATGTCCAATATTTTCATTATTTATTGTGTTAATAAAAATATTCAGCCATATTGATATCAGCCAAGATTTTTAAAATACTTAACTGGAAGAAGTACCAAGACTACCTGTTTTAGTTAAATTAGAATAAACACTAACTACGGCAAAAACAATTGATAATATTATTAAAACCTTTAAACAATAAGTAAATTAGTTTAAATATCAGCAACAAAAGTATGGCAAATAAAAATAATAAGTACATATTAAAATACTTAGCGTAGATAATTAAAATATATTATTTTTTGGTTCTTTTTATTATTATTAATGTCGTAATGTCAAAGTCATGATATAGTAAACATCGATATTATTATTAGCTTGCCACGGTCGGAACGCCACGATTAAAGAACTGAACTGAACTGATACTCTTCTAAAGTTTCATCTAAACCATTTTATTTAATTATTTAATAACAATTCTTGGTCTTTTATGTGTTTTACTTGTGTACTTACCAACTGAATGATTTTAAAGCATCTGAAAATATTGTTATGTTAGTAGTGTACACTACTAAGTAAGTAGAAAATATAATTAAAAAAGTGTGTATTTTACTTTTAAGTTAAATGTATACTTAAAATATTTGAAAAATTTAGACAGAGTCTATCTCTGATAGACATATATCTGTATAGTTTTGTGAATTAGAGGCGGCAGTACGGCGACGTTTAGTATTTTAGTAGTACTAGATCTTTACGTCATTATTATTTAATCTTGACCATCTCATGCGTTACACTGTATGTATATAAATCATGAAACAAAAAAAATATCTGACGCTTAAAGTATTGATTAATTTTGACAATTTTTTTTGCATTCAGTAACAGTTAATAAGTAGTATCGACTTAAGATGCGCTGTCAGATACACCCGGTAAATGGTACCTACATATAAATGAGTAATGATAGTACATTGCTTTTATTCATCGACAAACTTTTGTATCTGGAAATACATATTTAAAGTTTGGTAAAGAAATCTCAGTTACATTTGAATATAAAAAATGCAACATATGCTTATATGTTTATATTGCTATTTTTAGCCAACTCAATAGAACAGTTATTTAGTAGCAGTTTTGTCAAATGAATTACTTTAAATGAAACAAACACTAAAAAATAAAGGAAGTTGACCATAACAACAACAGTGAAAACTACGTTTAAATTGTTTAAGCCGTTTTTGAGATAAGCGTGCACAAACGCATAGAAAATAAAACATATTGCTTTGTATTCTATTATGTAAATTGGCAAATGCCTCCAATGTTAGATTTATATATTCTATGTCGCTGTCGTCATATCGTTGTCTGTAACAACGTTTAGTTACATTCTTATTATATGCTTTATATTATATGTAGATATAGATTATGATGAATTATATCAATAAAGTAAAACACACACTTGAAATGTTACGAGTTTTGGTACCATTGCATGAGATTAATTTACAGACAGTTATTAAGTTATGTCGACGTTTCCAGGCAAGGTGGTGTGCGGCGCGTGCGGCGGCAAGTGCAGCGGCGAGGTCCTGCGCGTATCCGACAAGTACTTCCACATGGCGTGCTTCACGTGCCGCACCTGCGCCGCATCGCTCGCGCGCGGGGGCTTCTTCTGCAAGGACGGACACTACTACTGCCCGCAGGTGATACCCTACCTACATTAGTTAGTGCTATATGCAAATGCATGTATATTTTTTTGTTTACATTTAACACATTAACTGAGAGTCACTTTTGTGTTTTTATTGTACTATACTTAAATAATAGTGACATTTTCATTACCAGAAAATTTTAAGTTACTAGTGGGAGAATCATGTTTTCTTGGTGGGAGAGTCATGTTGTCTGTGATGGCAACTCTTGGGCGAAATCAACCGTATCTTTACCACCCATTTAAAAACGGCGTTAAGAAGTGGCTTTTTTTGCCATTGCGTTTCGCAATATATAATACCAAATTCCGGAGCCCAACCCCATGCCCTTCCCAGAGTATGACAGTGGTACTGAAAGAGACTTTACCTCAGGAGGGTACCAGCATCCCCGGTGCTGGAGAAACCCTCCCTGAGTCCATAAACTCATGCCAGGGGAGGCACAATAGACAAGGCAAACGAGGTGTACGCTCCGTGGCAACCCCTAACGTGGAATTCTGTAACATCAAGAGTCTTCACTTCAACTTGAACGCCGTCCACCTTTATCTTGAGACGGCTCAGCTGGTCTTATTGTTTCTGAAGAAGACACAGATTGTCATATCGAGTGACAAAGCCCATCTTCAATAGCCATCCAGCTATCTTTGTAGCTGCCCACAAATTAGAGCATAACTTCTTGCGTCATGCCGGGGTGGCTGCGTTCATAAGGGATGAACCGATTGGCTGTGAATAGAGCCCAGGTTCGGCCTCATAAGGAGTACTGTTCTCATCTTTGGTCTGGTGCACCCTAGTATCAGCTTCAACCATTTCATCGTTTATCTGTTTTACCTCGCCCCACACAACTGTGGAATAGCCTACCAGTGTTTCCAGGTCGATATGACATGGGTCCCTTCAAATTGCGCGTCTGCTCATGCTAAACGTGCTAAACTAAAGTAGGTAGGTAGATCATAGTCAGTTTGTCACTCTCTTTCTTCAGTTAAGATAAACAAATGGTATAATCGCTTGCAGGACTACCAGCGCGCTTTCGGCACGCGGTGCGCGGCGTGCAACCAGTACGTGGAGGGCGAGGTCGTGTCTGCGCTCGGCAACACCTACCACCAGAAGTGTTTTACCTGCGCTAGATGCAAGTGAGTGGGCTTCGCTAGTTGTACCTGCATACATTGGTACGGTTGGTTTACGTTTTCAGTAATACTCGTACAGTATGTCAGTATGTAGATAGACGTTATGATATTTATACCGTGTAGGATTTTTTCTGTTCTTATTCGATACGTGTTCAAATCCTAAAATAAATGTCTGTAAGACATTGCTTTTGCAAATTATTGATACACTGACATAGAGTCCAATTGAGATTAAAATAATATTTATTTCTAGTTTTATATACCTCGTGTGTTCATAAGTTTTGAAATAATATAATATTGATTTAAAAAATCAAACAGTACTGACATCTATTTATTTATTATATTTTTTAAATTTTGAGTTGAGATTATTAACGGTTTTTAAATTCACATCTATTAATGTGAATTTAAAAACCGTTAATAATCTCATAATAATAATAATAATAAACAGAAGAATCTCGCTCTGCTTGAAATATAATCTCAAAGTTAAACCACTGAAAAGTTCGCTTCTTGATCGATCACCTTCGTAAATTGCATGATATATGTTTATTAACTGTTAAAAAATTTACGCCTCTTTCGTTTATCGTTAAAACTTATGAACACACAAGCTATTTACTATGTGCAAAGTAGATACAAGTTAATTTTGTGTGATGCGTTAATTGACGTGTTGCTGTATGTGCTGCCTCTAGACGCGCCTTCCCGTCGGGCGAGAAGGTAACCTACACGGGCAGCGAGGTGGTGTGCGCGGCGTGCACGGCCCCGCAGCGCCACACGGCGCGCGCCTCCCCCGCCGCACCCGCCTCTCCGCCCGCACCGGCTTCGCCCGCCTCCCCTGCCTCGCCCGTCTCGCTCACCTCGCCCGTGTCCGAGAGGGAGAGAAACGGGGACCAGAGACAGCCGGATCCTAATGGTGGGTACTGCAAGGAACGGAATAAATTAAAATAAAGCTAACAATATTTAACCTAAAACGAATAATGCGATGGTTAAGAACTCCAAGCCAAACCTCGTTAAACAATTTCTATTTCTCACTCTGCAAGGCCATTCATAAATTACGTTATACGAATTGCATGATTTCTGGATCCAGCTAATGTGGCGTGCACAAATTAAAACCGCAATTCGTTATTTTTGGATTTCTCAAATTTTATTATATTTTTATAAAATGTTATCATCGAACCACAAAGCATCTTTTTCATCATTCAAAGCAATAATTACCTGGTATGTCTAGTAACAATTCTTTGAGGACAAATCTTCGCGATGGACAATACAAGAAGTGCTGTTGTTTGTCTCAAGTTGCTTGCCTCATTATCAGTAACGTCAAGTTGCTTGCCTCAACTCAGTAGTAACGTCATAAAAACGCTGGCTCTCGACTGTCACTGTAATGTCACAAAATTAAAGTTCCTCCCACTCCTTCGACCTCCCACCGTCCCTTAACGTGTGGCGTAAATAATAGTTGACATCTTACAAAAATCTTGTAAGGACTTTTTTAACGAATCATTAATACACACACTTGAGGTATTGATGATCATCAGATCATGGGATCGATGGGAAATGTTTATAGTATTTTGAATTATTTTTGTTTGTCTGACTATAACGTTACACAATCAGTGAATGATTAAGTAGAAGTCATGGAATTTGTATGTTTATATGTTTTTGCAAAAATAGATATTTTAAATATTTATATTGTATTATAGAGCATGAGTATTATAGAGCGCGTCGTCGTCGCGTCGCCAGATTTCATAATGCGGAATGTTTTTGCACACTGTACAAATTGGTGTTTGCACATCATCGTATTTAACGCACGTTGTATAAGACCGTATAAGACCGTATCGCTTGCCTTGATTCCTTACTCACTCGCAGTTTGTTTTCTTTGTGTAATTGTGATGCATTATTTCATGGGTCAAGAAATATCATTTAATTTACTATTTAATTCGCAAGTCAGCTGAGCATTTAAATTGTACCACAAAGTCTGTACATACTGTCCTTGGCGTCCGTTTATATTACTTTCATGTTGTCATGTGATTCCTTTTTATTACTCCAAAGTTTATAAATCATATTTCAGTGGCGTTTTAACGACTTTTGCCTTTAATGGCTTCTAATCTTGAAATTTTACTGCTTAACATATTTTACACAAACTTATATATAATATATTTACGCCAACTTCAATTTTAATGTTACGCTTCAAGTTCACGGTCATTGTCGTTTTTTGCAAATCACATGATTAGTATTAAAATGTTTTTGTACATTGTTTGTAATTTTTCTCAGGTAACATTCGACTTCATTGACAAAAAACGTACATAATATTACAATAGTAGGTATGATTTACTCATCGCTAGATTTTTATCAAACAGACTATAATACGTTACAAACCAAACGTCCAGATCGCCTGGTGTCGGGTTATACTGATCGCGTTGTGTCGCAGAGTGCGCGGGCTGCGGGCAGGAGCTGTCGGAGGGGCAGGCGCTGGTGGCGCTGGAGCGGCAGTGGCACACGTGGTGCTTCGCGTGCGGCGAGTGCGGCGCCGTGCTGCAGGGCGAGTACATGGGGCGCGCCGGCGTGCCCTACTGCGAGCGCGACTACCAGCGCCTGTACGGCGTGCGCTGCGCCTACTGCCAGAGATACATCTCGGGGAAGGTCTTGCAGGTAGACTTGTAGGAGCTCTGCCTTATAGGCTACAGCTGTATTACTATATATAACTTATTCTGTTAATTTTGATTCAATCAAAAATATATATAACGTATAAAAATCTTACCGACATTCGCTATATAGACTTACATTAGTTACTTTGTGGGGATCTTATTTCGACCTCAATAAAAATGTCCTTCTAGAAAACATTTACAGTTAAAAACACTTTTTTAAATTTGATTCACAAACAAACAAAATCAACTTAAAAATAACGAAATTTTTCAAGATTAAATAATTCTTATTCAAAATCAAAATATTTTTTGTTTAAATAGGCTATTACAAGTACTATCGATCGATAAAATGCTTACTCCAGTTTATTTCAAGCGTATGATTGTCAAGTATGAATATTTGTAAAATTGTGAATGACTACATAATAAAAAAGTCCCGCTGAGTCTCTTGCGCCAGTTCTTATCAAGGCTGAGGCATTAACTTTAGTGAGCCGGTGGTAATGTTTTGACCGGTGGTAGTGTAGGTATGGAAAACTTGAGTTGATTAGTCGGAACGATCGATCGCAGGCGGGCGAGAACCACCACTTCCACCCGACGTGCGCGCGCTGCAGCAAGTGCGGGGACCCCTTCGGCGACGGCGAGGAGATGTTCCTGCAGGGCGCCGCCATCTGGCACCCGCGCTGCGGGCCTGCGCCCCACGCGCCACTCGACCTGGAGCGCGCCTCCTCCGAGCTGCAGGTCGCTAGCTGCAATCAGTAGCAATCGTAGCAAATTTTATAGACGCTACATTTAAAGATCAGGCTAGCTGTAAAATGGCAGACCTGCTGTAAATACTTGACAATTTAATCTGAATGCTACCTTGTTCATTAATACATCTTGTCACTTGAATATTTGTAACGAATGCGTTAATTCAGACGTCCTCAATTATTGTGTTGCATGTTTGTATTCGACGCCCACTTTAGTAAATTAATATTTTTTAATTTTTTTATTTATTGTTTACTGCCTGTTTTGCTGTCCCTTTGGTGGTATAATGTAACACTTGAAATCATTAAATATATTTAACTGTCCAACCGTGAAGTGTTGACCGGGTGGGCTTGTTACTCTATACTGCTAAAGACTCGCATCCTGTTGTCGGCTGTTGTCGGCTGTTGTCGGCTTTTGTCGGCTATTGTCGGCTGTTGTCGGCGGTTGACTGTATTATTGTTGTGCAGTTCTCGCTGCGCTCGCGCACGCCGAGCGTCAACGGCTCCTACTGCAGCCCCTACAGTAGCTTGACCAGGAAGGTCCGTGTTTTAATTTGCCATTTTTATTAATTATTATTTATTAATTATTATTTATGGTCGTACTTTCCAACATTCATCGAGACACGTATCGTCATTCGACCGAACGTCTGTTTGAAAGTACTACTAGTTTGTTTTTTTAAGTTTCTTAAGTTTATATTTCACTTACCTGTTTAGTCGAGTTTTAAAATTAAAAATATTACATAGTCGTATTCATGGTTTTCTGTCAGAATGCCAATTTTTCGAAATTAGTGTACATTAAACAATGCGTGCGTTGCGCGTCCGCAGTACGGGTACCGCGCGGTGTCGCCGGGCCTGGCGCTGCGCGACTACCGCGACCGCGACCGCTCGCGCTCCGACACCGTGTCGCCGCACCGCATCACCACCTACAGCTACCTGGCCGGCGAGCCCGCCAGCCTGCGCCGCCTCGTGCAGCCCGCCGACCGCCCGCCCGCCTCGCCGCACTTCCACCGCCCGCCCTCGGCCGCCTCCGCCGCCTCGCGCGCCTCCTCGCGCGCCGCCTCGCGCCCGCCCTCGCGGCCCGCCATGCGCGCGCTCGTGGACACGCTGCGCGCGGAGACGCCGCGGCCGCGCTCGCCGCGCGCGCCGCCCGACGACGAGCCCATCGAGCTGTCGCACTACCCGGCCGCCTGCAAGCCGCCGCCGGGCGCGCTGCCCAAGATCGAGCGCGACGACTTCCCGGCGCCGCCCTACCCCTACTCGGACCCCGAGCGCCGGCGCCGCTGGTCGGACTCCTACCGCGGCCTCGAGAGTGACGACGAGGCCGACGCGCCCGCCGCCTCCGCCGCCTCCGCGCGCTCCCGCGAGGCGCAGGAGCTCGCCAAGATCGAGAGCGGCATCGCGCAGGTCTTCCTCAAAGAGGTCAAGGAGCGCGAGAAGCTGCAGCAGTGGAAGAAGCAAAACTTAGATCCGAGGAACGCGAGCAGGTACGATTTGGAAACTCTTCCACCGTTACAGGTCACTGCAGATTTGGTTGTTTAATGTCATATTAAATTAATTTAAATCTAGGCCATCGGTCTGCTTGCATAATGTGAGTCGAACAGACAGACAGACAACACATTTGTTGCACATTTTGAACTTTGAGGTCTCTAAACAAAACATTCCCTTCCACCAAGGACGCCCAGCGCGGCGCGCGAGGCGGGCGCGCGGCTGCGCTACTCGTCGCCGCTGGGCGCGTCCCCGTCGCGCTCGCTGGACCACGCGCGCGCGCCCGACGCCGCGCCCTCGCTGCTGCTGCCCTCCTACAACGGTAGGGTCACGTGTCGCTGGCCATTCGTGTCTACTGACTTATTTTAGTATCACTTCTTTACAAATGATGGTCTATTGTGAAAGTTCTACAGTTGTAGAGACAAAAGTATGTTAAGTGTGAGCGAAGTAGCGCCAGTGTTGGGTGTGCCGGTGTGCGTTCGTACGTACGCGGTACGCGGAACTAGCGTGTAGAGGAGAGGCCGCGACGAGGTGAGCGAGATGAGCGAGGTGAGCGAGGTGAGCGAGGTGAGCGAGGTGAGACTCCCGCGCTTGGCTTGGATGTCGCCGCTGTACGTGTTGTAGCTTTGGTTGTTTTGTACAAGTCATATTGTGTAGACAGTGATTCTCCTCGCACGAGAGAACATATTTCGGTGTTTAAAAGCAAAAATTGTGTGAAAGTATCATAGTTTTTATGTTTCTTATGTACGAATATGCATCACGTGTAGACGTCAGGCGTACTGTGTTACAGTTACGAATGTGTAGAGTACGATTCGAGTAAATACGGCATTGACTGCGCTGTATTCACTAATTATATTCACGCATGTGCTTTAATAGTACGCTTTATATGATAACAGTGCCCAAGTCATTCTATTTATATTTACGTACGTATATTTATTCGTATTTATGTTAATTTAAACATATTTGAATTTAATTTATTTTTAAATCAATCTTTTTGAGCTTTTTGTATTGTCTGTTGGTCGCATGAATACGAAACATAATCTATATATATCACATTGTGACGTCACTACGTACCGTACTGAGTACTGAGTACTGAGCACTGAGCACTGAGCACTGAATGTAATATACGGACGTATATTACAATCGGTCATGATCATTAGATATTACTATTTATATTAAGAGATGTTCACCATTACATAAACTATACCTGCGTGTTCGCATTGCATTCATATTTAGTATAGAATGTGTAATGATGAACTGTTTCAATGGGAAACCACTGCGTACGTTCCAATACAAATACACTTAATTTCTTGTTGTGATATAACATAAACAATAATGAATGTGGAAAGTACGCGGTGTGTGTAGCCGTAAGTGTGTGTGTGCGTAGACGCGTAGTGACGCGTGTGTGTGTGTCGTAGCGCTCGCGACGCGCGCCGCGCCGCGCTCCTGCACGCTGCCCGCCGCCCTGCGCGCCTGCAACGTGAGTGTCCGCCACCTCCCCCCGCCCGCCCCCACTCCCCCGCTCCCCCGCTCCCGTAGCCGCCTCGCCGCCTCGCCGCGGCCTCGTCCCGGCTCGCACCTAGTGCGTAGCGCAGAGGTAATGTAGCGCACACTGGCACACTGGCACCGCGAGCGAGTGCGAGTGTAAGTGTGGGTGTTGCAGTGGTGTCGTCGCTGCGCTCGGCGCCGCGGCCCGGCTACGGGCTCGCCGCGCGCTCGCACACCTTCTCCTCCAGCACCGCGGTGAGTCACACGACTGATGGACGAGATGACTGTCCCGTTCTTTATTATTTCCTTACTTTATTCGTCAATACAAACTGTCAAGAGAGTCGAGTATCTTAAGTTACGAGCGATTACTTTTTTGTTGTTTTGGATATGGGCGAGGCGAGCGCGTCGACTCCCGCCGCCGCCCGCGGGTCACGGCGTGAAGAGGCCGAGTCCCCACTGAGTGATATCGCTAGTTATTCCCGTGACCAAATTCTCTTCTATACTAACTCATACGCATCTGTATGTCTATACTAATACATATTATATATTTTATTTTCCAGTTAGCAAAATAAATCCGATGAAACGTTATATTTATTGCAACAAAGTAAATCACAAGTCGGATGTATGTGTTCCACAACCCTCCAGATATCGGTAGTTCTATAGGTGCCGGAGATTCGCGATGAAAAATAATATTAAAAAATATAAATGTGTACTCTGCTATATTACTTATTAACATTATAATAATTGCTTATATTATTATATTAGTATTGTTACATACATATAATCAAGCATTGCGTGTTGTGGCCGCTCTCCGCAGGGCGACTTCACGTTCAGCGGCATCTACGACAAGACGCACAGCACCGACTTCAGCAGCGGCAAGTCAGACAGTGAGTACCGACCCCGACCGCTACCATTCTAGTATTTCTGTTCCGTCAGCCTTTACTGAGGAGCATCGATACATTCCCTACTCGTCTATATAGACGGTCCGCTAATATTTGCGGAAAGGAAGAAACCTACAGTTCATTTTACTATTGTTCCACTAACGAATAGCAACTACCTACTACCTACTATATACTAGCGCGTGTATTAGTAACCAGAGTGTAATGCGCGTTTGTCAATTTATGTGCAGTGCGGACGGATCTTTGCAGTGAGTAGCGCCGCCCGCCTCGCGCCCCGCACCCCTCGCCCCACACCCACACCCCACACCCAACACACCACACCCCACACCCCTTCATACACAATCATGTGTCGTCACCTCGCTGAAGCGTTTTACTTTCATTTACAATTGCTACATTTTAGTAAAGTATACTCAGTATTAATCAGTCTGCAGCACACTTGGCGACACATGGACACATGGACACACAGACTGTCACTCTCTGTCATCGTCGTATGAGCACCTGTAGAGGTACCTCACAGCATGAACGCTTCGCTTCACCGACTACGTATTTCGGTGGATTCGTTTGATAAAGCTTATCTAGTAGTAGTTCAATACGTAAAGTTCGCGTGATAACATTGTGTTGTTGTAACATTTCAGTTTCTGCCGGCTCTATCACAGACGTGGATAGAAGTGCTGTGGTGAGTGATTTACTCTCTACTCAATTATTTATTATGAAACCTTGAAATGTCCATTCGGGAGATTGTTTTTTAAACATTTAAAATATATTTGTATCCTCGCTCTGATAAGACTACGTGAATTTGTGCTGAGGAAGACGTATGTGGCGCAAAGTGAAGTATGGAGAATTAAGTTATTTCAAAGATATTACCTCGTTAGTGCCCCCTCTACGCTCTCTGTCTCTAATTGCACGAAACACCCGAGGGGCCATGTCTACGGTTGTCAACTAAAACTGAATAAAAATTTATTTACAATACAAGTGAAGGTTTCCCCATACAACGAACTTTGTAGATTTAAATTCTTAATTTGCCTTATACGTTATACTTGAACGTTTTCTTATTCTGGAAAAAGTTGTTTAATTGATTACATGAATCGTGGTCTGGGCAGTACTGACCACGGCTACTGAACTGTGCGCTCCGCAGACGACGGACGGCGGCGTGGTGGTGCGCGGCGGCGGCGCGTCGGCGGGCGCGGGCGTGGGCGTGGGCGGCGCGCGGGCGGGCACGGGCGTGGGCGTGGGCGGAGTGGGCGCGCGCGGCGGCGGCGTGCGGCGCTCGCTGCCCAACATGGCGACCTCGCACTTGCTGCACGAGCCCGCCAAGCTGTACCCGTACCACCTGCTGCTGATCACCAACTACCGCCTGCCGCCGGACGTGGACCGCCTCAACCTGGAGCGCCACCTCTCGGACGCGGAGTTCGAGGCCATCCTGCAGGTGGCGCGGCCCGACTTCTACCGCCTGCCGCAGTGGCGCCGCAACGAGCTCAAGCGGCGCGCCAGGCTCTTCTGAACGCGCCCCGACACCACGCTTCCACACCACAACACCACCACACCACCACACCAACCCTTGCGCACTCCAGTTACTTCATTTTCTACATACGTGTACATGTAACTTGTTGTTTGTGCCGTATAGTGTTCTAGAAGGTTCTAAGTCGCGTCCGCGTGACGGCGGGTTACGTAGTAACTACTCCCTAGATTTATTTAAGTATAATTATAGTTATAATAATATATCGATGCCTTGTTGTATGTATAGAAGAGATATATGCGTGATATATATGTGCGCGTGTGCGTGTGAGTGCGTGTGCGTGTGTGTGAGTGAGTGCGACGTGAGAGCCAAATATATTGTGAAGCTGAATGCTTGCTGTCTGCTGACGTGTGCTGACACGTCTCGGGATTGATGTGAGCCGGAAGCTACACACTACATAGTCAACGCCAAGCAAATATGTAAATAGTCACCGCCGGAGAAAGCTTAGGAAACTGATGATTTATTGAATTATATTAAAGAAAATACTAATACACAATGGTTACTTGTGTCAATATATACGTTAAACATATGTCGTGGTCATATCGGAACTAGACGCGCCACTAGACGCGCGACTAGACGCGCGACTAACCGCGTGTGTACTTGAATGAAATATCCATGTTGACCGTTTTACAGACAGCCGCGTCGAGAGTTTGATCAAATCTTAAAATAATTTACATTGTTTGTTGTTGTCGATAGAGCTCGCTATTGTTGCGTTTGACACAGGCTCGTTAGTAACCAAGTTACAACTCATACACATTTGTACTCAATGAAGAAACAATATTAGTTTATTCGAAATAAAAATCGCACGACTTATTTTATTCTATTTTATTTTTAGTTTATTTATCAAATAAAGGAGATTAGAGCGACCACGTGAAAGGAGTCTAAGCATTATAGCGAATTACCTAACATATCCCAACACAGATGCGACCAAATGTTCCTAGACGTGTGTGCGTATGTATGTGTGCGTGCGTGTGCGTGCGTGTGTGCGTGCGTGTGTGTGTGTGCGTGCTTGTAATATTAAATACTAAGTTGTTTTTAATTTTATTATTGTCAAATGTTAACTCGGTTACAAGATAAAGGGAAGGGTGGGGACGACCGCGTGGGAAGGGAGGGGGGTGGGAGTTGGCTTGGTAGGAGGGTCTAGTTCGTTACCATGTGTGTGTGTGTGTGTGTGTGTGTGCGTGTGCGTCGCCGCGCTAGTGTTTAGGATATTTATGTGCTATTTCAAATTAATTAATATATTCAATATAAATATAAGTGTATGTGCTCGGCGACGCGCTGCATCCCCTCTCTTTCCTCCCCACGGCCCTCACCTCCTCCACACCCCTCCCCCTCCCCTGAAGTAGGAGAGACTTTGTTTTAAACGTCACTTACAATATATGTATGTTAAATATTGACTTTGTATAATTGTATATTTATTTTAATTTTGTACAATATGTTTGTGTATAGAGATGCAAGTATACGTGAAGTGCTTCGTGTATACTTTCCTTACTGTAATTGACAAGTATCCAAATACTACAAAACAGGAAAGTAGTCAAAACAAATAAATTAAAATTATTTATTTAAATAAAAACCTTGTCCGAAGCGGACCACAACGCACGGCGCCCCGGCGGAGCCCCCTGGAGGCCCGCCGGAGCCCCGCCGGGGCACGGAGCTAAAGCAATTTGTCTGTGGGTTTTAAAGCGATGCTTCTAACATAAGTAATAAAAATTGCATTTCACATTACGAGTTTTTTTTTCTACACCATTGACAATAGACTTAATGAACAGAATTTGCTTTCAATATTGAAGAAGTTAAAGTAATGTCAGATATAAAATAAAACTCAAGCTTAAAAGAAAATGTAATAGTATTTTAATAACAATATAAATGCAAAATTATGGATAAGAACTCGATTATTACGATATATGCACAATGGTCGGTCAGTCGGCCGCTCCCAGCGCGCGTCGTCCTCTTCTGCAGAAGCCTTCGTAAATTGCAACTATGTCCTCTGCAAGGAACATGTTGACGACATTGACATCGTCTCAAATATTCTTTATTCAAATAGGCTATTACAAGCACTTTAGACTCGTCAATTAACATAAGTGTCAGTATTGTCAGGCCTACTAGAAGCTACCACTAGTTCTGCTGAGAAGAGCTGGTGAGAAACTCAACAGTTGCTCTTTTTTTAATGTAAGTTTACAATATATTTACAACTGTGGTTAACCTCCCGAGTCAGCATCAACAGTACTTAGCTCCACACACTCACATCCGTATAATATTCTTGGAGTGAATAATATACTTTCCCCAATAATATGTTTTTAATCTTGACTTTAAATTGTTCGAAAGGTTAGTCTGTAAGTATTTGTGGGATTTTATTATACATGCGTATACTTTGGGACGTAAACGATTTATTTACCGTTTGAAGGCGAAAACTAGGCGTAATGAGCATATTTTTACTCCTTGTATATATACCGTGCTTATCACTGTTCTTTAGATAATTGTTAATATTATTACGTACAAAAAAAAATATTATTGTAGATGTATTGTGACGCAACCGCTTTATTAAAAACTTCTCGCAAAAAATTCCGAGCTCTGATGCTGTAAATAGCCCGCAATGCTCTTTTTTGAATTATAAATGTTCATTGAATATCTGCAGCATTACCCCAAAGCAATATTTCATAGGACAAGATGCTATGAAAATAACTAAAATAAACTATTCGAGCAGTAATATCGTCTGTAAGCTGTCCCACTTTTCTAACAGCGTAAGCAGCAGAGCTCAGTCTACTCGCAAGGCAAGACAGGTGGGTGCCCCATTGAAGTCTCGAATCCAGAGTTATTTCCAATAACACTGCAGAGTCAGTGAAGTTAAGAATTTCATTATTGAGACTTAAGTTAAGCTTCTGTCTCTTTAACATTATTGGGTATAGTAAATTTTATACATTTAGTGTTTTTCGCGTTCAATACTAAATTATTAGCTGTAAACCAGTGAAGAATCTGCGACAGTGCAGTATTCGCTTCGTCCGAGTTATCTTTATTCCGGTCTACTTTAAAGATCAAAGCAGTATCATCAGCAAATAATACAATATCGCATAAATTCTTAGCAAAAAAGGAAGATCATTTACATATACCAAAAATAGGAAAGGCCCTAAAATCGATCCTTGTGGCAAACCCATCCGTTAATAACAACCAGACGTTACATTATTTACAGTAACTTGCTGAATCCTTTTAGTGAGATATGAAGCAGTTAGATTACGAGCGTTGTTGTGGACTCCATAATGACTAAGTTTGAGTAATAATGTATCGTGGTCTACGCAGTCGAAAGCCTTAGACAAATCACAAAACACTACGGTTGCGTTCTGTGACCTCTCCCAAGCATCATATATGTGTTTAAGAAGCGCAACTCCTGTATCTACCGTAGATCTATATCTCCCCTAGTAAAACCATACTGTGCATTATGAAACATTTTATTCTTAGTAAATGGCTTGTTGGCTGATTCAGAATTATTTTTTCGAAAATTTTGCTCAGTGTTGGCAATACAGATGCCGGTCTATAGTTGCTCGGGTCATTATTTTCTCCACTTTTAAACAACAGAACAACTTTACTGTTTTTCATAAGGTCAGGTATTTGGACGTGACCAACACATGGATAGTTTGTAAGAACTTTAAACGTCGTCAATTGGATATAACTAAGAGTTGTGAACAAGACATTCAAAGTGGGAGTATGTGTGTTTGTGTGTATGTGTTTAGTTGTGAATGTATGTACGTACGTACTGGACATAATCCCCTCCTTGTCGTTGCAGTCGCGGCGCATGATGCCGCACACCGACTCGAACAGCACCCAGTACGAGCAGATGAGGTCCGGCCTGGGGACGAGCGCCATTCATTACAAATTACTACATTTTACTTTAAACACCCCTTAGAAAAACCAGCGTGCTTTTTTTCGAATCGCATTAAACAGAAAAGTGAGAAGCCTCTCCTCTCTTCTCTTTTGTGTGTTTCTCCGTCACTCGGCGGCACTCCGTCGCTCCGCAAGTCATTCGTATGCAATTACGTCGAGTCCTCCATGCTGCCTGCTGGTGGCCTCGATTTAGAATGTAACATTAAAGTAACAAAAACATACATTGGTATTGCATTAAAAAAAAACATATTGGAAAGTGTAAAGTGTAATATGGACATTTTGATTCTTTCCGCCAGTGAATATATCGTTTCTCCAAAATACGGAGAACGATGAAACGTAAACGTAAGAGTAATAAGTTTTACTATTTAACATTGATTTTACAGATAAAACCTAGTTAAGGCATGCCAAGTACTAGAAAGTAGGATGCCCTTCTGGCTACTGGCATTTCCAGGAGGGACGCGGTCTATAGTAGGTAGTCCGGGACTTCGACGTCTGTATCATATATAATATGTAAAACTATCATTAACAACGCAGATGCCTAATAAAATAACTATAGAAAGTGATATTTAGTATATTAGTTTAACACATCGTCCTTTACTTACTTGACAATCTCCCAGCAGTTGAGCAGCTCATGCACGCAGTCGCTGATGTTGAAGCTGCCGCGGTGGACCAGGTCCATCGCTATGTACTCGAAGTTGCGCGTTGGTTCGTTGAAGTACTGACCCGACACCGAGTCACTCTTTTCTAAAGTTTAAAATACTCTTTATACAAATAGACATACAAATTCAAATGATATTAATTCTACACGTTTTTATTATTTGATATAGACGCTTATACGCGTTTATTTATAGACGCGTATACTCACAAGTTCAGATCCTGAACGATTTATTTACTTACATTTTGTTGTCTTTGTTCGGGAGTTACGAGCAAAGACAACAAAATGTTACATTTACATTTATAGGTTAACGTACTTACTTCAGTATATTTTTTAAATTAAGACAAAATTAAAAATTAGGGCTGGGACCTTTACTATCTAACATTTATGGACTTGCTTAACTCAGTTATAATGAGGCCTAGTAGATTGTAGACTGCTATATTTATCTAAAGGAATAAGCTGGCTATAGATTTTAGACATACTGATACAGAAAAGAACGATACTCACTTTGAAACAGGTACGCTAATATAACTAGATACAGACAAACGAACACTTTCATGTTGGCGAAATAGCTATTAACAGGATGTAAGTAACAGTAGCAAGTGTCACGACAGTAGTTTAAAAGCTAACTAACTAGCTCAGACTGATTACTGAAGGCTATCGGTTCAAGCGGTAGTACCTACTACCCTGACAGTGGTAGCAAGCTATCAGTCACGTTAATTTCATTTAGTTCATTATCTCGACTGCCCGCTGTGCAATTTACGTCTAATTTTAATAGGCTAATCTCAGCTAGCAGCTCAGCATAGTCTGCCGTCTACGTCGGCGTCGTAGAGTAGAGTAGAGTAGTCAGGCAATATCTAGCAAGGCTTCAAAGTACTTAATATAATGAACTTACAAAGATAATCTGTAACAAACACACAGCCCACGACGCACACCACTTCTGGTGGCTAAAAAGAAAATGAGTACCTATATGTATGTCGCAGACCGAATCTTTATTTATTTTTCATTTTTATTTCCCCTTTTTAAGGTTTCTGACATTCTGAATCTATTGTATGTACTTATGTAGTTTTTATTAATTGTTTTTTTTTTATTCAAATGATTTGATACAATAACAGTAGCATGTTGTGATTGTATGTAATAGGAAAAACATTGAGCTAATGCAGTCTACTTTAGTTTACGGTTTAATTTAGAGAATAATTATAGTAGATAAAATTTCACTTTATAAATAAACTTCAACTTTCAAATTACGCAATCAATTATTGAAAATCGCATTTAGAATGTAGTGTTTCTTGTAAGAAAATACCTGTATGTTTATAATTGTTTATATAAAATATATATATATATATATATATATATATATATATATATATATATATTATATATATATATATATATATATATATATATATATATATATATATATATATATATATATATATATATATATATATATATATATATATCCCCTTCTCACAATTGGGATTATATTATATAAGAGTATACTCTTATTCCAAGTAATTCCAACATCATTTACTTGTTTTCACCTACGAAGCACACCGCCTTTATATGTCTAACGTCGCCAATGTTTGAGATAATATTTTAAATATTACACGAGTGAATATTTGAATTTTTCTTTTTAAAAAGCCAGTACATAATTCGACAAAATCTACAACTTCATTTGTAAATAATAAAAGAAATTTGAACGTGTTTATTTTTTATTTTCCCATATACACTGACTAAACTAAAATATGACCACACTCAACTGCATTAATTTCTATCCAATAGTTTTTGCGTAGTTCATGTACAATTAAAAAGACGGACAATAATTCTCCGGATGAGTGTTATAGTTTTTATTTACCAATATTGACCGATCCAATTTATTTACTATTACTTTTTCATGTACATATAACGAATTTTAAATCTTCCGTTGATTTTATAACATTACATTATTTTCTCAAGCAGACACGAAAATGCTTACTACTTCTCAGGGACAGAGTACCCTCTTCCCTCCCCAACCGGTGTCGCTGTCGAGGCCAACAGGGCTAACAGCATTAAACTCACAAACAAAAAAAAATCATTATTTTTACCTAACTTAGGTGTGTTATTCTATAGAAAGCAACGGCTTGAAATATAGCGACAACTGTTATATATTACTCTTATAACGATTTCGAGTTTTTGAACGTGGACCGGCTGAAAGATCGCGGGGTTAGAGAAATATACTGACGCCTTTACAGAAAAGCTGTTGCTATTAAATATGACATGTGATAACAGTGCTGGCTGGAAAAAATTATCTTGTCATCTCATGGAAACTGCCTCAGTTACATTGGGTAAAAAAGACCGACATAGCAAAGATTGGTTCGATGAAAATAGCGAGGCTCCCAAGGCAGCATTTGATGAACATCGGGAGCTTTTGCGACAGCATAATTGAAGAGGTGGAACTGTTGCGATAGAAAAAAAGAGTGACCAAGAACTGCGTAGGCTGTCTCGACAGTAGCAGGATAAGCATAAAAAATTCAATGGCTTGCTGAAACGAACCAGCTTGGGAATTTTTATTGTAAGGTACGTAAGCTAATTGGTACTGAGCAAAAGTGTCTTTGAAGTCTTTAGACGGTATGTATCTTCTCACTAGCAAGGAGGATGTATTTAAACGTTGGGATCTGAAACTGAGGACCGACGCGAAGTAAGCAGAGTTGGAAGAAGCTGTTAGCAAGTTATATTAGGATATTATTGGGCTATCTGAAGTCCGCAGAGAGGTGGAGGACACGGTAATCCTGAATTCCGGTAACTTGCTATACTACCGGGAGGGCGACTAACAGTACCTAGGTGGTGTCGGGTATATCGTCCATAAGACCCTCGTCAATAACGTGGTTAATGTCGGAAGTGTGTCGAATAGTGTCGAATATCGAAACGATATTTGTTGAATGTTATACGGGTCTACGCTCCGACCTCGGCACACCCAGATGACAAAGTAGAGGCTATCTTCTTCCACTTAGCATTATCCCAGCCTATTGCCAGGGTCTGCTTTCCTACTCAGTCTACTCCACTTTGCACGGTCTTGAGCATCCTCAGTGGTTAGTCCATTGGCTCTCATGTCGTGCGTCACGACGTCCAGCCATCGCTTCCTTGGGCGTCCGGGGGGTCTTACTCCAGGGACAGACATATCAAGGCATTTTCTTCCGACGTAGTTCTTAGGCCGGCGCAAAACGTGGCCATACCATCTCAGGCGACGCTCTTGGAGCTTATCCGCTACGTCACGGACCCCAAGACTACCTCGAATGAATGTGTTGCGTATGCGGTCAGCCCGAGTAACGCCACACATCCACCTCAGCATCTTCATCTCCGTTACGTGAAGCTCCTGAGTGTGCCGAGATAATGCTGGCCAACATTCGCTGCCGTATAGAAGAACTGGTCGGATCATGCTCTTGTATATCAGCCCCTTGAGTTTGGGCGGTATTCTGCGATCGCAGACCACACCAGTGACCTCCCGCCATTTGGCCCAAGCAGCGCTAACCCGGGCGTGGACATCGTAGTCGATGCCTCCGGACTCGTGCATAATGGATCCAAGGTACCTGAACTTCTCCGACTTAACGGCTGGCTCAGGCCCGATGTGGATGGTGCTCGAGTCTGGGTTCCCGCAAGCCATGTACTCGGTCTTTGACACATTCAGTTTAAGACCACCGTTCTCAAGCGCATCCTTCCAGGCATTCACTTTACGCTCCAGCATCAGTCGGTTCTCGTCAATGAGTACTATGTCATCGGCATACATCATCAGCCATGGAGGCTGGTCCTGGATGTGAGCCGTGACAGTATCTAGCACTACATTAAACAAAAGTGGACTAAGAGCTGAGCCTTGGTGAACCCCTACTGTAATTGGGAAGGGTTTGCTATCGCCAACAGCGGTCCTAACTGTAGAAACAGAGTCGTTGTACATGTCTCTGATAATAGCAACATAGGATTCAGGGATCCCTTTGGATCGCAGTGCCCACCAGATACACTGACGTGGCACACAGTCAAAGGCCTTCTGCAGGTCTAAGAATGCCACATGCAGAGCTCTCCTCTTTTCCATGTGTGCCTCCATCAAAATTCTGAGGGCAAAAATGGCGTCCGTAGTGCCTGATCCTGGCTGAAATCCATATTGACACTCAGAGACAGTACACTCTCGGCGGAGCCTGAGGGCGATCACGCGCTCGAAAAGCTTCATGGTGTGACTCATAATCTTAATGCCCCTATAACTACCGCAATCTTGAACACTGCCCCTTCCTTTGTAAATAGGGGTAATAAAACTGTGCCGCCATTGATGTGGCATCGTCCCAGTGTTCAAAATGCGGTTAAAAAGATCAGTAAACCTGAGCACACCACGAGAGCCCAATGATTTCCACGCTTCGATCGGGATATCATCAGGTCCCACCGCCTTGCCGTTCTTCATGCGTCGAAGACAATTTCGAGTTTCATCAAGGGTTATTGGAGCAATAAGTCCCAGGTTAGGAGGTGGTTCAGACGGAATACTACCCGGGTGCTGAGTATTCAGCAGCTCCAAGAAGTAACTTCTCCACCTCTCCTTCACAGAAGCATGACTACAGAGCAGCTTGCCCTGGGAATCTCTGACGCAAAGACATTTTGTGATATCTTGCGTCGCTTTATCCCGAGCACGTGCCAATTTGTAGATGAGCTTCTGCCCCTCCACAGTTTCAAGTTTATCATATAGAGGTAATAAACTTTCACTGCGGGCTCTGGCTACAGCTCTTTTGCTGGCACGTTTTGCTGCTATGTACTCCAGCCTGTCTTCAACGACAAAGTAGAGGCTATGTATGAGGATATTTCTAAAGCCATGCATAGCTACAAAACACACTACAATTGTGATGGGGGACTTCAACGCAAGGTTGGGGAAACATTGCGGCGACGAGTTAAGAATGGGTAAATTTGGAATTGGGCAACGGAACGCCAAAGGCCAAAGGTTGATCGATTTCATGGAGAAGGAGGGTCTCTACATGATGAATTCCTTCTTCAGGAAAACTCAACATCGGAAGTGGACCTGGATGAGTCCGGATGGTAATGTTAAAAACGAGATAGATTTTATCATGTCGACGAAGAAGCAAATATTCAATGATGTCTCTGTGATCAATAACGTTAAAACAGGGAGTGATCCCCGACTTGTTCGAGGCACATTGAATATTAACATTAAGCTTGAAAGGTCTCGAATGATAAAGCCTACGCTCCGACCAGTACCCGCCCAAGTTCAAAACTCCGCGAGCTTTCAACTCGAACTTCAAAACCGCTTTGAAGCCCTAGGGAACAACGTAGATGTGGACGATTAAAACAACAAGATGGTGGATACAATCCGTACAGTAGGGTCGATTTTTTTCAAAATCCACCGTACCAAAATAAAGAAACTCTCAGACGAGACACTCCGACTCATGGAACAGAGGCGCAAGATGGAGCTACAAGACTCAGAAGATGCCAATCGTTATAGGCAGCCAAATAGGCAGATCTCCACGTCCTTAACACGCGATCTTCGCCGGCTTAATACAAATCGTATTAAATAGGCTATTGAGTGCAACTAGGGCTCTAAAGTGTTTGCAAAGATCTGTCTATTGTGCAAAGCTAACTGACGAGGCTGAAAACTGATGACGGTAGCATTGTACGAGTAGGTCTGAAATCTCGAGGGAGATAGAGAGTTTCTATAAAAAATTGTACTCCACGCTAGCACCAGTTGATATCTTGGTTAAAGATCCCAGAACCAAGCTTACCCGACAGTACGCCGAAAATATCCCGGACGTCAATCTGTCTGAGATTTGTATGGCTCTTAAGCAACTTAAGAACAACAAGGCGCCAGGTAGAGACGGAATAACTACAGAACTTCTAAGAGCGGGCGGCAGGCCGATACTTAAAGTCCTCCAGATCCTCTTTAATTCCGTCAATCTTGAAGGGAAAACGCCGAAAGCAAGAGGTTGTTCTGTTTTTCAAAAAGGGTGATAAAACTCTCTTAAAGAACTATAGACCAATCTCACTTTTGAGCCATGTTTACAAGTTGTTTTAAAGAGTCATCAGGAATCGTCTCGCCAGCAGGTTCAACGACTTCTAGCCTCCCGAAGAAGCCGGTTTCCGAACAGGCTATAGCACCATAGATCACATTCATACGCTGCGGCAAATTATACAGAAGTCCGAAGAGTATAACTTGCCACTTTGCTTGGCGTTCTTGGACTATGAGAAAGTTTTTGATTCGATCGAGATTTGGGCAGTGCTGCAGTCTCTCCAAAGATGCCAAGTAGACTACAGGTATATCGAAGTGTTAAAGTATCTATACGAAAACGCCACTATGTCGGTCCGATTTCAGAACCAGAGCTCTAATCCTATCGAACTACAGCGCGATGTGAGACAGGGGGATGTTATCTCTCCAAAACTGTTCACTGCCGCGTTGGAGGATATTTTTAAGCTTCTGGATTGGAAAAGATACGGCATAAACATCAACGGCGAGAACCTTCGTTTTGCCGATGATATAGTATTAATGGCTTAGACCATGAAAGATCTGAAAACAATGCTCGAAGATCTCAGTAGTGTTTCCCAAAGAGTAGATCTTAAGATTAACATGGAAAACCAAAATTATGCTAAACACTAATGTTGTATCTGCTCTAGTTAATATTGGGAACACTACACTCGAAGTTGTTGACCACTACGTATATCTGGGACAAGCAGTCCAGCTAGGTTAGTCAAACTTCGAGAAAGAGATCTCTCATCGAATCCAGCTCGGATGGGCAGCATTCGGGAAACTACAAAAAATTTTCGTATTCAAATTACTGCAATGCTTCAAGACAAAAGTCTTTGACCAGTGTGTGTTGCCTGTGATGACCTACGGAAGTGAGACGTGGCTGCTAACTATGTGTCTCATAAAAAGGCTCAAGGTCGTAGCGTGCAATGGAGAGAGTAATGCTTGGTATTTCTCTACGTCATAGAATCAGAAATGATGACATTTGTAGGAGAAAAATTACCGACATTTCAATTACCGACCGATTTCAAAACATCAATGTTTCGGTTTGAGTAATTGATTTATTATAGTTCTTCGTAAACAGTCTAAATAATTAAATATTTAATGTTAATAAAGCATTTATTAGGTTTAGTATACTGAGGATATATCTAATCATCTTATTTACATTTGTATTTTAGTGATTCATTTTAAGAAGTAGTATTCATTGTATTATGATCATAATAATATATTATCTCGAGTACTTTTTAAGTTTACTTTACAAATAGTTACTATGTCTGCGTTTGAAACATGCTTTATGCAGTTGTAATACCTTTTGTACACTGCCAGTATTAGGTATATAAATATTGTTAGATATCGATACCCACCATCACTATTCCCACTCTATAAAGTAAACGATGTCATGTATGTATTGTCACTCATCGTTGAAGCGTCTAAGTACGTTCCCCATCCACACTCATTACTTCGACGCCCTCGTAGCGTACTTCTAGACCCCGATGATCCCATTACTGTAATCGAATCACTACAACGGAAGGTTACACTCTTCAGTCCCAAAGACACGCCGTCGTGGCCGTAACAGGCGACGCGGCCCCTCTTATGTCACGGCGCCACAGCGCGGCGGGACCCGCCGGTCCATGACCGTCCGATGTACCATCTTCTGAGCCGTCACAATGCTCATTTATGACGAGACAAACTCGCACGGTGTCGCATTCGAGACTATTTGTGATCAGCATTAAGTTCTTCGGAACAAAAAAATACACAATACACAAGACGAAAAAACTGAACATTGAAACGTTTTGGTGTAACTTTGGGGGTACTTGTAACCAAGAGATATAAAATTACTAGTTATTACACGTATCTAGCGAAAGAGTATGACAACATAATATAACTTCACTTCTTTATTTTTCCTTCAAAATCTGATCTGGGCTCAATGAAACCAGAATGAAAATTGTCTTATTGCATAAAGGTATAAGGTAAGCTATTATCGTGCCAACATTTACATTTTCTATTCAGTGATTATTGTGATATATAGTATTCAAAGTATTTTAAATTGATTGATTTTGATATTTTTACGAGATATAAGACATTTTTAAGTTACCTATTTACCACGTTCTAGTGTAGCGCCACCCTAATTTGCCCCCTTGCCCCCATGCCTTAACACTTTTAAATATTGAGATCTTTATTCCGTAATTTGCTTTTTGTTTATTGTTTAATTATTAGAGCAGCACAGTACTTACGTCTTCGTAGTTCACACGTCTCAGCACGGAGGTATCTGTTATCTGTGAGCATGTACATAATTAAGAGTCTGTGGAATAATTTTTCTAAATTTTTATTTTTAGCGAATGGTAACCCTCTGGAGACTGCCGAGTGCCGCGCGTGCTAATCGCATCGCACTTTTCGAAATCAATTTTGATCGTCCGTTCTTTCTAAATTTTAAATGACTGTGAAAAGAATAGTGGAGTGAAAATGACATTAATATTTTGGTATTAGGAAACCCCTCTAAACCCCAACTAAATTAGTGCTAATTTCACAATAAGTGTCAGTATTGTGTGATTATTATGAACTTTGAGGACTATGAAACCCTACCGACCCAGAGCTTCATCATACATATGACCGCCGGAGCGATCGCGGGGGTGATGGAGCATTGCGTGATGTATCCCCTGGACTCCGTCAAGGTAAGCTACTGCCGGGGCGAAGCCCTCGGCCGCCGCACTAGTGCCCGCTGACAACCTAACCTAATCATGCCAATGATTTGTCTTGTTACGCCACCATTCTATTTCTTTTGATTACATAAAAACCTGTCTGCATTTACTTATAAATTCATCTAAAATTGGACTATATATAACTGTATTGAATGTATATTGAAACAATAATATATTATATAAATAATTTAACGTAATATAATTTGGACATTTCTTTATAATAATTATGTCATAACAATATATTACATGGATGAAGAGCTTATAGTCGTCAGACATCCTTATGTCCCACAAATATCACAACAATAGGTATATTAGAATATTAGAATATTATATGAAACACCAAAATAAATGTGTTATATTACCATAGTACTGTACTTATTACTGTACTTATTAGTACTGTTGCCATATGGTTTTGTTTCCCTAACACAATATATATTGTAAATATTGATTTGGGCAATTTGGCTAGTGACCTTGAATCACTGGTTAGTATAGAACATTCATGAAAAATATTTTAAAGATAACAAACATGTATTAAATAGTATAGTTTTAAAATGCTTATAAGTACTTACATAATCTGCTCATCAAAACAAATATTAATAACCATTTTTTTTAAATGTGTGTGTCATCAGTATACGCCTAAGAAATTTTGCCTATGAATATTGAATTACCTACAATTAATATGACAGAATGTTACATAATTTATAAGTAGAATGGATTTTGTTTTGTATCACTGGTGCTCAAGATATAATCAAATAGTTATTATTTAATTGATTAAGTAATATTTAAGAATTAGTTCTTCGATACACACAGACTTGTACATGATACATTTCTTATGACTGGTTAAAATATGTTTTCATAGTTTGTCTTTACTAATTATGACAATAAGATTGTACAATAGCTTATAAAACTAATTCATACTACCGCATGAATGAATGACTACCAAGCTACCAAGTGAGACTTCTCAATTTGTTAACATTGTAAGCTAATAAATAAAATATTTATGTGATAGTTTAAAATGTGTTGAGGAATGTTAGTACATCCAGCAGACAACTTGATGTTGTACATTTAATTATATTATATATTGAATATTAACATTGTGTTCTAATTCAAGTATAATAATTGTCACCTTGTGAATTGTGTAATTTAAATAAAAGAATTATAATTAAAATTATAAGATTAGAATTATAAATAATAAGAATTATTATTATATATATATATATATATATATATATATATATATATATATATATATATATATATATATATATATATATATATATATATATATATTATATATATATATATATATATATATATATATATATATATTTGAAATAGCATTTTAATAAATTGATTATTAATGTGCGAGATAAACAAAAATAGAGCATATGTGTAAGTTTGTTTCATTTTATTCCAGAAAGGCATATTATAAAAAATAATAAAAATTAAGCTATATATTCTATATAAGTATATAAGTTGGTTATCCCTTTGAGGGGGAAATAAATTATATGAAGACTGTCAACCTAAATGTGAAAGGTTCATAGAGTTTATGATAGTTACAATGTTGTATTGGCAAAGTAAATTGCACTCAAGTGGTGTCTGACGCGCTTGAAACACCATTACTAAAAAGAGAACTGATAAGACAAATACAAACATTAATTCTTTGTAACAATTAACTAAAGAGCTTAATTATGATAAGAATATGTTAATGGTTGGAGGAGTTTTATAA
This sequence comes from Dione juno, assembly GCA_037127375.1. Lineage (NCBI taxonomy): Eukaryota > Metazoa > Arthropoda > Insecta > Lepidoptera > Nymphalidae > Dione > Dione juno. The sequence continues at coordinate 45,412 of JAXRJS010000081.1, read as the reverse complement.
AATATTCTCATTCTAAATGAGAATGTAATCCTCCTTACAATCGCTCTGCCAGCATGCTTGTGTCAGGAAGGCTGTGTCACAGTCATCTGCGCCCTTCTTGGTGCCGCACGCCCTCATCTTGTCGGCGTGCTTCTGCAGCTCTGGTGGCAGCATTGCCACCACCGCCTCCACATCTACCGTCCCCTCCGATATCATGCCCGTCGTCTCCATCACGCATTTGATGTAGCACTTCAGCTTCGGGTCTGGCATCAGGTCTGCGCCGTTGTTCACTTTATCTATTAGAGCGATGTCTGCGCCGGTCTCGTCAATGCAGCTGTCTCGCAGCATCTTCGCCAGTTCCGCCATTTCCCCCTCCAGAGCCAACGTGTCGACCACTAAAACAGCGATGATTAAATAAAATACTATGAAGCTCTGCATGTCGACTGTTGAAAAATCTTTCCTCAAATGCAAATTTTACAATAATTTTTCGCTTATATAGATGTCATATCATCCCACGCGGATAACCACTGTTTACTTTTGGCATAGAAATTACACACATTTAAGGTCCAAATACTTAATTAAAAAAATGACATTTTACTTGTGCACTGTAATTTTTTGAACTTTTCTTGTATATCATTGTATAAAATGAGCCGAGATGAAGTGTGCTTTGTCATTTAATTGTATGTTCGTAACGACGGCTCTTGAGGAATAATTGCTACGTACAGAATTTGACTTGTGATGTATTTACTTATCATTTTTATATATTATAATGTTGTAATTGATGAGAGTTGTGTCGGTTGTTGCAGACGCGGATGCAGTCGCTGCGCTCGGCGCACAACGGCAGCATCGCGGAGACCTTCCGCTACATGGTGCAGCGAGAGGGACTCCTGAGGTATGCCGTCACGTGTCAGATCAGCGCTGCTTTGTTTGTTATCATACTTTACCTAAGTAAGCCAGCTGTGTGTAGAGCCGCGACGATTTGAGAGCTGGAGAAGTCATTATAGCTAGAACAATTATAGATGGTTGATAACTATATATAGGACTTTTAAGAGAACCTTAGGGCAAAGAGTGATGTATCCCGTATCAGGAACGTTGTTTTGTAAAATTATAATTAGAATGCTAAATCAGAATAATAATGTGGTACATTCCACAAAAATATCTAAGTCTAAGCAAACCCAAACAATACCCGTCTAATAACATTACAACTCGTCGGGACTCGGGAGTGCTGTTACTGTAATATATTACTTATTTATGTATTCACTTTTCTATTTAATGCCAACGTATATTTATTGAGGCTTATAATACAAATTGTCATATCGAGACCTTGGTGGGTTATAGTAATGGTGTTTCAGGAAATGCGAGGTGCCTCTTAAGTAATATGTTATATTTTTTGTGTATCTAATACAAATTCGCCAAATACGTCGGTTATAGATGGTATCAGTAATATTTTAATCAAAATATTAAGTATTTATTGGGGTTTATATTTGATCGTCAAGAAGCATCACTCTTAAAATTATAAGCTTTGACGTATTCCCGTGAAGAGAATATAGATGAGGTCATCCTTGCAGACTGATTTAGTCCTATAATACCCCAGACGCAAATGTACCTATTCTGAGATTCTTACCTATTCTTAAATTCTAGTTTTTAAAACTAAAACAAACATCCAGACATTTTTTTGCATTTAAACATTTATTTTAATGTCATTCTTTTAATGCAATTGTTTAGAAGATAGGTCAATTGTAATTTATCAATTATCTGGTAAGAGCTCTCTGCAATATTTTGGCAAATGGGAGCCTGCGATAATGTAGAGAATGTAAAACTATTAACCTGACCCTTGTGGAAACTGTAAAACTTCTGCGTGGAAAATATCTTGTAGGATTCAAAAGAATGCAGAAATCACACAAACAAAATGTGGATATTCAATCAGTTTTGTACAAGATCATTGTTGGTTGCTCCTCAACGGCTTAAACATGAATGTATTCTGCGTCCTCTATCGTATTGACGTCCTGGAAGATACGCACTAGTTATTGTGACGTAACATATTTGTTGTATGTTATTGTATATGTTATGTTGTATATTGTATGTTATATTTTGTATGCGTTATTTATCCTAAAATGACATGAAAATAAAGTGCGAACGGTGCGCAGTGCACAGTGCGCAGTGCACAGTGCATGTAGATGTACAGAACAATTAACTATTGTATAATATACTTTTATATATATCAATATTCTTTATTTATGAATCTGTCTATCACTTCTCGATCAGTAGTATAAACTCAAAAAACTGACGGACTTGGATTGATTGAACTTTCGTCTTTTTAGGTTTGAGTTTTAACTGTTAAGTGACGGACAACAACACCGCGCTTTATTTTACTTGAACTGAAAGATATGTGTTTACTCCAAACAGTCGTATGTGGTGTGCTGTGCTAGTGCGTGACGAGCTCACCAATATAAAGTTTAGTATAATATAAGATTTTTAATTTGTACACCGGTTTTCCTGTTACACGCGTCTTTGTTCGCTTGCGCTTGCTCGCTGCGTTACATAATGTTTTGTAGAGCTCTTCATACAATCACCATTATTATACATATGCATTTATATAAATAAACATACCGTACAGATCGGAGTTAGGTCGTTTTCTCTTGTATAGAGAGAAGACGATTCTATTTACATTATTTATGATGTAGACTGCATCATATATTATATGAACAATAAGTTGCATCTTAACTTATATGTAAAACCCAGCCTGCCCTTCCCAGTGGGCACATACTAGGAACTATACCTACAGTAATATAAAAACATTAACACATTATAAAAATATTAATTATTTTGATTTACGTTACAAATAATTGTTAAACAATCAGTTAAACGTAAGTTGAAGTGCTTAAAATTTAACACGATATTGGCCGCTCTTATCGTTATCAATGTACGTGAGGTGACTGAAAAAAACGCCTTACCCTACGTAACCTGCCAAATGTGATAACCATCACACATGTGCACTTTACAGCTGGAGACGAACTAGTCATTAATGCATAGAGTGATACCCCATTCTGCCTTTTGTATAACAGTAAACATTTTATATCATAACGGTTTCATTTTTTTTCAATGTATTTTATTTTATTGAGGCTTGAGGATCGTCGTGATGCAGAGGCACAGCGCCTGCCTGGTAACGCGACGGTTTGTGGATTCGATTCCCAATCGGGGAGAATAAATAATTTTCATTTTCTTCGCACTGGTAACAAGGCAAAGTGCGGCGTTGAGTTCCGCACTCAACTTGCAATGTCTCAAAAGCGGAAAGCGGGGAACGGAGTGTCTTAACACTAGGTTCCTACAGTTCCTGTTTCCTCCAGTTCCCTGCGCCTATCCTACCATGTGCGGGATACAGCGTGAAGCTATTAATTAATTCAAAAAAAATTGGCTTAACGCTGTATCCCGCACATGGCAGGGTAGGCAAAGGGAACGGTAGATTGAAGAAACCTAGTGTTAAGACACTCCGTTCGCCACTTTCCGCCTTTCGAGGCAATGAGTGTTGAGTGGCGAATAATTAATTAATAAATATTGAACTTGGACGGCATTAGAATTCATCAAAATTGTACTTTGTCAGATACTTTTTCAACTGCGCCATGGCGGGTACGGTACAAAAATAATAATTGGATGTATTTACAATGAAGAGATTTACTAAAAAGTGCACATATTATATTTAAATCTATACATTCCCTTGAAACTGGATGAAAACTTATTGTTTAGTGTGTAAAGTGATATTTTATATGACTGGTCGAATGCTCCGCTTGGGACCCACAACGACACGCCTTGATCGCAGTAGTGGATACCTCTCTCCATCTAGTGTGGTGGCAATGGTGTACTCCTGCGAATCTTTTATCACGTTAAAGGAGGCCGTGGTCTGGGCAAATGGGGCCAGTGCGATAGCAAAACCGGTCAGCTGCCGGAGACCGGGACTTTGAGAAGGCGATATTGCAGCTCTATCCCTCCTCTACTCAGAGGGGCTAATGCGAGAGAGTTGATGGTGATCTCTTGCGGATACCCTGAAGGCCATGGTGGCCATTTTACTGATTTTACTTACATTTTACTTTTACTGAGGCGTCGAAGTAGAATAGCGCAATCGCTCCCTAGGTATTTTACCGAGGTAAAGAGGTTTTCCGCTGGGGTTTAGTGACCGAGTTTACCAGCGAGTCCCATAGTACTACCAATTCGCCAAGCGTACTCAGCTTAGTGGTTGGTCTGCGTTAAGGCATTTCTCAGCGTAAAAAAATCTATGAATTGTAAATCAAAAGCAACATGATGTGAGGATAGTATTCGTACATATAGCTTCAAATATGCTGTGTCATATTGACTTGCAAAATACTACAAGATGAGTATTTTAGGAAACTTCATGAATAAAAATAATGAGGTGAAAACTAGAAACTTGAAGTAGTGAAATCATAAGTGCCCGATAACGCGTCCTTGAATAGTATTTGCTAAAGTTCACTTGTAAGTGGGTTATCTGCGGACGCGATTCGACGTAAACTATTTCATAATCACAAATAAGTTATCGATTTGTAAGGTTTATAGATTTATATACATATATATATATATATATATATATATATATATATATATATATATATATATATATATATATATCTATATATATATATATATATATATATATATATATATATATATATAAAAAAGATATATGCAGAGATATATTGCAAAGATATAAAAATAAACAATGCAAATCACCATAAAATCATAAAGAAAAACTCGGAACTGCCAATACGGAATCAATTATTATTAAAGTTTTACCGCTGCCAGGTGTCGTCAATATAACCTGGTATAAGTGGGTATACTAACAATTATCTACTAAGACGTTTTCTTTATTTGATGCTCGATTGCATTAAGTTTTATACTCGTATATGAACAAGCACGCCTAGACGCTTGTTTTACTACTCTAAAGATACATATCATATATTTCTCTCTAGAGTAGTCGAGCGAGGCTGTCGGGGCAGATAGTACAGATTCAAGTTTGACACATTATCATTACAACTTTTAGGTAATGGCAATGACTATATTACATAGTCGTATGTGTGCACGTACTATACAATATACTTAGTCTTGCCATGAATAATGTTACAAGGAAAAACAATTTTTTAACATTTATTATATTAAAATGTGTTAGTTTAATACATTGATATAAAACCATTATAAATATATAAAACTTATTTGAAGTGGTCTACATTGGCTGCGATACAGTAATTTAAACGTTGAGGCCAGGCCAGGCTTTTTCTGTGGGTAAATTATACACTACCAATCCAAGTATGGATTGTGTAAGGCACTCCAGCCTCACTCTCTAGAACTGACCATAAATCATAATCCAGTGCATTAAGATTAGGGCTAGATGACGGCCAGCCTTCAGCTCTGATGAAGTCCGGAACGTTCGTTTCTAACCAAGATTGGGCGGGTCACGCTTTATGAACCGACGCCTTTAGTCTTGTTGGAAGGACTATTACTTATTTCGATAATTTTTAAAGTGTTAATCCACACTGATAGAAAAATACTTAATGAAAACATAAAAAAATTTGAACGCAGCGGGATTCGAACCCGCACCTAATGGAAACCGTCCAAGCGCTCTGACCACTAAGACATGCGTTAAATTTCCATTTAAATTTACTTAGATAAGATTTACCAAATTATTTGTTATCTGCCAAAAATAGAAAAGTGCTGAGCTAGAGTTTGCCATTCGCTTCCGTCACATCCAAAACGTTATTATTAATTAATCTTGTTCTTGAGGGACTGTTAAATAATGATACTTGCTTAAAGTTACCGTATCCAACCGCGCTATCTGCTCCAGTGCACCGTGCGATACGGTATCATCATTAAATGATTATCTTATCACAATTCTCGATACTTGCATGTCTGTTTGTAAAACCTAAAAATTAATTATTTAATGATATTATTCACTTCATACACATACTATGAAATATTAGGTACTTCTGCCTCATACATTTAGATACACATCTTATTAAGTTTATTTATTTAAGCAATATAATTACAATGCAATTTATTTATATTGTCCTATTTCTATATAATATATCTACAAAGATAAGCACCTTAATTTACAACTAATGATGTTCCTATTTTATGGGTACACGCTGTGTCATCAGTCGACACACTATATCGTGAAGGGCAGAAAGTGAGGAAAGTCTGTACCCTAGGTTCCCTCTGCCTTAGGGTAGCCTCTGCCAATGCGCGAAATACAGCGTAAAGCTAAAAACAATATACAAGATACTTCGGTTCGGTTTATTGATTGTATGATGTGTATTTAGTGTGGTCGCGGGCTTCCACTTATTTATTCTCAAATAGTTGGACGCCAATAGCTGCGTGTAGTCGCTAGACTCCCTATTTGTCACCCATTGACTTAGTTACCTCGAACTGCACATGTCGAATCTATTTATAAACAGTTGTCGGAGCGCGCTGTGCGCTGTGCACTGTGGGTAGGTACTTAGAGTTTAGACATACACGATGCCAAATTTATATTTAATTAACTTTTGCCCGCGACTTCGTCTATGTGTACCTTACCATTTATTATCCCTCCATTTTACCCCTTTATTGGATAATTTGGCCATTTCGTATACACAGATCATTTTTAATTGTAATCCAAAACTTATATAACTATTTTCATACTTCTAAGTCTGAAAATGAGAAAACTCCATATCAACTTACATACACCCTTAACATACACCCTTATTGTACCCCCTTAGGGGCTTAATTTTTAAAAATCCTTACTTAATGCTCACTTACATCATAATTTTTATGTTTGTAGGTACAGCTGTTTCGGCTGTGCGTTGACATATAAGTCAGTCAGTCTGTAGGGCTTGCCTTTTATATGTATATATTCGATATATATACTTTATTTTATATGTACTGTGTGCTGCAATTTATATAACAAGGAGCAAAAAATCCATTCAATCGAAGTCAAATGTTTCTAAAGAATTTAGCTATTTAAAACAGAAATTCCAGATTAATTTTAAATTTCTTAGTTATAAATATCAGGAATGAGAATACTTACATTAAGGATATTATAGCGTAATAAATATAGTTGCCTGTGACATGATTGTAAATGAGGATGATAATGTCTAAGTAAGAGCAATCTAATGTAAACAATTCATCAGACAAAGGATACGTAAATAAGATAAAAGGCTTAATGGCAAAGCAGCGTGTCGCGTCGTCGCGTCGTCGCCACTCTTATCGGTATTTGTCTCATTTAATTAAAATAAAATTGTCTTAATTAGCGATTTCAATTCGATACATATATGAATATTTGAATGGATTAGTCAAAGGAGAAGCGAAAGCAATTGACAAAGCAGAAAGTACCAGGCAGTGATAGCGCTGCTCTAGTACCGAGTGCCGAGTGCGGGGCGGCGGGAGAGTGCCAGCTATTGTTCGTATACCTTAGAGACTAGAGTACTACAATATTATAATTAAAACAGCACAGCACAGTGGCGCAAATATAATATATGTACATATTTATATGACACGCTTTTACGAGTTTGAGTACATAATTGTCAGTGTCACTCTGATGATTGCATATTGCATATACTCGTACGTTGTATAAGTGCGAGTATGTCGTGATCATATCGTAGAATTGACGATTTCATAAAACCATAAATGTATTAAATTCTTTAATGCCCGCGATTTTTATACATTTTAAATGAGACTTACCTAATTAATCACGTATATTTTAGTACTGTATATATATTTGGAAAACCCACTTTGTAATAGTCTGTGGTCACTGCGGCGCAGTGGACTAGACGGCATTCGGGGAGGTGACATTCGTCTTGACGAATTGATCACGACCACGTGACCGTCAAATTTTATTATTTTACGATTTGTTCATATATGATTGACCATTTCAGAAAGAAGTCGCGCGTTTAGTTGATCATATGAAACGACATGTTTTCCGACCAATGGATCATTTTTGAGCATTTAAATATTTTTTCGAGTATTACAATGTAATTAAATTTTTCCTTTATTGAAATATTATTATTGAATGACAATATTATTTATATTGTATGTACATCTTTCAATTATATAGTTTACAATATAGAACGACGAGTCATGTAGAACACAAGGTCTTCGTCGAATATCTATGAACCAGCGTTGCCGCTCGGGACTACTGAGTGCCCTTGACCGCGTGCCATGTGATGTGTGTGACTGTACTGACTGTACTGACTGTGCGTGTGTTCTACACACGGCGTTGAGCGCTCGATACCACCGAGATTACCATTCAGCGGAGCAACCAGCTGACTACGAGTCACAATTATAAAAAAAATTAGCGGCCCGTTTTATCGATGTCGAGTTTTGCAATGCCGATCTCAACTTTACTTTTATATAATAATTAATATGCGTGTGTTGAATATATATTTATTACTTTTTGCTTACCCACAACTTCCTCATCTTCCAGTGAAAATTCTATAAAAATCGACTTAACTGTCCCCGACATTATTCGGGAAAATAATAACAATAGTGACTAGTATCATCAGTTTTGTTAAATTATATATATATTATATACTAATTGAATTAGAGAGCAATGAGAGTTGAAAATGAAGTGATATCATTGGGGTGTGTTGTATGCAGACCCATCCGCGGCATGTCGGCGGTGGTGATGGGCGCGGGCCCGGCGCACGCCTGCTTCTTCGCCACCTACGAGCAGAGCAAGCACACGCTGTCGCATCTCACCAGGCACCGGCACGACCACATCACGCACGGTGAGTCGAATCAATCAAGTAGATTCAATAATGAAGAATATCTGTTGCCTTTATCATTCATTTCTGCCAAATGTATTATTATTTACTATTCATGCTTGGTTTAGACACATGTTACAAATAAATTGAGTGAATTATTATTTTTTTGTAAATAAAATAATTTATATTCACTTATTAATAATTGCATATTATAAGTCCATCGCGTACAATCTGCAATTACTGCTGCAACTGGCGGCAGACCTGCTCGTACTGTGTGTCATCGTTGCAAGTAAAGACTGTATCTATTTATAAATCCATTTTAATATTATAGCTCTTCAGTTATAAAAAAGGTATGCAAAATTGATTTTAACAAAAAATGTAAGCTATTGGTTTGACTCGTGGTTAATAAAAATGCATAGAATTACTTACTTTTTTGGTTATACTAGACTTCCTATTTCGTGTTCACAAACATTCAATAATAGTCTTATAAGAAAAAAAAACAATACTTGCATAGCGGTCCCAGTTGATAATGAAACATAGGTATATATAACTACTTGTGTTGTGCACGTAAGTGGTTTGTTACTATTAAGTACATATAAAGTGCACCACGTTATTAATTATACCTAAAAGATGACTTGTATATATATTCCAGGATTGTCTGGCTGCCTGGCGTCGCTGGTCCACGACGCCGTGTCAAATCCCGCTGAAGGTTAGACTTACTTTATTGCTACTTTACTACTTTATTATTTATAACGAGAACAGAGAGAGGCATCGACAAATCTTAGCAAAAATGAAATACAATGAATTTAGTAACTGTCATCGCTTTACTTGGCGTTGGAGTGTTTATTAAAAAGCACTAAAACCTTGTCAAGTCTGCAGCGGAATATTCGCAATACAAATTGTCGGAATAGGTGGACGATTGACGGCTATTAAATTATTTGAGGAGATCTAAATTGACGTGTTTAGCGCGTTCCGCCACATCACACTTGACAAAGCGTTTCCGGCGTTCGGTCCACTCGCGTTAACTATCATTCTGTAGAGCATACTTATTTCCTACGTACTATATAACATACAAACTCTTCCTTTCGTGTTGCATTTGAATGCACTTTCAAATGTATCGAGCAACACATCAAGCGCGCAAAGTTGCGCGACCTCTCATACCTATACGAATAATATAAAGAGTATCAATAACACAACACGTCGTCACACTACACACACTACACACACTACACACACTACACACACACACTACACACACTACACACACTACACACACTACACACACTACACTACACACACTACACACACACACTACACACACTACACACACTACACACACTACACACAGTACACTACGACTACTACTCTACACCACATCTAGATTCTAGGTGGACGTGAGTGCTATGCCGACGTTTTGCTATTTCTTCAAGGCGTTTGCTTGCTTCTAGTTCTGTGAACGACGCACGCGATCAGGCAAACACTCACTTATAAATGTTAAACACACTGTCATAAGTTTCAGTCATTTTAAAATCTCTTAATCTGTGCGGAGAGTACTTTGAGATATATGTCTTACTAAGAATTTCATTAGGATCTTACATCAGTAGTTGCAGCTCAATTGTAGCGAGAAGCGAGTTCCTGTTGCCTTATTGTGCGCAGATTTACTGCTTTCAACTGCGCTGTAGTCAGTGTTCTTTTATAATTAATTAAGTTTAGTTTATATAATACGTACAGTATTAAATCATAAAACATCAATTTGAAACAAACAGTACCCATAAGAAAATATAGTTTACATATCATTTTAATAACCGACAGCACATTTAGAAATAAATACATAGTTCCTATATAAACAAAAAATATGACCGAGGGTTCCGTACCAATTTCATGATTAATACTACTGTTATTGAATTCGTAAAGGTTTTTTTTCGGCCATATATCTATAAATTTCTTCTTTCTTTTGACTTATTCCCAAATTATATAACTCGAGGCCAACGGGAAGTACCCTGTAGGTTTTCATACAAAAATCATAAAAATTAGACATAAACGCTCATATCTTTTGCTTGAATACTAGTTTATCTTTATATATGTATATAATGGAAATGTAACACATTTGACTTGACGTTATATCTTGACATTTAAATGTGTTATTGTTTCTGTAATTCAAGGTGAAGTTGAAATAATTCAAATGAAATTGTATTCACAGCTGTAACGGAATAAATGACATTAAAAAAAATTGCGAAGTCATTACCAGTGTAGGAAGCTAGGGTGTCCAGCAGCCGCACAGGTCGCAGTGATTTAATTGTTTATTAATACAGATATATGTATACACATATCCAGCAGTCGTAGTGGTCATCGATAGCAGTTGTACAGTAGGTGCCATTTAGGAAACAAATTAATGTGTAGATTTTATCATTTAATTTTCTAAACTATCGGTCATCTGCGAGTTGGGCTCGCGCACCGAAGGTTCCGCAGCATTTTCAGGTTAAGATTACGCGGCGTTGATTATAATTTCATACAAAAACGAAGTGCGACAAATGCGACAAAAACGAAGCATAAACGCCTTTTCTGTGCTTCAATAGACTATAATCCTGGATATTTATGCGATCTTGAGAAACTGGTCCTGACAGTCAGATAGACGGTCGGGCAGACAGACAGACAGACAGACAGACAGACAGACGGACGACAAAGTGATCCTACAAGTCAGACAACCTTAAACGTTACAAATAATATAAATTAGTCTATATATTTCCTGAATATTACATATCCATCCTCAGCTTTTACTTCGGCCACGTTCAAGGTCCCGTCGAATAATAATTTAATTTCTAATTAAATCAAAACACTACTGACGTCCATTAATTAACCTGTAGTTAACATACAATACTTGTATATTTGTGTTGTAATAACCGGTAACAGTTTACCAATTATTATATAAGCAAATCAATGTGTTTCTGAGAAATAATGTTCTTGTCCTTCACATCTATAAAGCACGTGGAAGGTGGTCTGTTAGTGGAAGCATTTTTAAAAAATACATGATTCCTAAATCTCCTTGGGCTATTCAATGTACAATTAATTAATTGAATAATTTCACAATGAATAGCACACATTGCGTTAAATAAAACTGCTTAAGGAGTATTAAACGGTTACGGTAACTAAAGCCGACAACTAAGCGACATGTTTTCTTCGACTTATTTGAACTGATGGATTTACATGAGCAACCTTTGGGTTAGGTTAGGAAATATATATATATATATATATATATATATATATATATATATATATATATATATATATATATATATATATATATATATATATATATATATATATATATATATATACAGACGTAATATACAAGTATTTATAAGATCATAAAATACATAAATTTTGCTGTATATGTAAAGTAACATACTAATATACAACACATATATACAAAATGTATGAATATACAGAGTGTTCATAAAACTTGCTCGAGGCTTGCTTACCTATACCTATACGGCTATGCAAGGTAGTCTTAAAGTGAGATTTTCCGATGATCTCATCCCATTTGTATTTGTAACTAAAACTCGAACATCTCCTGCAAATATGGAGGAGATTTGTCAGTAAATTAAAGTAAATAACATAGTACAGAATCGAAAGTGTACGCAGATACCAGTTATAAATGTTTTAATATTAAAGTAATTTATTAGGTATACTCGTATAACTATATCTCCTCGTTGAAAGTGTTTCGTAATTATTAGCAAGTTTATTTCCTTAGTTATCATATGCTCATGCTAGTATAATGGGTATCCTAACACTTTAGACGGAAGACAAACAAACTTGTAAATGACAATATTGTATATAATACTTTGACAACATGATTGTTGTTACGGAAGTCGCCGACACCGCCGAGCTGCGTGAGAACCACGGACTAGCAAACTGTCCTACAGGAAACTGTCTACTTTCAAACTACGTGTACCGTGCCTGTAGCGTATGTGTGTGTATTGATATACATATGTACGTTGCTTTGGGAACAATAATGCATGTAGACAGTATATAGTATACATGCTCGTACTACAGTCCACAAAACCGCAAGCACCGTGTCGGCTAACAATGCATTGGCTGACCGCACTCGCCACCACGTCTTCATTTATTGATTTTGATATCAATTTGATATTCATATTCTATTATTGATTTTACGTCGCCCTGCGTCATTTTTTCGTAAAAATTTTCAATGTACAAATACATGTTTTAAACTGGTTTATTAAAGTATAGATTGTTTTTTTTAATTTTAATTATTTTTTTTAAAAACTGCAATGCATTAAAAGCTTTTATTTAGTTTCACCAGTCTCGGTGGCTGTCTGTTTGTCTGTCTGTCTGTGTGACTCACTTGTCATGTCACTGTGCCGTCCCGTCAATCATTCCAAATCAATGCATTTTTGTATAATTACTTAATTAGTGTGTATTAAATCCAATATGGACGCAATAAAGTCGCGTATTAAAATAAAACCTCTTAACTCCAATAATACAGCGCGCCATACGATACACACTATATTGTTACTTAAGCCATTAACTTTCATTTTCCTATGAAATAATATAAATATTAAAATACTAAAACTATCACAAATAGTAAACACAAAATTTGTTAACAATAAAGCAAATCAAAAACGATTGAATTTTTTATGTATATCACACAATTTTAATTCAACTCCCTAACGACTAACGTCCCTCGCCTCTACACTGATTCTTCTATACTAATTGCTTCTCTGTTAAATCCGTTGTTTAGTACGTTGGAACTCCTTACCCTTACACAAACAAACTATTTAAAACTATTGACACTTTTAGCCTAAACTTCAAAGTAGAACTTGTTCAAATTAGGTATGTATGTATGTATGTATGTATGTATGCGTGTTTATATATATATATATACACACATATATATATATATATATATATATATATATATATATATATATATATATATATATATATATATATATATATATATATATATATATATATATATATATATATATATATATATATATATATATATATATATATATATATATATATATATATATATATATATATGTATAGATAGTGTGTACTCACTTCCCATTGCATCACTTCCACTCTGTATTGCCAATCGACATAATATGTATTATGTATGATTCATATACAGTTAAAGTCAGTCCATGGATACTTACATATTAAACAATCGATAAGCAAGTAATAGTTCTGCGTCGTGGCGGCTATCATCATCACGTTTATCGGAGGTCGTTCACACCCCGCCTCATGTCGGGAAATGGGTATTGAAATGTATCAATTAAACTATAGAGACTCCTTTTTATTTATCTTAGTACAGAGTATTTTCAATACCCCAGTCAGTAGATTTTATAATTTGCCGAAAAACATATAATAATTTGAATATATGAAGTAACTAGAATGTAAAATTAAATGTGTAAATTAATATATTTCGATGGGAAACAAATGTGATTTTAGAATTATCGCGTAGGTTAGATGGCTGGTTGGCTGGTTGGTCTATCGGTCTATCGATTTAGCCACACCGGACTTGCGCACCTCGCGCGGAGTCGTCCTCGACTTCTAACAAGGAAACTTATAAATTTATGTTTGTATGTAACAATCACATACGTGTTGTTGGTGATGTTGAAGAAGGACATTTTAAGATCTATTGGAAAAGTGCATATATGAATATACTCGTATGTATGTATACATATCCGCAGTGTGTTTCTTAGGAATAAGAAATATATTTCCAACTATTAATATTTCATAGTATTTCCAGCTTCGTCATTAAATAATAGATCGAACCGATCGCTGCCACGTCCGGCGAGTCGTGGTGTTAACGTGGGGATTACGTTTCAGTGGTGAAGCAGCGCCTGCAGATGCTGAACTCGCCGTACCGCGGCGTGTGGGAGTGCGCGCGCCACGTGTACCGCGCCGAGGGGCTGCGCGCCTTCTACCGCTCGTACGGCACGCAGGTGGCCATGAACGTGCCCTTCCAGGCGCTGCACCTCACCACGTACGAGTGGTGCCAGGCGCGCCTCAACCCGCGCCGCGCCTACGAGCCGCGCGCGCACCTCGCGTCCGGCGCGCTGGCGGGCGCGCTGGCCGCCGCCGCCACCACGCCGCTGGACGTCTGCAAGACCGTGCTCAACACGCAGGAGGCGGGCGCGGACGGGCTCGCCGCCGCCGCCGCGCTCGTGCTGCGCGCCGGCGGGCCGCTCGCCTTCTTCCGCGGCGTGCAGGCGCGCGTGCTCTACCAGATGCCCGCCGCCGCCATCTGCTGGCTCACCTACGAGACGCTCAAGCACGCGCTGGCCCCGCTCGGCCTGCAGCACCACCACCACCACCACCTGCAGGACGAGGACGCGGCCGCCGCCGGCACCGCCAGCCCCGCCAGCGCCGCCAGCACCGCCGGCGGGCCGCTCGCGTGCGCCGCGCTGCGCCTGGCCGCCGCGGACGTGCCGGCGCCGCTGACGCGCACGTAGTGTGCGGTGTCGTGTTGGAGAGACTTTCCGATTGGGCTTGAAAAGCTGAACATGAATAGACTATATTTACAGCGAGGCGGCGCGAGTCCGGCATCCCCGCCCCGGCCGCCGCCGCCGCCGCCGCCACTCCCGAAGTGCAGATAAACGTGACGCTTTTTCATTTCAATCGAACGAAATCGAAAATTTTATAAGTTAAGAAAAGCACCCGAATGCGAACAAACGAGTCGGAGCTGCTACGGAACTAATTATTATATTATTGTTAATGAATGTCTTGTTGTTTTGTTTATATTATTTAAACAAGTTTAATTTACATTTTTTTGTTTAATTTCACATTCGCGGCGACGCGGTCGGTCGTAGAGGTGTCCGTCGTGGGGACCTTACCGAGCTAGCGTCGATATAGAGTTTTCTTTAAAATATACGAGATATGTTTTAACTTTTGACATATTAACTGTGAGCAGTATTCAATAAATGTTTAAAAAATTTAAAAGTATACTCTACACGACCCTACCCTAGTCGCAAGGCGGCCGGGTCGAGCGACCGACGCGCGGTCTTCGAGTTCGTCGGGTTTGTGTTTATACTTTATAGAAAATTGTTATTTAATTGTTAAAACTTAATAACTCAAAAGTTATTGAACATATTTGGACCTGGACAGCTGTGAATGCTCCTGGGCTTGTCTGTGCGTGTGAGTGCGCGTGTGCGCGTGTGTGCGTGCGGAGCTGTGGTGTCGCGTTCGTAGTTCGAGTAGCTCTCGTAAGTGTTGATATTAGTAGTAAGAGGTAACGTTTTTGTGTTGTCTGGCTCGCCGTAGACACGCTGTCATATTAATATACTTTTTCGACCTAAAAGTCATCACGTTTCGTAATTTAAGAGCGTAACTCGCAGCGCTCGTAGGCTAGGCTCGTAGTCGGCAGTGGGCGCCACTATAAACGCAACGCCGGTCAGTCGCCGCGGCGGCACTGACTAGCGACAGCACATTAGTTACCGGCATGCAGCGTGCATCAATATTTAAATTGATATAATTATATTGTTATTTAAATTGTATGAGTAGGAAAGGGAGGACAAACTTTTGACACACGCGAGTTTAACTCGATCATGAGGGGTCTGTTGATATTTCGACTTTCGTCTGTGTTACGTCAGACAGTGTTGCCAGTAATATGTTAATACTATAAATATTATTGGAAAATTTTAAACAGTTTCTGTTTATGCTGTAAGGGCATCGCGTGGTAATACGCGTCTGTCACCCCAAGGCTGTGATCTGAACACTACCATCCCCTGGAAATCGAAAGTATAAATTCCATAAGTATTTGATATATTTTATTACGGTGACGGGTCATAACTTATAACAGTAAATTGTCTTTTCTGGCTAGACTTTAGTGACTATCTCACCAAGTGGGGCTTTCTTTGTCGCGTACAAATTAGTACCTAAATGTTTGCAATTCAACAAAATTAAATTAATTTCTTGATCTATTGGTGACATCATTCAATTAGTTAAGCAAATATTTCAATAATAAAGTAATATGTTGGACGTCATTCGAGTCACGGAGTGAGGGGTCAGCATTATTGTTGTCCATATCGTTTTGTTATTTTATTCGTGCCTCGTGTACAGCCCTCCGCTGTATGATTTATGGAATGTATGAAATATATTGTAAATTAGTTCGAGCGGCGAGGTCCGTCTCGTGTATTATAACTTAGTATGTATGTTAATTATGAACATCCCGAAGGATGCAAAACTGTGGTGGTGCTGTGGTGCTAGACACACACGCACGGACACACACACACACACGGAAGCCGCAGAGATGATGTAAATGATGGACGATCAGTTCCAGCACTGTCGGTAACCCTCGCACAATGTCAATATAAAATGTTCTGTTATAGTAGAGTGTGCCTGTGTGCGCGTGTGTGCGCGTGTGTGCGCGTGTGTGCGCGCGTGTGTGTACTTGAGTGTAGGCGAGTGTAGAATCAGGAGGAGAAGGGGAGGAGAGACGCGGGCGAGCTCATCGGAGGTGGAGTCATTATTGTTTTCTTTGTAAATTTCTTTATTTGTTATATTTATGAGTTGTATAGATGAATTCGAAATTTAAATAATATAGTGTTTTAAGAGTTACGTATTTGTAATTGTACAGGACACGCACCAAGTGAACGTTTATTTTGAATTCGTGAAAACAAATAAACAGTTGGACAATACTTGTGCTTAGTTTTATTCTGACCTGTTGACGTCCTGCTCATATACCTACTAATACTAATACACTCGTCGTGTGGTAAATATTGTCGATTTGTGTCTTGTTTAGGTGTAACACAATCATGTCAATTAGTATTGCGATTGAAGAAGTTGCTCGCTAGGCAAATATATTTAGAATTAGAAAGTGATGTTCAGAAACTGCCGGTTTCTTACAATCAGGACGGACACAGGATCAGCTCACGATTGATGCGGTCATAAAAATGCATGAGCAACGGAAAGACATGAAAACCTTGATAGCTTAGATCCAGTTCAACCAGAAGATTGTAACTATGGTAACGGTTGAAAACTTGACTGAGTGCCGTAGTTCGATTAAAAAGGGTGTACGCTCAATTTCTCAATGTTATATATATTTTTATATAAGCTAGCTATACATACATACGCATATTTAAAGGTTGTCATACGATTACTAGTTTACTTCAATCAGTGTCCAATAAACTACCAAGCAATTAGCACGTCTTTTATTCAAATAATTATTAGTAAAGAAATCTCAAGCAAATTTAACTTTTAAACACACAAACAATGGGGTTACAAATATTTAAAAATATCGACTACAACGAATAGTATATTTCCTCTATTTTATTTACAGCCCTATGCATAGAACAAGGTTATAGGACATAATATGAGATTTTAGATTTATTCGTATATTAATTTAGTAAAATAAAATTAATCTTTAGTGGCTGCGAACATAGGGATAGAATAAAGGTAGATGTCGTTCCATCAAGTTGGGACTCAAGTGTAACGTTTGGTGCAGCTGCACAAGTAAAACTGCTAAATGGTACTATTTTTATTAAAAAAATTATATAATGTTTTAATGATATAGCTATCAAATAGTTGAGAAATATCTTTGTTTATAACGTTTAACTTTAAATGAGGTGTACCTCTATGTGACCAATTGTAACTCCAAAAGGGGATGATATTTGATCTTATATTATATAAAAAAAAGGAAAAAGTAATTCTATTAAGAATCAGATATGAAACAATCGGTCCAATTTATTTTGTAAAATTTACATTATGCAAGTTATACTTCGTAAGCATAAAAGTATAGTGCTCAGGCCCACTTCCAAACGCAATAAATCCAGAGTCTGTACAACAGTTCCGTCAAGAAAATTTTAGCCTGCAGCCAGTTTTACGTAACTAGAAGTCACTTGTACAATAAAATTAATAAAAAAATCAATATTTATCCACTGACATCATTTAATTGTAAAAAAGAAAAATTTTCTAACAATAAGGCATGTGTTCAGAATCACTTCTTTTTGTAATTGGACATATATCAAAGGGTGAAGGTCAAGTTGCTTGAGTGAAGAGTAGTAAAGTAGTAAGTGATTGGTGTGACTCCTGTACATGCAAGTATGGTTGGAATTGTTTTCACCGTGTTCGCTTGCCGTTGTGGTTTGAGTTCAATAGATAAATCTGTGTATTTTGAACTTTTCCTAGAAGGAAGATGACAGATTATGCGTGTTCGGGACAGCAATGTCTATGAGGTAAGTCGTTTTATCTCTTCTTCCTCCTTGATTAGGTATTGTTAATCTTTGAATACAAGAAAGTGGATGATGCTTTCTAAATTTAGTCATAAGTGTATTGATTGTCGTTTAAATTTTGTCAAATTAGCTGTGACCACGTAGCTGCCAAAAGATAGTTGAGTATTGGGGACTATACAAATTTATTTAATTGCTTTTATAGTGTTTCGAGATTTTAGAAAATTGAAGTTAATCTTTGTTTAAACTTTTGACTGATTTCTTTCTATTTTAGTTTTCTTTTTGATGTATTGAATAGTTTGTTGATATCCTAAATATCGATCCGGTCTCATTATCAGTTTCCCCAATTTCTTCTCATCCTGTTTGTATCTCCCATTCTTATGTTCTATTTGCCCCTACGTACTGTCTTGTACATTTTTATTTATCTATCCATTGTGTATATCTACTAACTTAGTTAATATCTTTAAAAATTGATTGATAAGTTTCATATCGTCCATATAGATTAAATGTTAATTGTGTAATTATTAATTAATTAATAATTTGTGTAATTATTGATTAATTTTGTATATTTGCTTTTGCTATCATATCCTTTTTCCCACTTTTTTGATCATATGAGACAATGGGTGTATTGTTAGCAAAACCAAAGAGGACTCAAGAGTCCCCCTAGAATATGCCTCTACCGATAGGAATTTGTCGTTTTTTCGTCAGGTGAAACTCTTTAATCCATTACTCGTTCTCATCTCTCTCTTTTTACTGTCTATTTTTCACGTACTTATTGCAACTTAAATCTCTAGAACATCGCGATCATAATGGCTGTGATTTGTTGATTCTCCGAAGATTTAAATATTACTTGCAAAAGCCAGAATGTGACACAGGAAATTCTGAACGACGTCCTCTTTGGTACCTCGCCTGGACATAGTGATAGTTATTTTTTTTCCCTTTTTTCATCTCTACCAGGCGTTGTTTGGGAAGACTATACTAAACCCTCGCAGGTTACTTTATTTGGTTCTTCTGGTATCCTTTCCGTGACATCTGTGTTCCTGATCGTCCGGACCTTTTTGTGTTGTCCGAGACCTCACTATATACTAATAGTTATTGTACATTCATAGTTGATCGATTTGTGTGTTTGCTGGTTTTTTATGCTGGTGATTTCGGTCCTGTGTTCCACGGCTCGTGTCGAGTTCTTCAGGACCCATATCCCACGTATCCGTTATTAGTTACTTGTTGGTGATTTTTACCATCGTTATTTGGCTTTTCACATTGGCAATAATATATCGCTTCTTAATAATTACTACATTTGCTATGTGTATTAATCACGTTTCCACTCCAAGTTATTCTGGCGCACACCGCAAGCGCGATCGGGCTCCCTAGTAATTGTGTGGGGAGCTGGTCGTTCCTACACACATGCTTAGCATATTCGGGTGTCATCGTTCGGACAACTCTTGCTTGCATAATTTGTTCCGTTCATTTGTCACTCTCTGTCCTGTATCACTTGCCTGCGACCACTTGTCTTGTGTTCCTGTCACGGTTGTGTAACTTGTTAGTACTATTACCTATGACCAAACTTCGGTCACTCTACAAGTTGTTTGCGATTTGTCGTTGTGCCTCCTTTTCTGCGCTTCGGAGGTCCCTGTCCGTTGTGTTTCTCGACCAGGGCTGCGTAACAATCTCAGGTTTCGGTACACTACGATGCGCCTATCTATGCCGTTTGCTGTTTCCTGAGCTGCAACGTCGCACCCATGACTCTGATTGCCTGTACGTTGGTAGATCTGCGGATTGTTCTGCTTCTGTCATTTCTGCGTTGCTTAGGTGGTAGTAATGTTGTAGATGGTCAATGTCTCTTTGTTATTGATTATGTAATTGTAAGTTCGTGAAATTCGTGGTTTTCGAGTATATGGGTTTTTAATGAATCCTTCCCCAATTCGTACCGATACCGGAGGTCTCTTATATTCTCACTGCTTCTACTTCTTATTTTGCCATCCTTGTAGTGCATCGCTGTGCGTATTTTCTTTTGTGCTATATTGACTCTCATAGATCTCGGGTTTTCTTTTCGACCCGATTGTGGACCGCTGGCTGGGTAACATGGCTGTAGTTCAATGACGAAAAGTGTAACGTGTAGCGTAGCAATATACATACTATCAGTTTTTAAGTGTTTTTGTGTAATATTTTGTTAACTCTTATAAGTTAACTTATCTGCCACCGGAACGTTACTTACTGCACATTTTTGTTCTGTTTATTGGGCCCGCTCGTTGTGCCGTGGTCTGATAACCTTATTACTAGAATCTTGTAATAGTATTGGGGGTGGTTAACATTAGCGTCTATTGAAATTGTGTGCGTGTTGCGTGGGAGGTAACTGATATTTTCCGTTGGTGTTGGGTGTCGTTACAGTATCATTTGCCTTTTGTCCTTTTGTTTTATTAGACTAAATATTTTGTATTGGCTTTCAGAATGTAAATAGATTCTTTGCATTTGATAACTGGACTTAATATTGTATATTTGGTGTTAATTGATTTCGTTTTGCTCCGTTGTTATATTAGTAGGTTAATATATGATTCTTATTCTTTTCGATTTCATAAGCGCTGTGGTTGTAATCACTCTATTATTTACATAACTCATCCTCTGATCTGCTACCCTCTGAACCGAGATCTCTCCAGTAAATACTCGGACATTTAGCCGTTACTTTTTTAAGATTATTTATTTTATACATATACCTCATTATGGTTTCATTGTATATCATTGGTCCATATACGTCGCTGAATCCAGTTATGGACAAGAAACCTCAGTGGAATTTCTTCTGCTCTAACGTCTGACTTTTTCTTTAATTTCCTGAATTTTTTGTGTACTAAATAAATTCCTATACTTCTATATTCTTCTACGTTGGTCACCTATTCTTTGCTTAGAAACTTGCAAATTGGGAATTTTCGATGAAATTTACGTGTAATGGTGTAAGATAAGGACTCTGCACAACGTCCACAGTGGAATGGATTGATGAAGCAGACGATGATGATGTTGATGGGATGTAAAGTGATGACAAATTCACCTATAAATGACAAAATGTAGGATGTGGCGATGATAATGAATATGATAACAATTCGGCTGTAACATATTCTTCGACTGGAGTCCGCTTGTTCAACTCCTCGTCGCCGGTGAGTCGATGGTTCGCATGCTGAGACACCCAGCATCGGCTCCAGGTGACCCCGGCGACCCTCGGGAATCGGCGGTACATTATACTCTTTTTTCCATTTTGTTCATGAAAAGGGGTTTAGGAATTATTAGTTTAGGAAGGATCAGCCCAGATTTTATTGGCATTTATAAAAAGTGTCTAATAACCAAATTATCAAGTTCACTTGGCAAGATGTTATAGCTTTATATTATATTTTCCTTATAGGTCTTGCCAAATGGGAACATATAGAATTTTTTTTGCAGTAGACAATGGTGATTGTTTATTTCTTTTCGCACCCAAATTAGAGAAGGACCACATATCCAAAGACGAAGCAGAAAATGAGAGTGAATCTTGCTGCTCAAGGACTAAGTTGCAACAGGAATGATTGTTAAAAAAAAAAAAGAAAAAAAAAAGTCTATTCTCTCTAAAAGTGAGCTCCTTAGAGGAGCATGTCACGTGAGAAGGGCTACGGATGCGGTTCCACCGATTTCCTGGGCCTTTCCGTTGTGTCGAGGACGGCAATCGCAGGGGTTTTAGTGGGTGAAAATCCCACATAACCCAGTTCTTTTAAACGGACGGAAGATTTCCCCTGTGTCAACAAAAAAAAAACGAAAAGGGATGATTGTTAGAATATCTCAAGGTGTTGTATTTTAATTGCCTAGCAAAAACATTCATTTAATTATATGATTTTAATTTCTGTAAACTGTAACATTATCATAATTATTTCTTGTGATTTCTAGAATTGCTTCCTGGAGAGTATAATAATTGTAATTAGGAAACAATAATGAGTTTCCTTATTTTATTTGTAGTACTGTACAAATGTACTGTACAAATGTACTGTACAAATGTACTGTACAAATGTACTGTACAAATGTACTGTACAAATGTACTGTACAAATGTACTGTACAAATGTACTGTACAAATGTACTGTACAAATGTACTGTACAAATTTCAGCAATGTAATTGTCTACAATTTTTAAATAATGATTATTTTATTCTCATTTAAAGGACAAGTTGTCTTTTTAATTTACCTTACTGTATAATGTAATATTATTGTCATGTACTAATGACAATTCTATACTACTAATACTAGACTACTGTCTATTTTGATTGGATTCATAGGATAAATAATATGATTAAAAAATTGTGCTACAATCGATAATAATTCATAAAAAAAGATAACTATACTCTTGGAACCTAAAATAGGTTATTTGTAGATTTGCAAAGATGTTATTTATTTAGTTTTCTTGTCAAATTTGAGCAACATTTCAAAGAAAATGTCCCTTTTGTATGTAGTAGTGTCTTTCATATCACAATAAAGAGATATTGTATGGTTAAAAAAGGACAATTTTCGCATAACCAGAAAGCACTCAAAATAAATAAAATATCTTTATATATATATATATATATATATATATATATATATATATATATATATATAATATATATATATATTTTCCTTATGTGTGTGTGTGTGTATGACTGACCTCCTGACTGTCTCACTGACCCACTGACCTCCTCCTACGACTGGACTCATTTTGATGAAATTTGTTATGTGGTGGTGGTGTTGTTGGTGATCGACCAGAGGGGCCGCCAAAGCTCACTCACTTGCTGGGGCCAGGGATAGACGGACGGACGAACGGTTCTAGTCAATACGTAATTTTTGTAATTGCCTATAAGAATTTAGTTTTGTTGATTTAAAGTAATATCGTTAAAATTGTAAATAAGTGATTTTGGTGTAAAGTATGCAAATTGTAATTTTATAAGCAAACATTGTTTTTAGTGAGGTTGTTATTATTGTTTCAGTTAATATTTAAGTTATTTATTAATTTAGAATTGGTATAGTGCCAACGCTCTGAATTGTAGGATTTCTTGATTAAGTTTTGCTGTAAATAAATTTTATTCCTTGTAAAAATGTCTGAACATAATTAATGGAAAAGTCATTGAAGAGGTCGAACGCCTATTCCTGGTTTAGATCTAACACTACAAAGATTTTCAAAATTTCGATATGTTTAAATGTTTTGGAAGATAGTTCCAGGTTATGAAATCCAGGCAACACCGTTGTTTGAGTTTTGGGTGATATGTTGTTGCCACAGCCAAGTGAGACAATACGGACTCTGTCAGGTGCAGTTGCCATGCCGCTGCCGCCGTCTCTGACTGTACAATTGACATACAAGCAAGTGCTGAATCGGTTTTTAGTGAGGTAACAGAAAAACTAATAAACGCAATCAGCGGTATACAGATAAGATCAAATGTTTTGTGTCAAATTTTGATCCCTCTTTGCATAATTTTATTGCGTGGAGTCAAGAAGTTTTGGCTTATCGAGTGACTCGGTAATTACCGATATTGGTCGGGTTTCAAACTTGAATTCCAATCATTTTTTTCGTAGACATCGCTCATATTTTGGTCAATGTTATGTAATATTTGTTGCGATTGCGTTTCGTTCGCGGATTAAGTGACGAGTTAATCGTGGCTATTATTGTACGAGGCATCACGGATCCTCAAATCCGTGATGTTGCTACAAACCCGAAGTTATGATGGTAAAACTTTGTTGCTTTCCTATCAACTTGGGTAAAGCTAACTAGCTACTTACTATACACGTACCGGTTGTAATAAAATTAGTTCACAATTAAATTCACGTAAACACGAGCACGATGATTATGTATCATAACGAAGAAGAACATTCTACTTGTTACAATACAATGTTAACCGTTGAATTTCCCGAGATATCTCTTGAGGTTGATTTTCATGTCGTGTGTGATAAATTTCTGAGCACACCAATTATTATCGGTACCACGTCTTGAATCGAGATGGTGTAACTTATACGCGTATGCTAGGTCGACAACGACTAAAGCGTGTGGACGACGTCATGTATATTATGCCCTATACTACGGTCATAACAATTGATTCTCCATTAGTAGGACCAGATAGGGAGCGTCTAATGAGTATCATTGATGAGTTTGCAGACTATCTCGTGGTAGGTACGGCTTGTACTACAGTCAATACAGGTTTTATGCAGATCAAATTGCATAACGAAACGTCTGTAGTTTATAAACCTTATAAAATGTCGCATGACGAAAAATTACGTGTTAGAACGATCATTGAGGACTTATTTGAAAATAATATTATTCGCGAGTCTGAATCTGAGTTCTCAAGTCCAATCTTATTGGTTAAAAATAAAGATAGTAGTGATAGGCTATGCGTTGACTTCAGAGCTCTGAACGCTAAAACCGTTAAAGACCGTTGATTGACGACCACATAGACCTTTAAGGCAAAGCTAAATATTTTAGTAGCTTAGATATGGCAACTTCGCCTTGATGAGTAGTCTATTGCGTAGTGCAATGAACGCACAGGGTTTACGAATATATCAAAATGCTATATGGTCTAGCAAATGCGCCCATTGTGTACCAAATAATCATTTCTAATCCGTTGCGTACGTTCATCGATAATGATAAGGTATGCTTCTATATAGATGATGTCTTACTGAATAGCTGAATAGTCGGTTAACGAATGTATGTAAATCTTACGAGAGGTGTTGGACACTTTGACTTAATGTCTTGTTACGGAGATCGAGTACCTAGACGATAAGTAAAGGTCAGGTAAGATCGAGCGCTCATAAAGTAGAAGTTTTAGTTAACGTGAAGGTAATGTCAAAGAGGTAAAGCAGTTCCTGGGTCTCGCGGGGTACTTCATGAGGTGCATTCCATTGTACTCCCTGAAAATTTCGTGTATAACTGGATTGTTTCGCAAAGATGTCGGGTTTACGTAGAGCGAGTAGTAAGAAAATATGCGTAAGAAAGTTATTAACCACCCAACTACCTGTTCTAGTTATTTTGAACCCCTCAACTGATCTCCACACAGATGCATTATCCACACGGACATCTGTGTGGATCTCCACACAGATGCATCTCCAGGGCCATTAGTCAGTATGGGAGTCCCACAGGGGTCTATTCTTAATCCTTTCCTCTTTTAATATATATAAATGACTTATCATATATAGTTGGAAGGAGCCATAAGATAGTATTGTTTGCTGATGATATTTCATTAATTTTTAAAATGAATAGACAACAAAATATAATTGACGATGTAAACTCGAAAGTAGTACAATGGTTTATTCCAAAAACATACTGATAAATAGTACAAAAATGAAATGTATAACTTTTTGAACATCAACAGGAAAATTACTAAAGCCAATGTACTATTGAATGGTGAGACCGCGGATCCTATTGCTTCTACAGTATTTCTCGGTATCACCATAGACTCTAAGTTACAGTGGGGGCTTCATATTGATGGATTGGCGAATAGACTGAGCTCAGCAGTTTTTGCGGTTAAGAAAATTAGATCGTTAACTGATGTAGTAACGGCTCGCCTTGTTTACTTTATCTACTTCCATAGTATTATGTCTTATGGCATTATACTTTGGGGTAATGCAGCCGCTATCAATACAGTTTTTGTCCTGAAGAAACGAGCTGTTCGCTCAATCTATAACTTAAGCCCTAAAGAATCTTTAAGAGACAAATTTAGGGAAATTAATATATTGACAGTTGAGTCTCAATATATCCTCGAAAATGTTTTATATGTAAAAAAAGAATATTAATGATTTTACTAAAATTGGCGATGTACACAACACCAATACTAGAAATAGGTTGAAACTTACCGCGCATGTAACTCGATTGCATCGAGACCGCAATTCCTTCGTCGGACAGAGTGTACGCTTTTACAATAGGATCTCAGAAAACGTCCGAGAATGCTTTATATCACGATTTAAAAAATTGTGAAACGACGTTTGTGTGTTAAAGGTTATTACCTAATTAATGATTTTGTAAATGATAACACACCTTGGGAATGAAATGCTCGCTCCAGTCTATCTCAAGCGTATCATTGTCAACAATGAATAATTGTATAATTGTAAATGACTATATAAAAAAAAAGAAAGTCCCGCTGAGTTTCTTGCGCCGGTTCTTCTCAGGTCTGAGGTAATGTTTTTGACGTTCAAAAAATGAATCATGTATTCTTACTTCGAATAAAATTATTTGAATTTGAATTTGAATTCATCAATTGGTTACGGTGCCGTGTTATTCTAAATTGTTGAATATGGCCACAAGCGACTTGTATCTTATTACAGTGAAATGATGCAGGGAGCAGAGTTACGTTACCACTCTTAAAGAGATGGGTATGCTTTATGTTATTGGTACAAAATGTAAAGTTGCTTGGTTGGCGATATGATCTAATACTAGTTATGGGATCATACTGTAAAACTACGTATGTTGTAGCAGAATATATGATTCTCTGGCGAGGGGAATGGATCCCTGATGTGTGCGCCTCATTTTTTGAAAGTGAGTATTCTTTTTATTTCTCGCCATCCTCTTCCTTGTTATGCGGTAATATATAGTGACAGTACAGTGGTGTACAGATAAAGAAATCTGAGGATCTGCTTAATCTATGGATTTGGTTACATCGTCATGAAATGTGTTACTGTTAATGTTTATATTAATGTTACAGGTGTTATCGCGTACTGCGGTTATTGTGATTATCTTTGAAGGACATACTGCGGGTCACTATCCATTGTGCACACTGCGGTCACTGCTCGCTGTTGTCGCATACTGCGGTCACTGCGATATCTTCGAACGGACATACTGTGGTTACTGTCCATTGTGCATATTGCGGTCACTGCACGTTGAGCATACTGCGGTGACTGCTCGTTAACCATACTGTGGTTACTGCTTGTTATTTTTTACTATACTGTTGAGCCTTGCTGAATGTAATTGAGTTATTACTCTTATTGACGGCTTTGTTCAACACTTTTGAATGTGTAGCTAACATAATTATAATGACTTTCAGATGATGATAACGAGGACGATGGTAAACTGTCTCCAGAGGTACCTTCTGGCAACCAAAGCCAGGTTGTGGAAGTGGAAGTACACGCAGCAAGAATGCCGAAGAGTAGCAGCAGCCTCTACAATTACGGGCGAGGGCGCCGTCGTCAGGAGAGGCTGAATTGGCGTAAAATTGATGAAAAGGGGTGTGGTTTACCGATCACGCCACGTGACGTCACGATCCGAACCTTCATATGTATTTTTTTGTATACAATCTGCGTCATTTATTTCTGACAAATTTTTTCAATTTTTTTCATGTGTCCAAGTTATATGTTTCCAGTCATGTTTCCAGTGTCAAAAATGTTTCCTTATTAGAAATATTTAGTTAAAAACAAAGAAAATAAATAAAATTATACGTTGTTTTATCTTAAATTTACTACAATAAATCTTTTTGGTAAATTAATTAAAATTTTATCTTTAGTAAAAGTTACTTATATTCGTTCCATTTTTCTTTTACGAAAAAATGCCACGTCTTCCTGGAACACTCAAAAATATTGGTCGACGTAACCGGAACGCGCAATTGGTCCATAATCAATTGCGCGTTCCGAAAATCAATTGAAGAACATTCGACGGATAATGTAAATTTAAGAGATCAACTTGCATGTTCACGAGCGAATGACAATTCAGAGCAACGCGTTCAACATCTTCATGCTAATACATTAAGATAACGAGAGGCACGTCAACGAGCGACTGATGTAGATAGAGAACGTCACTATCGGCGAGTGCAAGATAATCGAGCATTGACACTAGCATCACTTAATCGTCTCGCGTTTGAATATGATCCTGAAAAAAAACTATTCATCACATGCACTAATTACAATCGGTAGTATGGATAGTGTCAATATTGTCATGCTTACAAGTACAAAGGTGAATCAGCTGGTTTATGTTGCGCATCTGGAAAAATTTTACTCCCATCGTTAAATCCAACACCGGAACCTTTAAAAATACTTTTAGCCGGAACCACATCTCAAGCGAAATTGTTCTTGCGAAAAATTCTTAAATTCTATTGTTACTTCCAAATGACAAATGCTTTCATTTGGAGCAACGAAAATTGTTCATAATAAAGATGGTCGTAATTTTGAATCTACACTTAAGATTCAAAGTCAGGTGTACCACTAAATTAGTTCATTGCTTCCAGTACCTGATGTCGATCCAAGATTTTTACAAATTTACTTTATGGGTGATGTGGATCAACAATCATATACTCGCTGTGTGTACAACCATATAGAACGGATGGAAGAACGAGAAATTGTGGACATTTTCCAAACATTTTTGCAAAATCATAACCAATTGACACACAATTATTATAATTGTTCAAAACTCTCTAACAAACTGCAAAACGACAACTACATCATTGTCATTAAAGCCGACAAAGTGCCCTATATAGAGCACGCAGACACATATAATGTTCCAACCATTAATGAAGTTGCAGTTATTATGGTTCGTGACCCACGTGAACGTCGAGACATTCGCATACAACGCAGAGATAATACAATGCAAATAATTAACGATAATCGACGTTCTTACGATGCTTTGCAGTATCGGTTGATATTTTGGGAAGGAAAAGATGGATATCATATCATTATCAGGACAAAGGAATCCAACTACAGGTACAACTTATGGTCTATCTTATTTTTTTCTATCAATAATCTATATTTATGTCATAAATTTATTTTATTGCAGGTGCAGAACTGAACAAGAAAGTTAATGCTATGAACTTTTACGCATATCGACTAATGATTCGTGCTAGTGAAGATAATTACGTTCTCTGATGCAGACAGCTATTTCATCAGTACATTGTCGATATGTATGTAAAAATAGAAAGTGAGAGATTACGATACATAAAGTTCAATCAAGCAAAACTTCGTGCTGAGGAGTACATTCATTTGCGTGACACGATTTCCCTGGTAGAAGCCCTCACCGCTCGGCCGATGAAATTGCCGACAGCGTCACCATCGTCGTCGGAGTAATAGACACAGATGTTGGTGTGCCTAGTTACTGCGACCACCGCATGAGAAACACTTTCGTGGATACGGAGCCTTGCGCTTCCGGTTCGAACGATGATGACCTCTTTGTATGTAAGTCCCTGAGCCTCGTGGATGGTCATGACGCGGGACCCTGTTCCGGAACCATATCCCTGGTCCCTTAGAACCTTCTTCTCCTCCTGCATGTGGACCAGGTATAGGGTTCCGTCACTGATGACTGGTATTTTCGCGCCAGTGTACCCGATGAGTTTCAGGGGCTTGAGGAGTAGATGGTGTTGTAGACTCTATCAACAGCATAAGCGACGTCCATAGGGCAACTCGCTTGTGATGTTTATTGTCAAGCTTGGGCTGCTGTACCTCAGACCGAAAAGATTTTGTCTCTCGATGTATCTCCGATGAGAATAACATGTTTAGCACCCGACAGTCTCGCCGCCATAACTATGGCCCCGAAGTGGTTCATGAGGGCTTCGTCCACTGTTAGACGATTTATGGTTGTCCCCTCATGGAAACCGTTTACTAGGATCGACACCATAGTTCGCACTTTCTTTTTTGCATCCGTGCCGATGCGGTGTGCCAACTTCTCTCTCAGGTCTTTCGCGGCTTCGACTGTGGTAGTTGCTATTATTTCCGTTTCCTCATCGAAGTGCCCGACAATGCGAGTCGTCCTATCACACCCCGGGACCCCGTTTACCCAGGACAGTTTTGGCAGCTCCCAACCAACTCTCAAGGTGTCTCCTCGTCCTTGTGTTTCAACCAGTCCTACAAAGCCGTTGGTCTTATTTTATGCCGCCATGTAGTGTCCCTCCATTCTACCATGTAGTACGCAGGAACTGTTGTTGTCGTAGATGGCGGCTTCGGCTTCATCGAGTTCAACTTCAAGCAGGCTGATGTTACCCTTCTCGAAGGTTAGCAAGATCTTGCTGCAGGTTAACACAAGAGGTTAACACAACCAGTGTTAACCTCCCGCGAGGTTAACACAACCAGTGGTAACCTCGCGGGTCGCCTTTATAATGGCAAGGAACTCGATGTTCGCGTGGGTTTCTCGCTGATTGGAACTCTGGTAGTGTTATCTTGCCCCTGCTGTGCCTCAGCATGCCACCGCGGTGTCCTTCTGGGCCCCGTTGGCAGTGGGTGCTAAAGAAGGCTTTGACCGCACTCTCCTGCATGCTGGTCTGTCGCATTTTTGAGGGGCTTAGATACTGAGTTGGGGGAGTGATGTCCCTTTGAGTGATTCTGCCTAGGATGACTTTCACCAGTGCCGCTGATGATGAGTCAGTTGAGGTGTTTTGTGTGGTGTTTGGGGTAGCAGATTTAGGGTACAGCTGTTTCTGTAGTTGCTCGGATCCACTCGGTTGTTGTTCCTCGGAAGGGAGTCTATTGTGGAGAGGAAGTTTATCTTTCAAGAAGCTTAAATCCTCTCCTCTATTCTCGTAGACTATTATATGGTGGATGTGGGTGGCACTAAGGCATCCAAAGTTATCGGCTATGCCGCCTCTATATGGGCCAACCCTCATTGAGTCTACGCTGATGGTCATTTGGTTCCCTCCGGTTTTACGGTCCCCTACTCTTTGGAGAAACGCGTCAATTTGGCTGAAGGGCTCCTCTTCCCATTCGAACAGTGCGATCATCTTTATTTGTAACCGCAGCAGTCAGCAGGGAGGGTCCTTGCCCATGCGAGGTTGCGAGGTTAGGTTAGCGAGATTATCTTATCTCGATTGACCGCTTTTATTGATGAGTTTCCTTTGAGTAGGACCGTTAGTCCTGGTGACAATTGGACTTTATTCGGTTGTTCCGAGCGACTAAAAGCTATACCCACCCTCTCTGCGTCTTCTCTCATCAAGAGGGCTACACTCTTAACTGATATACTGGGATTTCCATGTTTAGACCATTCTTGAAACTCGTCTAAGACTGTGTGTTGGCCTGGAGTAGGTGGTATGCTCTGCGGTGGATGCGTCCCGGTAAGGAGTTTGCGTATTATATTTTGCATTATGTTAATTTTCTTTAGTAGTGGGTTCCGTTTGGGGGATCTTGGTGAGAGTGTGGCGTGTGAGGGGGGTGTAGTTGATACTGGTGTATATGGTGTTTGTGTTGTTTGCTGTGGAGGCATTTGTACAGGGGTTGGTTGTGGTTGTGTGGGTGGTGTGGCTACTGGTGCGGAGGGAGGAGTGACTGGCGAGCTGTTTCTTTGTGTGGCTAACTTTACGGCTTTTCTGGCGAATGTGAGGAAAGGTTCTCTGGTGTTGTCTACCTCCAAGATGGAATGAAGTGCATGCTGGTTTAGATGTCAGCTGATGTTTGCCTCCAGCATCGCTCTGTCAGCGCCATACCTGGGGCAATCTAGGGTGATGTGGACCACCGTTTCCTCACTTTGCGGATCGCAGACACATGATGGACTGTCTCTTAAATGGAATCTGTGCATGTAGGCAGCAAAGCCCAGGTGGCCAGTCAGCAGTTGGGTATCAGTGGGTGTTATACTGATCTTTCTTACACGCTTGTATGCTTTCTTGACGTCTGGTAAGAACAGTTTTGTGACTGACCCTGTGAGGGAGGCCTCATATCTTTCTTGCCATCTCCTGACAGACTCCTCGCGTATCCGCTTTCGGACGTACGATGCTGGTACTTTGTCGTAGTCCGGAGCCGTCTTCTTTGTTAGTGCCGCTTTTTTCGCCAGTTCATCTGCCCTCTCGTTACCCGGTTTTCCTACGTGGGCCCTAAGCCAGAAGAATCGCACATCCCTACCCTCATTCCGAATCTCACGCAATAAACTCTTCATTTCCAGACCTAACGGGTGAGGAGTGAGTCGTCGATGGAGACCTAAGCAGGTCTAATGAGGATCTCGAGTCACTTAGGATATTGGTTGTGCTCGTTTTCGACTTCCTCACCAGCTTTATAGCCCTGAAGAGTGCGTACATTTCGGATTGGAATACGGTATTGTGCGGCTCTAGGCGAAATGTGGAGAACCTTTTTTCCCTTCCTTGGTCCCACCAGGTAAGGGCGGCTCCTACTTTACCTTCGATCTTACTGCCGTCCGTGAATATAAGGGGACCGGCGATCTGGTGTTTCTCTAGGGTCTCTTGCTCAAGGTTCTCCAGGCGCGTGTACTCCGTTGTTATGAGTAGTGATGGATGTGGGTTCTGTGTTGGTCCCACCCTGCGCTCTATTTCGCGTCCTGGCGGTAAAAGGTCCACGCAGTAGCCTTTTTTGGTCTTAAATAAGGTAGCAGCCTCCTGAATGCGAAGGTCAAGGGGGAGAAGGCCTGAGAGGACGAGGGCCGAGGATAGAGACACCATTCTGTACGCGTTGCAGATCTTTTGGGCGAATCCTCGCTGCAATGAGTCTAGCTGTTTTTTTATCATAAGCTTCTCTGTTGCAGTGGACCACGCACTTGCTGCGTACAGGACGATGGGCTCTATCACCGCCACATAGATGATTCTCACGATCTCGCCGTTCAGACCCCATGTTACTTTCGCGGCGCACGCAAGTTGTTTGTAAATGTCTGCCACTTTTTTGCACACGGAACCCGGATCCTCATATCCGCCTCACCTATTTCTCGCAGAAGGTGGTGGTTCTGCGATTTGGTGTACTCTACAATCTCTTCGTTTGTGAGGCAGCTGAGGATTCCCCTCACGCATACTAACGGGTCCTGACTTATGGGCTCCTTTATTGTTAAGTCTTTGTTTTGCTTGACCTGACTCCTGATGATGTTTATGTCCTCTTTTGTTGGACACCTCAGGGTGACATTTTGGTCCCTGGCTTTCCGTACCCGATCCACTTTTGCTCCTGTTTTTCTTAAGTCTAGAGCATCTCTGATCTTCGCGATTACTGTCTTGCTGGTCTCGCTTGGTGTTTTCGAGGAGATGATCAGAGTGTGGTTCGGATGGGGGCTTTTCGGCTTGACAGCGGCCTGTGCAAATGTTTTTGGCCCTGCCGTTGGCTGTTTCTCACAATTTGCGAGATCCGTTACCCCTTTCTTGATTGTAGCCAGGGTTTGTTTTACTCCTGGACCGCCAATTCGGTGTCTAGTGACGGCCTCGGAGGTGAGGTGTCTCTGTGCTTGGCGTCACTGATAGCCCGCACTTCTGAGGACATTATTTCAATCCTTTCGGTTAGGTCTTTTATTTCAGGTGTCAGGTCAATTGAATGTGGCAGTAGGTGTTGTGGTGGGTTGACGGTTTGTTGTTCCTTTCTGAAAGCCGCGATCGCATCCTTGATATCCTGCAGGGACTCCATAATTTTTGACTCTCCTGCCATGCTTTGGGCCGGCTCACGTGACTCCGGTGGCTTAGAAGTGACCTCGGAGAGACGAGAGTCTAGGTTCTCGATGTCCCCCCGGAGGGCGTCGAGACGGTCGCCTAGGGATGTAAGAAGGCTTAGAAAGCCTTTTTTGTTTTGGTTTCCAGTGATTTCCACTGGCCTGATAGTTCCGTCTCTTTGGGCTCGTCACGTTGAGACCCTGCGAGCTCCTTTATAGCCTTTATCTCCCTGAAGGGCTCTGCTGTTTCATAGCCCAGCCAGTTTCTTACGGCCTCTGCCTCCTTCAGGGTCTCCGTAATGCCATCCCAGTCACTGTGTAACTCGGTGACAAGCATTTGGTTAAGCTTTTCAATTTTCTTATTGTGCGCTCTCTCGACATAGACTAGTTCTTGGGCATGTCGGGAGCGCTCCTTTTCGAGGTTACATTTGCGCCGGTTTCTGGAGTCCGAGAGAGATAAAACGGTCTCATATAGCCCCTGCAGGCTCTCAAGTGCGGTCACTTTTGCCTCTCTTTTCATATTAGTCGCAGACTCCAATGCCTCTTTCCCATTTCGCAGAAGGGTATTTGCTACTCCCGTCACCATGTCCATTTCCACCCCTGTCCTCCTCCCAGCCGCGCCGTTTATTGGTGGTCGGAGAAGTTGAGGGATCTCTGGGCCGCCTGTGTGGCGACTAGGAGGGCCTACACCAGGAACCGGCGGCGGCGCCGTCGCAACCTAGAGAACGAGGGCCGCCTCTATGCCGCCTACATAGAGGTGAAGTCTGCCCTGACGGTGCGAATGGCCGAGGCTCAGGTCAGCGCGAGGGCGGAAATGTCGGAGGGTCTCGACATTGACCCATTTGGGAGACCGTACAAGGCGGCGCGCAACAAACTACGCCCGTGCGGTCCCCCAATTGCCGAGACCCTCGAGCCGACGTTCCTGGATGGGGTGGTCCAGTCCCTGTTTCCGCGCAGGGATAACTTCACCCCACCAGTGACCAACTCCCCGCGCTGTGCGGCTCCATGGGCCGAGGAGGTCCCCCCGGTGACGGAAGACGAGGTGGAGATGGCGGCTCTCCACCTCCGGGCGAAGAAGACGGCCCCTGGTCCGGACAGCGTCCCCTCCAAGGTGGTGGCCATTGCCGCCTCCCAGATGGGGGAAAGGTTTCGGGACCTCTTCAGTGCGTGTCTGACGTGCGAGAGGTTCCCGAAACCGTGGAAGGTGGGCCAATTGTGCCTTTTTCGGAAGGAAGGGCGGCCGGCGGACTCCCCCTTTGCATACCGACCCATCGTTTAGCTCGATGAGGTCGGTAAACTGTTCGAGAAGAGGTTTGGGCAGAAAACGCCCGGAGGCGTCCCTCAGAGGTTTAGGCATTGCTAGCTATACGTACAAAATTTCGAAACAACAAGACAGTGATTGTGATCGATAATACAGTGTTCGTTTGCCGCTGGCCTGCCACTCCGTTACGCTGGTCAGGCTCAACGTTGCCCTGGGGAAACTGCGTGGAAGTCAACACTGCGTGGAAGTCAACAACAAATACCGAAAATTAACCTATTGGCACAGTGGCCAAATTAATAGTCCAAGGTTCATTTTTCGGAAAAATAACGCGGACACCCCTACAACGGAACTCCTCAAAAAACAAAAAAAAAAAAAGAACTTAAAAGCAAAGTTAACAAAGTAGTAAAAACCCTTCCAGTCTCAGCAGATAGCATGAACGACATAATATCACTAAACTTAGTCATAACAAAGCTCTCTAAAGCAATATAGATTATTGCCATCGAAGAAAACCGTAGCATAACTTCTGAAAACAAAAAGTTTATAATACAAGCAGCAGGCGAAATCCAGAGAGCCACCGACATTCTTACGTAGTTGTCATTATACCCTGACCCGCTGACACATAGTGACTTAATTGAAATCCCACTTGCACCGCCCGTTCCGCCAGCCATAGTAAATGAAAATAACAACCTAAAGCAAGAAATAGTCTCTGCAATGAAGGAGGTGATTGATCTCTAAACTCAAAGCTGAGCTACGTATCGAATTAATTTCGAATCCGACCCTTTCTTATGCCTACATAGCTTCTTCTAAGCCTCAGAACCCCCCGAGAAATCAACAAAAAAAAAAATAAATACAAACCCGCTATAATCATCTCAACAGTAGAAGCTGTCAGCAGCAAGCACGAGGTTCTAAATAAATTTAAAGAGAGCGTATCTTTTCCTAACAAAAGCTATGCCCCCACTAGAATGCAAACGGTTGCAAAAAAAAAACAAAACCAAATCAGGGTAGAATTCGAATTCGAAAGCCAATGTATAGAGACCCTCACGCACCTTAAAGATTCCCCAACATTTAGCGCTTAACCTGCCAAAAAAAAAAAGCTAAGTCCGATGAGATTATCCTCAAGGGAATATCTAATGATATCCCTCTTGAGGACCTCACATCCATAATCCTACAGCAGAATGAACCTATAAATAGCCTTGTTTTAGATAAAGATAACGATCTCAAGTTAAAGCTTAAAAAGAACAATAATAAAAACAATACATACCTCTATAACGCTGTATATGAATACTACTCTCACTTGACCGATATTACTGACTATACTACTATATACTACTACTACTACTGCTGACAATGAAGTCAGCCCTAAGGTGTGACGGGAGGCCACGCAACTGGGCAGACTGAACATAGATCACCAAAGGGTGTACGTAGGTGATTTCTCGCCATTCATCCAATGTTACAAGTGTCTGCAGTTTGGACATATCAGTAAAAACTGTCTGTCTGACTGCAAGCCCTGTGCACATTGTGCCGACGTCTCCCATCAGATCTATAACTGTCCACATGTGACCTGTAAGGAAAAACAAATTTGTTTTAATTGTTCAAAGTATAATAGGAAAACTAATAGCAATATAAAGACTGACCACATTGCCACATCTACAAATTGTCCAACGATCAAGTGTATGCTAAATCAAATTAAAGCCAAAACTGACTACGGATATTAAAGTTAAAAATGCAAAAAACTTCAATACATACATAGACCATATTATAAATACCTTAAAGGAATATAACAAAACCTGACTTGATCTGTAAAAAGGTGTAAATAGAACTTGATTTTTTTTTTCTTAGAACTACTGTTATTTCATTGCTAGTTTTAGTTATATAATCAAATATTGAGTAAATAGAGAAAAAAAAATGTTATATCTTTAGTTGTATATGTTTAAAATCAAAAGGGTCTCAAATAATTTTTGCTGATATATTTGTATATATTACAAAAAATGTATATATTTTGCATTCGTATGTTAATATGTTGTATTTCCGTGGAATTCCGTATGTTAATATGTTGTATCTCCGTGGAAGTTATGCCTTCAGTTATTTCTCTGGCCCGCTTGTGCTGTTCGGTTTCATTTTCCACAGAGTCGTCAGGTTAAAATGTCTTCGCTAGGAGCTCGGCTGACTCATCTGGTGACAGTGTTTCACCAACTGTGTTCCTTGGCAGCAGCTATATAGCAGCATGTCTTCATGCTTTTTTTAGCTGGACGTAATGTCACAGAAGGAGGCGGCGGAGCCCAAGCGGGAGGACGACCCTCTCGCGGCGCCGCTCCGCAGACGAAGAAGGAGCGGAACACGGCGGACACAGCGTTTGTCCTCGTCCACCCCAGGGGGAGATCAGCGGGCGACAAGTGCCGGAGCGCCACCGCCTGCATCTCAAGGACCACCCCACTCGTCGGACTACAATGGCGGCGTACTCCGGCCATTGTAAAGACCCCTACCCATTAGGGAGAGTGTGAGGAGCCTGCCTTAAGGCGGCGAGTTCTCCGCTCTATCCAGCAGGGTGTGAATTATGAGAGTCATATCCACACAAGTATCGAACAACTTTCCTCCTCTAAAGGTCGTATTTGGTGGTCCTTTGAATGGTGGTACGTAGCCCGTGTTTAACACGTGGAGATCTTTTTCTGTTGCGAAAGAGTGGTGTTCGGCTCCGCGATGGTTTTCGGAGCTGCTGCCCCACCAGTTAGATGTTTGGTAGGTATTTTTGTGGTAGCTGCGATAGTGGTCCAGCATTGAAATGGACAGCGGCCACGTTCTCCGTCACGATCTGGGGGTCATGGATAACTTCCAGCCATTTAGAGTGCACTGGATGGTGGTAGTGCTCAGTTGTGGTATCAATTCGCCTGTATGATGATATATTATTATATTATATTAGCCTGAACTGTCCCATTGTTGGGCAAAGGCCTCTCTCCAGTTTTTCCACTCTTCCCTGGTTTGCGCTATTTTGGTGCGGTAGTGATTTTAGCCCAAAACTCGTTTGGCATGCGGCAAACGTGCCCAGCCCAGTCCCATTTTAATGTAGCGGCCTTAACACCAACGTCTGTGATTTTTGTGCGAGAGCGCAGTTCGGTGTTTCGGATTTTATCTATCAATTTGACACCCAAGATGCTGCGCTCCATCGCGCGTTGGCAAACCTTAAGGGTGGACTTCTGCGAATTTGTCAAAGACCATGTCTGAGCACCATAGGTGAGCACTGGGAGAATGCAGACGTCCATCAATTTTCTTTTAAGACATAGAGGAAGGTTGCCCTTCATCATATCGCCCATAGACCAAAAGCTCCTTCAGGCATTTTCGACTCGTCTTTCGACTTCCTTTTCTTGTCGGCACTGAAAGGATACTATTTGGCCCAAGTAGATGTACTCCTGGACGTAGTTTATCTCCTCTAAACCTACTGTCATCTTTTGCTGTGAGCTGTTGGTCATCAGCTTGGTCTTCGACATATTCATTCCCAGTCCCACTTTAAGGCTTGCTTTGCTCAGATCCTCGAGCAATAATTGTACTTCTGACGCGGATGAGGAGAACAGGACTATGTCATCGGCGAATCGAAGGTTTGATAACCTTTTCTCACCAACGACAATACCCTTGCCCTCCCAACCAACCATTACTTTCCGGAACACTTCCTCCAGAACACTGTTAAACAGTTTTGGAGACAACGGATCACCCTGCTTCACTCCGTTGGATATATTGAATATTGGACCTAAACTTGCCAGATTTAAGTATTGTATTAAACAAATTTGTAATGAATGGTAAAAGTATAAATTCGCCTGTTTTAAGAACTTCACTAGTTATTCCATCCTTACCTGGTGATTTATTATATTTCAACTTTTGTATTGCTAAGCGGACTTCCCAATCAGCTATGTGTATATATATATATATATATATATATATATATATATATATATATATATATATATATATATATATATATATATATATATATATATATATAATATATATATATATATATATATATATATATATATATATATATATATATATATATATATATATATATATATATATATATATATATATATCTTAATATATATAAATCTCGTGTCACAATGTTTGTCCTCAATGGACTCCTAAACCACTTAACCGATTATAATAAAATTCGCACACCATGTGCAGTTCGATCCAACTTGAGAGATAGGATAGTTTAAATCTCAAATTATAGTCGCAATTTTAATTTATTGCTAATTATTTGTCTGTTATTATTTGACAGTCACAATTATCTGTTAACTCCGAATGATTCTAACAGATGTCGATAACTTTCGACTGGGTTGAGTGAGTAATCAATAGATGGCGCTGCTATGGTAAATCTACGAACGTGTCATATAAGCTACATTTTAACAGCATAATTACCACGTGTTGTTGACGCTATAAAATTAATTAAATTTATTTTGTAGTGAACGAAATACCGTATAATTCAATTATTTCCACTTTTTAAATTTTTGGTGTTAGCATAGCCGGCTACGTGTTACTTAGACTGAAGTTTAAATTGAATTCATATTATAATGAAGATAATACAGTGAAATTAATCCTGTTTTTTACTTATTTGTGCTTCATTGATCAAAACTTTATAATTTAATTTGAATATATGTATGTAAGTATTATCACATAATTATAAAATTTAATTAAAATGTCAATGCAAAAATGATACACAATTCCCTACACTTTTTCAATAGTTGTACAAATATTTTTTTTTATCGTTTTTATTTAACCTCTATTAAAAAAATATTTAGCACTTATTATTTCAATGTGCTATGATAACAAGTTTTTCAGATTTTTTTTCTTATATTTAAACGATTAATTTATTATTTTCAGTCAAATGCCACCGGAAAAAATCTAACCTCAACAACGCGAGCACCAGAGAGGCACGACGCAAACGTATGAAAAGAGCCCATCAGTTGGCAGAACAAATTGAATCAAAAAATCCAGCTCAAAGAATCAGGACAGCAGAAGGTCATGCACAAGAATATCAAGAACAGTGTAACGAACGTCTTCAAGAGAATATCATAAGAACAAGAGCAGCAGGAGAACGAGACATAGCCACAGTACGAGCACAGGAACAATAATTTCAATTTATACATGTAAGTAATATCACATAGTTTTATAAAAGTTAATTAATATATCAATGAGAAAATGGCACAAAGCTCCCCACACTTTTTCAATAATTGTACAAAAATTTTTATATTATTTTTATTTAACCTCCATTGAAAATTATTTTGAACTTATTATTTCAATGTGCTATGATAACATGTTTTTCAGTTCCTCTTTCTAATATTTAAACGATTAAATTATTATTTTCAGTCAAATGCCACCGAAAAAATCTAACCTCAACAACGCGAGCAGCAAAGGGTCACGACGCAAACGTGTTGAAAGAGCTCAGCAATTACCAGAACAAATCGAGACAAGAAATGCAGCTCAAAGAATCAGGACTGCAGAAAGTCATGCACAAGAATCTCAAGAACAGCGTGACGAACGTCTGCAACAGAATATTACGAGAACAAGAGCGGCACGAGAACGAAACATAGCTACGGTACGAGTACTAGATCGACATAGGCAACGGATCAGCCGCTCATTAACACGTGCATCATTCGTTCGGCTTGCCTTTGAATATGCACCAGATATTAACTACTCAGCGCATTCAAAAATTGCTATCGGTGAAATGGATAAAGTATGTCAATATTGCCAGGCATTGAAATTTCGGAATGAAGCAGCCGGCATGTGCTGCACATCAGGAAAAGTTGTGCTGTCACCTCTACCCGCTCCGCCGGAGCCTTTATTATCCCTTCTTACTGGCAATTCCGATGATTCCAAATTATTTTTGCGTACGATACGCAAATTTAATTCTTGCTTCCAAATGACGTCATTTGGGGCAACTAAAATTTGCGATCGTGCATCCGATGGACGTAATTTTGAAACTACATTCAAAATTCAAGGCCAGGTGTACCATAAAATCGGATCACTGATGCCAATGCCTGATAACAATGCGAAATTTCTTCAAATTTATTTTATGGGCGATTGTGAAGAGCGCGTGACGACTCGGTGCCTGTATAATTTTATTGAACAAGCAGAGGAAAGAGCAATTGTGATATTATTGGAAAATTTTTTAGAAGATCACAATCAACTAATTCAATTGATCAAAAGAGTTTCGCCACGACTGCAAAATGACAATTATCAAATCGTCATAAAAGCCGACAAAGTACCATTAGGTGAACATGCTGGTAGATTCAACGCTCCAACTGTTGATGAGGTTGCTGTTATCATGGTTGGTGATCCAGTTGACAAAAGATCTATAAAAATTAGACGGCGAGACAACACTGTCAGTACGATTTCGGATCTACACCGTTCATATGACGCACTACAATATCCATTGATATTTTGGCAAGGACAAGATGAATATCACCTTAATATCAAACAGTATGATCCAAACACCGGTATGTATGTATTGTACCGGTGTATGTATAGATTTTAATTTCGTATTGCATTTTATTTTTTATTTTTTTAGGTGATTACAGAAATAATAAAGTTAGCTCAATGAACTACTACGCACACCGAATAATGGTTAGACAACATCAAGACAATTATATCCTTCGATATCGTCAGCTATTCCATCAATACATTGTTGATATGTATGCTAAGGTCGAAAGCGAACGCTTGCGATTCCTTCGATTCAACCAGGCAAAACTACGATCGGAAGAATATATTCACTTACGAGATGCTGTTGCTGGAAACATCGATGGAAATTTAAATCCCAATGACATCGGTAATGCTTTCATTTTACCTTCAAGCTACATCGGCAGTCCACGGAACATGCAGGAATACATACAAGATGCGATGACTTACGTACGTCATTACGGCCGACCGGATTTATTTATTACATTCACATGTAATCCGAATTGGGAAGAGATACAAACTTTACTATTGCCAGGACAACAAGCCATTCATCGTCATGATTTAACTGCACGTGTGTTTAAACAAAAATTGAAATCCTTAATTGATTTTATTGTTAAATATTCAGTTTTTGGTATCACACGTTGTTGGCTGTATACGATAGAGTGGCAAAAGCGAGGTTTGCCTCATGCCCACATTTTGGTTTGGCTTAAAGATCGAATCCGTCCTGAAGAAATCGATCAAATAATTTCAGCCGAAATTCCAGACCCATTAATTGATCAAGAATTATTTGATATTGTCACCAAACACATGATCCATGGGCCATGCGGTGCTTTCAACATGACGTCACCGTGCATTGAAAATGGAAAATGTAGAAAAAACTTCCCAAAGCCGCATACGAATGACACGATCACGGATATTGATGGTTATCCAATGTATCGCCGCAGAAGTACTGAGAATGGTGGCCACACATTTACAATGCGGCTGCCGAACTTTCCAAATCAAGTTGAGTTTGATAATCAGTGGGTGGTACCATACTCACCACTACTTTCAAAAACTTACAAAGCTCATATCAATGTTGAGCTTTGCAGTTCTGTTAAATCAATTAAGTATATTTGTAAATATGTAAACAAAGGCAGTGATTTGGCCATATTTGAAGTACAAAACATAAATGACGAAATAGCAAGATACCAAATGGGCAAATACATTAGCAGCAATGAAGCTATTTGGCATATTCTCAGTTTTCCCATCCACGCAAGAGATCCTGCTGTCCAACATCTGGCAATACATCTTGAAAACGGTCAACGAAGAAAATGTTCTCCAAAGAGCGTTCGAAGCTCCGAAAACGACTCTAACTGAATTTTTTACATTGTGTCAAAAACCTGATGTTTTTGGCCAATTCGCGAAGACATTGGTGTTTGGTGATGTTCCACGTTATTTCACATGGAACAAATCCAGTAAAAAATGGGAGCCACGGAAACAAGGAAAACCACATCCTTCCATTACAGGCATATTCAAAGCTAAGACATTGGGGAGACTTTACACGGTACATCCAAAGCAACGTGAGTGCTTCTATTTACGTTTGTTATTGGTAAATGTTCCCGGACCAACGTTTTTGAATTTTTACGAACAGTTAATGGTCGAGTATTCAATACATACCAGGATGCATATCTTGAACTGCAATTGCTAGAAGACGATAACCATTGGGACTTAACGCTTGCTGATGCTGCGTTGACATCAACACCGAATAACATTCGTCAGTTGTTTGCAATTATTTTGACGACATGTTATCCCTCGCAAGCACGAACTTTGTGGGAAAAATATAAAAATTGTATGACAGAAGACATCTTGCACCGAATTAAACAAACAAATCAATGCCAAAACATAGATTATACACCAGAGATGTACAATGAAGAACGCATGAAGAACACATAAATCCTCGATCAAGACCAATGTCTTGATCGAGGATTTATGTGTTCTTATTTCAAATTTACCACTTAATCATTATGGTATGCCAACACCTAATCGTCCAGCCACCGACTTAGTCAATACCGATTTACAACGAGAAAATCAATATGACCATGGAAGCTTAGCAACAATTATCATGAACAGTGAACCATTACTGACTGTCTTAGTGGCTGAGTGGCTTAGTCAACGGGCGATTTTGGCAGCCAAAAACGTTGATGTTGACGAAATTAACTTCCAGATACAACAGTTGTTACCAGGCGATCTGATGTCTTTTAAATCAATCGATACTGTTGTTGATGAAAATGAAAGTGTAAATTTTCCGATTGAATTTTTAAATTCATTAGATATCCCTGGAATGCCACCACATAATCTTCGATTAAAGATTGGTTCCGCTATTATTCTCCTCCGTAATTTGAATCCACCTCAATTATGTAACGGTACGCGTTTGGTCATCAAAAAGATCACCGGAAACATTCTTGAAGCAACCATTTTGGCTGGGGAAGTTTAAAGGAAAAGTGGTCC
Organism: Dione juno; assembly: GCA_037127375.1. Classification (NCBI taxonomy): domain Eukaryota; kingdom Metazoa; phylum Arthropoda; class Insecta; order Lepidoptera; family Nymphalidae; genus Dione; species Dione juno. Next base: position 1,024 of record JAXRJS010000081.1, on the reverse strand, counting down.
TGCTGCCACGTATTCCGATGATACCATCAGATTCTACCATACCCTTCAAAAGGCTACAGTTTCCAATTCGTTTAGCTTTCGCCATGTCTATAAATAAATCTCAAGGTCAACAATGTCCATTTGTGGTTTAGATTTAGAAAAACCTGTTTTTTTCCAAAAAAAAAAAAAAAAAAAAAATTAAAATATATATAATATATATATATTAAATTTTATATATATATTATATATATATAATATAATATTTTATTCTTTATTAAAAGAAAAAATTTTATAATATAATATATAAAATATAAAATTTTTTATATATATATATATATAATTTTATATATATTTTATTTTTATTTAATATATTATATATATTTTATATTAAAATATATATAATTAATATAAAATATATATTTTTAAAAAATATATTAAAAAATATTATAATATATTATATAAATTTTTATATAAATATATATATAAAAAATAATATATTTTTATATATATATATTATATTATATATATATTATAATATATTTTATAATTTAAAATTTTATTATATATTATATTATATAATATATAAAAAATTTATAAAGGGGGTCTAGCCCAAAATCTTTTCCCATATTTTTTTTCCGGCTACTACCCACCCCCCGGGCCTCGGCCACCCCTTTTATAAACCCCATCCAATCCGTAAATGGTTCCCCCCCCTATATTCCAGCTTTCTGCCTCGCCTTTCCTTTTCCCGGTTTTCCCGTAATGGGGTTTGGGGGGCAGATGGGGAACCTCCACAAAAAAACCACTTCGCCCTCAATGGACCGATTGGGCTAGGGGAAGGGGACCCTGGCAAAAGCGGACTAATGCCGGGAAAAAGAAAAAGATATATATATAATATAATATATATATTATAATATATATATATAAAATTTTTAATAAATAAATATATATATATAATATAATATTATATATTAAAATATATTTAAAAATTGCTAAGTATTAAGCAAATTTTTTTTGTTCTTTTTATCCATAAAAAAAAGTTTTTATT